>VXAX01001637.1:125995-439882 GCA_013399835.1 Leptocoma aspasia
TTGTTTTTTCTTTTAACCTGCACATTTTAAGTGACACCTTTCATTCAGATAATTTCCATGGTCTTGTTCTTGCTACAGTGAAGAGATGCAGAGGGCTTTCTAGGTCAGTCACTCTGCTGAAATTACCTACAAAGGAATGATTGCCTCGCAAGCAGAAAAAAAAGCAAATTAACTGATACCTGCTGTAAGGCTTATTTAAAAGGTCATGGCCTAGTGATTCTATTCTTTTCCCAACAAAATCAACTATCAACTGGAAGAAATGTAGGAAGATGTTCACTGTGGAAACATTGAGGAGTTCCTTGAAATACAGAACAATTCATGAAAGGAGGCGTAGTGTTAATAACTAAAGCCAGGAATCAAGGCATGTTCAAAGCATGCAGAAGAAAGGAAAACATGACTATGCCTTAAAAAAAAAATTCTCTATCCTTTGTCTCAATATCTTTTTCAGCAGTGATTTAGAATTTAGGCTTTTGCATCCTTAATCCACCTTTCCCTGAATTAGTGTTGTACTTCATAATTAGCTCTGTCTCTATCTCCTTTTCTCTGACTGTGCATCTATTTCCTTCTGTTTCTTGAAACTATTTTTCTACTTTTTTTAAAAAACCCAACAACTTGTACCAAAGGTTGCTACCAGAATTCCTCTCCTCTATTACATATTCAGCACTCATACGAATGTTACATTTTCCTTGATCTACAGGAACTTACTCAGCTTCAGGACGGAGGCAAACCAGAACAGAACAGAAAATGGTCTGCTAAATTCTGTGCAACGCTTTTCCCTTCTCCCTACTTATCCAGGGGCCTAGAATGTAACTACAGATTTTTGTCCCTGAAACATCAGCGTTGCTGTCCCTACACAGAAGGAGTCAGACTGCTTTTTTTAAGGAACAGCAAAATGGGAGTGAGTGAGGCAGTGCAGTTGGATTATGCAGTGTCCCTTTCCCATCTGCACTGTATCCAGTCTCTTCACTGCAGCAGCCAAGAAGAATTACTGAAGAGCAGCATCTTCTGCCTTGTTCCAGCTCTGACGCTCTTAAGTCTTTCCTCACTGGCTCACTAACCAAGCAGAAATCTACCTAACTGTGCCACCAAGTAGATTTTTAAATGGGCTAATTAAATTAGCTGATGGAGAGGTCCTGTGGGCATAAGAACCAGTACAAAGTAGTCACCACCTGCCCATAGCTGGGATGAGTGGTGGCTCAATCAGGACCCTCCCTTCCAGAGGAAAATTGTCACTCTGCACCTCAGTGAATTATATCCCAAACAAGAGTGAATCAAACACAATTCCTATTTCCTTTTTTTTTTTTTTTTTCTTTCTGAAATCTTAAGTGGTGTTTTTTATTCAGATCATTTAATTGATTTGAAACGATCACTGACTCAAGGCAGTAGTCATGCAAGCAGATCCCATTCCCTGGTGCTCTTGCCTGTCCCCTTGCCATCATCTTCCCAATTAAACAAATGAAACTGCTTTTTCAGCCACAAAATTAGAAACAGACCTGGATTAAAAAAAAACTCTATCATAAATTTAGAAAATTATTGCTTCTTAGTGCTTCTTTTATTTGGTAGGGAAGAGAAGTGCCACTGATAAAGGATATGTAATAGAATGAAAACAAGAGTGGTTAAATTCATTTGTATTGTTGCAGCCTTTTTAATATTGATTACCTTTAAACTTGATTCTTACTGGACTGATCCCAGGAGTTTCAGAAACACTGGAAGGGGTGGAGGTGGTAGGGAGAGTGGGAAAAAGAGGTAGAGGTGTCCAAAGATCAAGATTTTTTTTCATTTTAACAGTGAGAAGACTACAGCTTAAAGTAAAGGTTTTGATCCTGGTGTAATATACAATAAAAGTTACCTTAAATTTAGTTCTCTCCTGAAGTCATGGATAGGAACAAGAAATATATCCAAATGACATTCCTACAAAATTAAAACAACGTTCACATCATATTTTGTTGTTAATTAATAAACTAAATAAATAAAAAGTCTTGGTTGACTTCTGATAACCAGAGATTAATGACTAAATTAGGTTTCAGCATATGAGTCCATGATGAAAAGCCTTAAAAATGTAAACACTGTTTTAATTAATTCAGACAGCATTTTTCCAGTTTCTGGTTGTAACTGGAGTGTGTATGCATGTGGATGTGAATATCTGTGTGTATGAGAAGGAAAAAGGGAAATAGAGTCACTTTATACTATCCTGTGAACTGTGAAAAGTTTCCTGCTGAGGTTCAGTGCCAACAGCAGACCTCCAAGTGCTCAAATTGCCAAAATGGCCCTAACTGAACAAAGCACAGGTCTTATCAGTCACCCATTCATTTTTCAACTCCTATTTCTCACCTTCAATTGATTAAAAAAAAAAAAGAAAAAAAACTACAGTTTTATCTTACTGTTTATTCTGTTAATTTACCTTCCTTAGAGCAAGCAGGAGGTAAAAAAACCTGGTGGTCGCATAAGTAGCCCCATGGTTCAGCTGATTGTCAAAGGAAAAAACCACAATGCATTTGCTTCATCTGAACAGTCAAAATAATGAAAGCCAGTTGTGAAGCCTGACAGCTAAAAACAATAAATTGTGGAAGTAATAAAATTGTCACAAGGGAAAGACAAGGAGCAAGATTTAATGAGACAGAATAGACAAGTAAGTAAATTATTTATTTGAAGTCTCCATTCAGACATGACATGCTTCACTATCTTTCATTAACTCATGCACAGGTCTGACCTGCTACACTGGTTGTAGTCACTGTTCTGTCTTCTTTCCTAAATGCACAACATTTATTGCAGACTAACCATGAGCAGTTGTTTCACTAATAATTTATTGTCTTCATAGTGTTTGCCAATACTGATAGACTCAGCCTATACTCAACAGATAATTACCTAATGAGAAAACACTCTATAAAAATGATGAAGGGATTTTTTTTTTTTGCATAGACACTTGAGGTCTTCAAACAGCATGGTTCAGCTGGTGAGCATACAGTCAGAAGGTATTATACTAGATTTCAATTATTTTCAATTTCAATATTTCAATTATTTTCACTGAAATTATTTATTCTTGGTTAAAAATATATCCACCTGGATTTGATAGGTCAAATGCTTGCCAGCAGCTCCACAAGCATAGGGAAGCATATAAATGGTTTATACTTGGGTTACTGAGAAGTCATGGAATATATATATATATTCTTGGAGTTATTGGATATCCAGATGGATAGAAATTGATACTTTAGATGTAATCAAAACAGTGGTCTTCAGGCTCTGTTTCCATTTAATTTGGTTCAATAATGGGCAACCTTTCACTAGCAAAAGGCTGGAGTGATGAGCTAGGCTTTAATACGTTCTTTTGACTAAAGAATTCATTCCCCATTTTAGATTCCCAAGCTAGAATGTTTTTTCCATCTAGCCTACTGGGGTGTGAGGGAGAAAATGTGGCAAATTATTTTGCAGGCAGGGAATAATTTAAATGAGCTATAACTTATTGCATGGTGAGTGTTCCAGTCACCAGAATTGAGGGGACAAGCCACAGAGAAATTTGCTGCTTCATTTGATGATTGCCTGGCTCTTCATTGTAGCTCTGGGAGCTACTCTGTGAGACAATTTCCCAGTGGTTTGAAGGATAGTTGGGAGCATGAAATCTACTGAGCAGACTGAATGCTCGTTTCAAGCATCTCATGGAAAACTAGTGACCATTTTATTTCTGCAGTGCTTCTTCTCACAATGGCTTTGCTTGGAACACCTTTATGAATTAAAGCAATTCTAAGCAATTTCCTTAGCCTGGAAGCACAGTGAGCTGCCAACACAGAGTACATGACAAATTTTACATAGCAGGTTGCTGGTCTTTAGTGAACCAACTCTCAAATCAATTACGTCTACTGGCAAGGAAGCCTTTACACTCTAAATAATTTAAAGTGCAAACTGTGTGGCATGCAATTCCTTTCATCAGCAGCAAGATTGATTTCACCTTGTGGTATCTCTGCCCTACAGAAATGGCCTTTTTTAGTTAAGTTTTCAAAGTTATCACATTAAAGCGGTAAAGTCGGCAACGTGCGACACAAGTTACATCTGTTCTTCTCAGATCGGATAGGCAGTCATTAGTCAAAGTAAAAAATGACTGAAAAGGCAGCATTGAACATTCTTTTCCATTCCCTGTTATAGTCTTGCAAGAGGAGTTTGTAGAAAATACCTTATTTTAGGCATAGATAAAGTTTAGCACTTATTCCGGATGACATTCAGAAGGAAAAGTAGATTATTTCAGAGTGCGTGTAGCGCTTAGTCACAGTACATTCATTCCATGTAATTTTATTAATATGTTTGCCCAAATAACCTAAGCAAAGCTGATGTGCCAGACAGTTCTGTGTTGGTCAGCTACATAGATGTGCCTTTCTTGAGCTAAGGGAGGACTGTGAGCTCGATACCTGAACCCAGTAACCTCAGGAGGGTTTTGCTCTCAATGGTTGTGAAAACTCCTCCATGCTCTTTCCCAGATCCATGTATCAGAAAAGACCTTAAACTAAGAATGCCTTGCCAGTGTTGTTTCCTCGTGGCTTCACTTGGCATCCAAGTGTTAAGAAAGAAAATATCTGTGGCTGCTATTTATTTAGAATTTTCTTTTAGATTAAAGTCAACTTTCTTTGGCTACTTTGACAAAATACTGCACTATCAGGAAATATGCTTTCTACAACAATCTAAACAGATTTGAGGGAAAGAAATCCCATTTGTCTTTAACACAAATGAAAAAGTGCTGTTTCTTAATAAGCCTATTAAAATTAAACTACCTTTGCAGTAATAGAATATTCAATTGGTTTCAGCAAATAAAGTACAAATTTTAAAAATGAAAAAGAGAAGAAAAAAGAAAAGATTAGTTTACCTACTTAGCTTTAGGATTACAGTCAAGGGCACTCTAATAAAGTACACATTTCTCTGCTTATGGAATAGCCTTTGAAAGCTGAATGGTGAATATGTTTTACAAACATGATCTGTGAGTGCAGAGAGAAAGAGGTTTTGTACAATTGAATCCTTATGGTTTCCTATTCCATTATTGATATTGTGTATGCATAGAGTTTTGGGGTTTTTATTTAAATTAGGGTTTTTTGCAAACCTTGCAGATGTAAAAAGAAGTCCTTGGACAAAGTCAGACAGGAATTTTAGCAGAGAGAAGCTTACCTGTGCTATATAGAGTGGTGTTAATTTCTAGACCAGCTGGCTTGCAGAATGTCATAATTACAATCAAATCCAAGTTATCATGCTGTGGAGGACCATTTCTCCATTGACTTCAGTCTTTGAATTAGGACCTTTTTCAGTAACTTAAGAGTAGTTCAAAAGAATGAAAACCTGAATGTTTCACAAAACACCCCCAAACCAAAAAGGTTATTCAGTCACTTTTTCCAGGCATTCTGTGAATACTTGGGAATTACTCAAAACTCAAAGTTCAAGTACAAGCCAATGCTTCCATCAGACCATGTATACCAAAGCTATGCTGCAGGATTTCCAGCTCTACTCACTGTGTCAGCTGAACAGTGTTTTCTGAAGATCCATGGCCTCTATTTATTCTCCAGAACTACACAGACATTCCCTTTATCGTTCCGTGTAAAGGGCCAAAATAGAACATTGATAAACAATAGAAAACATGACACTGTACATACTCACAGTTTGAATCTTTGAATAGACAGACCACTTAGAGCAATGCTTTGCTGAGCTGTCACAGCAAACCACAGTGCAAATTAGAATGCAGCTTCATATTCAAGCCTGGTTTTGGTCATACATGTCCTTGGCATTTCAGAAGGCAGACCTGTTCAAATTTGCCAAGAGCCTCATAAAATTCTTGTTACTGTCTTCTGATTTTCTGAGAAAAAGGAGACAGCGAAAATATAAAATGGTCTGACACATACAAGAGATTAAAAACCTTTTCAGTTGCATTTTAGATTTTACTTAAATATATACTTACTATGAAAAAATTTATGCCTTATTCCAAGTACTCAATTGCTCTAAGGCAAAAGGCATTATTTTTAGCCAGTTCTATAAAAATACAGTAATTTTAAGAGATTCAGTTTGATAATTTAGGTGCAAATTTTACTCTTCTTGCTGTGTATATTTTGCTGTGAAGAAACTGATTTAGCTAAATAGAATTTTTAAAAAGGCTATTTAAATTATTTAAGTGATAAGAGTAGTTTATAGTTGATAATTTTTTATTTTCCTTTTTTAGAGTACAAAGTTACCAGAAATCCCATAGTGGACAACAACTGAAGGGGAAAATTTAGTCCTGCTTTTTATTTATTCACTATCTTAGGCAGTTGAAATTACCCTCTTTAAATAATTTCTAGCATATATATTTTCCATATCCATGCAAAAGTTCTCTTTGTGAGAACCTCCTTAGACTTTTGTAGTAAATTTTCACAATAAATTTGACAGGCTAATTAAATGTTTTTCACAATGAATCGTTTTTACAATTTGAATTGCTCTCTGTTTCAGTTTCATTGACCATTCTGACAGTGTATAAAGCAGCATTTGATTTATCTCTTTATCTCACCCTCCTTTAAAATTAATTTCATACAAAGCCTGACTGACCCACCAGTTGCTGTAATTAGAAGGAATTGCATTTTAAAAATCCTATAGACTAAATTTGTTCACACAATGGATTTAGAAAGTCTTACATGCAAATTGTCTTTTATTTTGTTTCATACTCATGAGCATCTTCCTGGAAGTTTTAGCTCCTGTGACACCATCACAATCCACAGGAAGAAGACAGTGCATTGTGTCACCAACACTTACAGAGTTCCTCAAAATGCCAGTTTTCAGTCAAGTCCTTCTGCTTGTTTGCTTCCAGTGTAAACTGTATTATAAACAGTATGCTCCTATCATCATAACACACATGACTCAATCAGTAAGTACTGTTCTCTTCATCCACTCTTCTGCTAATTAAAAAGAAATCTATATTTCTTTTAAAATTTATTACTTAAGCACATGATATGGATACTACTGAGAGCCTTTCTCACATTTGACAACGCAGGACAAATGTCAGGTGCAGCAGCCAACAGGGGAAACGAGATGCTTATTTGAAGAGGTAAGACCAAATCAAAATAAACTCTCATGTCGTTTATGAATCAATATCTTTGGAGCTTTGCTGGTTTTACATTTATAGTCTATGCTTTTCTCACTGGGGATTCACATGAGGTTGTCAGAAGGCGTCTATAAATGCAAACCAACCAAACACCTGTGGTCTGACCTCAGACATTTTAGTAAAATTAGGTTTCGTAGGAATAAGTTCCACTTTCAGTGGGAACTGTCTATATCTTTTGAGTCAATAAACTCCCTCAGGCTAACACCACCTCTGCTCTCAACCTTCAATTTTTCTTTTGAACTTCAGAGACCAGGGATGTGAATTACTGCAGCAATGAATGGTGATTATTCACCACAACCGTCTTTCCTAGAAAACAAGTTATCTCACTGGACAGGACATAAATATTAATAAAAGCCATCATTGCAGGAATCACTGGCAAGATCAGAGAAGTGGGAGTATCCACAACCTCTATAGTAGAACTTGCCTAAGGGGAAATGATACTACCTGGTCCTTGATGAATCTGTCCATCTACAATAAAGCTGGAAAGAGAATCTCAGAATTCAAAGTGGAATAATTTACAAAGGTTATATAGTTTGATTGTGTGGGACAACCATTTACCACCTCGTCCCTTTTAAAAGTAAAATGGAGTTTCAAACAAACAGAAAAATCAACAATCCTTTTGTTGAGTTTGTTGGAGTGGGAGAGGACTTGCATTAAAGGCCGGGATGAGTTTAAATTTAGCACAAGACACACCCTGCAGTGTGCCCAGACTGCAGCAGCAGCAGCATTAGTGAGTGGCTCTCTATTGCCTTTCATCTTCTCTCATCACATTCTCACCTCTCCTTCTCTAGGCTCTGGATCCTGGGAAATATTTGGAGCCTTCTCAAACTGTGATGTGAGTGAGAAATTCCCTCAACTGCACCAAATATCCCTACCCCTCCTCATCAAAATGTCTAAGGATACGCTGGATACCCTTAGAGGTTTCCCCACAGGGAAAAAAAAACCAAAAAACAAAACAACAAACTCCTCAGAAGGAGCCTCTGATGAATACTTAAAATCTGGTTGATAAAGTATTCTTTAGGTAAGTGAAAGAGCCAAGTTCAAATCTTCTCTATCTTTGTTGATCCAGGCACTTAATCCCAAATTTTGTAACCTGTATCAGTTCTGGGACTGAAAATTCCCTTCTCTACAGCTGGAGCTGTGTGATATGGTGTATAACTGAAACAACTCTGGATAATTTTTGAAAAATAAATGAAATACCAGTTACCAAAAGATTAAAAAATTTGCACCTGGAATCACAGAGATAGGATCATGCCATACATTCAGGCTGTTGTGTAACTCCTTTAGCCCCACAAACTAATAATTTATTGGGAAAAATTTGCACAAATGCCTGTCAGCAGACAGCCACATTAAAAAAAAATTTTGGTGATGTATTTTCTTCCAATCACTGTTCAGAGTTCTCCACGGACAGAATCAAAAGTTTTAGATTTTGGACCCATAGTTTGCCAACATTTCATTTATAAGAATTTTCTCTGATTGCCTTTTAGAGACCAAGGCAGCAAAAGCAAGTGTTAGAAGAAAAATGGAAGAATGAGACCTAACACCTAGTATTGAAAAAACAGATTGGAACAGAGGAATTACTAAAGTTAATCTGATATACACTTCTAAAGCTGAGACAAGTTTTAGAGACAGCGAAAAAAAAAGGGCTTGAGAAGAAATTGTATTACAAATCTATTGCTTTTTGGAAGAGTTTTGAAAGGGTTTAAAGGAAGGAAAATGGAAGCAAAACAGTATCAAGGTATGAAATAATAACATTTTTCTGAGGTGTCTTAACATTACCTATTGCTTTCTCTTTTCTGTTGTCTTTCTGATTTCCTGTGAAGTGTTGGATGTTATGTAGACAATTAACCCTTTTGATGGATCTCTAATTTTGTAGTTAAATTTAGTTCTACATTTCCACATTCATAATAGCTAATATCACAATTCTTTTTCTTCTCATTTTTGTTATATTTTATATGAAACTGTAGTCAATTTAGTGTACCAGAAGCCCTTTCATTTCCATAATATTTTTGCAGATGCTCATGCCAGGTATAATGTAAAGCAAAATATAGATCCAATAGATGTGTATGGATCTACTATCTACTCTTTATTTACTTATATATCTACTCTTTATTCACTTAAATGTGCATTTGCTGTGAGGATAAAAGAGAGATTGATCCAAATGTTTTATCTTTGTGTTGAATTTTCCACACATTCACACAAATACTCCCCTGGACTTACCTGGGTTTATTTCCTGTTAATCCATGGTTACTATTTCTTAACCCGTTTACTATTTAAAATGAGGAAACGTTATTAGGGTTTCTTGTAGTTCTTGTCTCCTAG
Source organism: Leptocoma aspasia (assembly GCA_013399835.1). Classification (NCBI taxonomy): domain Eukaryota; kingdom Metazoa; phylum Chordata; class Aves; order Passeriformes; family Nectariniidae; genus Leptocoma; species Leptocoma aspasia. The sequence goes on from VXAX01001637.1 coordinate 135,417, forward strand.
CAACAGAATTTCTTCTTAAATTGACCCTTGTATTTTCTGTGGATTGTGTAAAGCTCACATAGGCTTTTTACAGAATTCAGATATATCTTAGCACTAACTCAATTTGTGTGTTTGAATTTTTATCAAAAGATTAATTTAGTTTCTGAATTGTCCAAGTGACTATAACAATAGGTTTAATAAAAAACTTAGCTCTTTACTATATTAACCTTTCAATAATCTATTTTAATCAAGAAATGAGGAAAAAAAAAAGGTATTCCTTTGAATTATTACTAAAATATCATTTTGACAATGTGTTTTTAAGCATGCTTCCAAGTACCTATTTACAGGATGGCGGAAATAATTTTTTCCCTCCATGTTTCCATAAAATCAGGTCAGCTTAATTTAAGGTCCTGATTCTTAAGGCTCTGGAATAACATCTTGCTAAAAAAATCAACATACGTACAACTAATGTGTATAAATGGTGCAAGGAACACACTGTTTCTAGAAGAAAGAGCCTTGAGAGACCCTGCTGGCAGTCATTGCACAGAAAATTCACAGGAATCTTCATCTGGAGCCATCCCAAAGGTGCACTGTATGGGCTAAGTAGAGCTCTCCTTCCTTGCTGCGTAAAATCCTACATTTAAAATAAAATAAAATTAAACGTGTCAGCCTCTGACATTAATGTACGTTTTCTGATATATGGAAATTTCTAATCTATGCTATGGTACAGTGAATTCCAACAGATATTCATTGACAGCAAGAGGTTAAAGAGTTAGACATAGAGTGTTAGTGAGATCAGGTTAAATGTTATACTAGACCATGTCTCCTCTTCACCTTACATGAAAAACACTGAGACATGAAACACAAATTTTCTTTTTTAACTGATACTTGTGTAAAAAAATTAAGTGACACTTGAGCTAAATGCATTCAAGTCTTTCCATTCCTAACTGACTTTCTTTCAAAATATGTATTTTAGTTTATGTGTTTGCTTTTTTCCCATTGTTGCTCTTTGGTCTGATAGAACATATTGCTCCTACCTAATTTAACTGTATTTTAATTGTGCTTATTATGAATTCTTCTTTTCTTTAAACATATCCTTAGACCATCAGGAAGCTTAGACCTCTTCTGACAAATTCTATCCAATAACTCACAAAACCCTAACTGACTACCAATCTTCTTTCTCAGCTTTGTGCTATTGTACCACAATAAGTTTGAGGAGGTCTCAGCCCGTAAAATATAGTGAACATTTTTAAGGATGGGCCTGAGAAACAAGAAAAGCCCAGGGACTGTTCCAGAAAACAAATATGTTGGTACTCCTCTCTCTGTTGAAATGCACATTGTTTCACCTTATCTGCTTGGGGTGGGGTGTGTCTCTCAGTACAAACATAAGTACCTGTAAAAGGGCTTTTGGTGGCCTGTGTGATTTTTCCCCATTGTATATAAAGGAAAAAAAAAAAAGACATATACAGAGATACACAGGCAAAAAAGGAAAAAAGGAATAAGGGAAAGGGAAAGGGAAAGAAGGGAAAGGGAAAGGAAAAAGGAAAGGGAAAGGGAAAGGGAAAGGGAAAGGGAGGCATGGCATGGCAAGGCAAATAGCTGGATTACAAATGATGTATGAGAATATCTGTCTTTCACATGATTCCACCTTTTCTTCCATGCAGCTCTGAAGGTAAACCCAAACCAATGACAAGCACTAGGGATGGTATTGGCTAGAAAGCTCCTGAGAGCTGGATGGTTATAAACAACAGGCTGCTAAATGCCTCCAACCTGAGGAGTAGACTGGCTGGAGATTCCAGTTTTGACATACAGTTGTGTTTACAAACAGGCTCACAAGTGTAGGAATGAAAGAGAAAATTCAAGAAGGGTTTCTGGTCTCTTGTTGCTTATAAGACCAGTTCTTTCATCCATATATTCTGAGCATCTGTTTTATTCTGTGTCTCCTTGAAAGGAAACATTAAGAATTTTGACAGAAAAAGTGAAAAGAATGGGATAAAAGAAAATAGAGCAGATTTCTTAAAATATAATTTAGGTGTTGACCAATACCCTCTGCTCTCATTTTTCTTCTACCTTCAGTACTAATAAACACACACACATGCAATGTAATACAGATATTTATCCATGTTGCAGCTGGATGGGTTTGCATCAGTGTGATCCCCCAACTTGTAGTGAAAACAATTGGAGAACATTAATTTAAATCTATTTCAATTCACAGAATTTATTGCCAACATAGACAAGCAACAAAATTTCTACATAAGCTGTCAGCCTGAAATACAGTATGGTGATTAGGCTTCATAGAACATACGTGTGTTACACCTCACATGTCAGTTTGTTTGATTTTGCCCATTTTCCTCCCTAATAGGCAATACAGATAATTTATCCACAGGTGTAGCATAACCCATGGAGTCACAAGGCAAGGAAAATAAAGGAGCAGACATGCTTTCTTTGGCCCTGACTGCATATAACTGGTAATAGAGCCAATGTGGGAAAGTAAGTGCTTTAAAACTTTAATTTGACAACATGATCACTATTATTACTTATCTTATATTCACTTAGTCATATCTTCCATATTTTCAGGCATGGGCCAATATTTCATACTTTCAGTTCACAGTAGTCTTTACTGTCAATTTACTCTCAAATTAGGGACTGAAGGGCATTTCTTCAGGTTACATATTTTCTAATAAACATAAATGGCATGGTTCTATTCTTAGTAGATGAGAAAAATGGTGAGCAGAGACAGGATTTCTCATGAATAATCCTGTGATTAAAAACCTAAATAAACAAGATTGCTAACTTGAAATTTATTCATAACCCACTTGCATACTAAGCTTTCTGCAGCATATGCTTTTCTGAACTAATGTGCACAGAACAGACCAAAGATTCAGTTCAATTGATTTCTGGAGTTTGAAAAAGCCCAGACAAATTATATCCTTTGTAAAACTCCTTTTGAATCTCAAGTAGTATGGAACTGGATAGCACTTTTCTGGGGGACCAGACAAGGGTGGCCCACTTTAAAATTCCATAGAAATGAACAGCCTTGGATTTTTTCTGAAAAAGTCTTTTGTTTCAGATGATAAACAAAGAAGCCTGGGCTGGGGTTTTCCTTGTTTGTTTTGTTATGTTGTTTGGGTTTTGCTTTGCATTGTTTTGTTTTCAAATTTACTATAAAGTACTCTAGTCTATAATTACTGCTGCTTCTGGAAAGGCTTTATGGTGGTTATTGATGAACGTCCTGGCCAGTGTGACAGAAAGCTCGTAGAATCATAGAATAGTTTGTGTAGGAAGAGACCTTTAGAGGTCATCAAGTTCAACCCTGTTAAAATGAGGAGGGGCATTTTCAACATGGATATGTTCATCTTCAAGCTGAGCAAGCTGGGGAGGGTCCAGACAACAGCCACAGCCAATGGCTCTGGGGCACATGCTGGAGAAGTTGACTTTTTGCTCGGTGTGAGGAAGGAGAAGGCAGCAGAGTGTCTCTGCAGCCTCTCACTGCCCAGGGGGTGGCTGTCAAGGAGAAGATGCAGCCACACTCTTCTCAGGGGTGCACAGCAAAGAGGCAACGGGCCCAACTTAACACTGACATTATATAAAAAGACAATTCTCCTTATGGGCTCCAGCAGAGCAGTGGAACACGCTGGCTAGAGACTCTGTGTGTTCTCCACCCTTGAGGATTTTCACAACTCAACTGGACAAGGCTTGGACCACTTTCTCTAACTTCAGTGTTGGATCTAAGTTTGAAATTGGTGGTGTTTTGTGGAGGGGGATTGACAAAATGACCCCCAGTGGCCACCTACAAACTCAATTATGCAATGATTCTGTTGAAACTGTTTAAATTTAGAGCACAGTCTTTTGGTATATGATAAGTTAGACAGATCAGGGATTTGAATTTCATTTCACATATGCCAGATAACAACCTTGTACCACTGAGAACAGGGTTGCTCAAGGTAATTATATGTAAATGAATTTTTAAGCAGCCTGAATTACCTGCTTTAACTGCTCAGCCTGGAAAAAGCCAACAAGTGAGATTGGCCTATTTTTTAATATTTTTCTGCTCCCACAGCAAATGAAGACAAGTTGTTATTTTCTATAAGAAGACTAACTGAAGTCCTCACAAAGCTCACCTCTTTTGAATCTGGGAGGAGCTCCAAAGTCCAGCTGTATTAGGCCTTGACCTTTTAGACCTTTCCATTTGTGGGAAAAGCAGTATTTGCACCTTGATGGCAATGCAACCTGGGAACACAGCTGTTCATGATTTTAGTGCAGACATAACCTGAACGATTAGTGAACAAGGAGATGCCATTGGAGTTTAATGATCATTAGAACAAATACATAAAAACTTCAGGTCATGATTAGACTTTGTGAAATGGGAGTAGCCTCATGGTATTCCTGACCCAGATGTTTGAGTAAATGCCAATGCACTGGACCTCAGGGGTCAGCCTTTACCAATTACTGATTGCCCCTTTGCCAACCAAAGTTCTTCATTCATAAAAACTGTGATGTAAAAAAAAAAGGAGGCAGGAAAGTGAATTAATAAAGTTTCACCCTCAAAAAAATAAAAATATTTGGTTTATATATTTACACTACTATAAATAATTTATAAACATTGGTCATAGTGATAGATATCATTAAAATAACAGACATAATTAGATAACTATTCCTATAATATTTATAAAGGCTGATATATTTATATCATTTAACACTGTTGAATTAACTCTGGTGGCTCTCTACTTGCAACACTTGCACTTCCAGCAAAGATAATAAAGGGAAGATAGGAAGTGCACTTGCAAATGCTATTTGCCAGGCACAATTTACTGGAGGATTTTGTAGTCTCCTTGTTAACTGTGACTAAAAATAAGAATACTGCTGTCTTTCCACTGTGTGGATTTCAAAAGAGATTTGAATTTTTCTTTTATTGTCTTTATATGAAAGGAACACGTAACAGATAACAGACACTAGGACCAAAAGGAGAGCTATGGGTTTTTTTCTCAGCAATAATAATCACAACTGCAAAGCAGATGACTGCTGTATAATTCTTTCACCTGTTAAAAACTTGGTTATGGCAGCATGGCTCTGTTTCTAAGCCTCATTTTTGCTAGTTCATTTCACCATAGCACATTTCAGGAAAAACAGGGAAAATAAAATCCATTGAGTTAGGAGACACTCCTCTTTTTTTTTGTTGAAAATTGCATTTGTAGCTCAGATTGCTGTTATTCTGAGAAATTACAGGCAAACAAAACCCATGCATACTGAAATAATAATAAAATGGCTTGGGTTGGAAAGGTCATCACCACCCACAGGAAAAGATTGCTTCTTAATATCTAGTCTAAATAGCTCCTCTTTTAGTTTAAAACCATTCTCCCTTGTCCTTATACTACATGCCCATGTGAAAAGTCACTCTCCTTTTTTTATATCTCCCCCCTGAGGTACTGGAAATCTGCTATAAGATCCCAAGACAGAGTCTGAGGGATCACCACCAGCCTCTACCTGGACAGAGAGCCACTGACCACAACTCCGTGGCTGTGTCCCTCCAGCCAATTCCTTATCCAATGAACAGGCCACCCCTCAAATCTGTGACAAATCTGGATTGGAGATAAGTGTCTATTATATACCACTAATGTTTGCTTAAAGAATATCTAATGTTTCTCCACTCCCTCCTTAGTTATTAGGTGGATTGAGAAACTGCTGGCTGAGCTCAAAGCATCAGCAATATTGGAAGAGATGGAGAGGAACACTAGGCTAGATTTTGTTGAGAGTATGATATTCCATCTGAATTTATTGCAAGCTACTCTGCTTCCAAGAATCTCTTAATTTAATATTGTCTTTTCATGATGTTGAATTTTCTGCATATGTCTCATTAGGGACCTATGTCCTACAGTAATTTCGTAATTCTCTTGTAAAAGGCCATTCTTATCTTTGGTAGATTGTCCACAAAAGAAAATTTGTTGGTTCTGTTTTCCTTGTAGAACTTCTATTTTCTAAATAAACCAGTTATTTGTTAATAGTTGAGCAAAAAAACTTTTTTTTATTTTGTCATTATTTTGCCTTGGTTTCCACTTCAGGATTTACTCAGCCTACTTCAAGATTATCAGCCTGCTCAATTTTCTTCATTTCCTCCCTTCCCTTCCTCACTTTCTATGGACTTCCCAGGTATAGTAACTTTCATTACTACACCTGGAATATGCTGAATTTATCTGCTATATATCTTGAAGAAGAGCTTCAGCCATTGTTAGTTCTAACGAAGAGCATTCACTTACAGGAGAACTTGGGGGAATATATGGTGTGACTAACTGTGAACCCTTCAGCCCTTCTGGTAAGAAATCTGGCCCTTAATCTGTTTGCTGATTCCCTTAGTTATCATTACAAATTCCTTGGTTTTACAGACATCTCAGAGTGCTGCAATCTCATGTAACACAGATACAGAAACATGGCTTTGTAATCACTGAGATATGAATTTAATAGTTCCTTCATATTTTGCCTTCCCCACTAGATGTAAGAAGCTGATAATTTTTGCAAGGTTTAAATCTATTTCAGAGGCAATTTATTTCAGTAGACTTTATTTCTTTTTTTTTTTTTTTATTAGTCCATGGCAGTTTAATTTAAGATTTAGAAGCTGAAAGTGCACTTTTTGTAAAAATAGAAAACAGATATCTACTATACATCACAACATAGCCATTAATAAAATAAATGTGTATTCAAACATAGAAATCCTCCTCTAAATTTTATTTATTTTATATTCACAAACAATACACATGCACAGAGCTGTTATAATGCTATGTAAGACTGTCACCAGAGTGTATCAAAGTCTGTATCAATATGGTATATTCAAGTAGATCATTGGTACTTACTTATTGAATTTAGCTGTGCCTGGTTAAAGTCAAATCACACACTTTCTTTGGATTAAATTTATCTTATTGTTACCCTTGAAAAATTATAGAAATATTCACACAATATTCCTTTGTGTGTGTAAGGAAAGATTTCAAAAAACAAGCAGTATATAAATTAACCATAAAAGACAGTTCTGTCTCCTATAACATCTTGCCTTTGTATGGAAGAGGGGAGAGCCTGCATCAGTGCTTTGCATAGCTGGGGGAAGTCTGCCCCAAGGCTAAAGTATAAACCTAAAATTTAGGATTTCTATACTAGCAAATTGATGACACTTCACACAGTCTTTAAGTGAATTATAATGACAGGCTTTCTCTGCTGCAAATTCTTTTTTGTTCTGTTTGAGTGGGTTGGGTAAACATCATTCAATTGCACTTCCATAAAGCAGAGTTTCTCTCCTCACACCTGTTAAAGTTATTTTTGTCTGCAAGAGTTTCCTTTGTTCCATGGTTTGAAAACTGTCTGTATTACTGGTATTATTTTTAAACATTATTTTTCTTGCAATTTCCAATGGTAAAATTCAAATACTTAGGCAACATGTCTGAAGAGAAAGACACACAAAATCATGCAAACCATACTCCCAAACATCCCATTTGAAACTTGCTGCTTACGCAAATTTCAATAATCAGCCATGTGTTGGTACAAATGCATTCCCTAAATGTACAGCTACAAGACTGATCACCCTTCTCTAAACCAGAAATATTTATTCAGAATGAATGGGTGTATTTGTTTGTTCTGTTTAGATAACACATATGGAAATCATAGGTAATCAGAACACTTCTCTAATTCATGTATTATGACACTTTTGTAACTTCAAGGTTGTACCCAGATAGCAGCTATCAGCTGAAGTACCAGGCTGTTCCAGCTGTCACTAGAGGAATCACTCTAGGACATCTTCAAACCAAATAAACAGGAATGTGCTGGCACATGAAAAACTCATAATAATAGAGAGCATGCACTGAGTCTGTAGATATCCCTGTTCAAGCATTGAGCTTTTTTCTAGACTGATTTGGGGGGCAATATGAGGACATCTTTTGAAGGAGCTATAACAGTACTTAAGATTATATAATGTGTGAAATTATTGAATTGTTCATAGATTTCCGTTTTCAAATAGTTGTATTTCTTTTGAAGTCCCTGTATAACTTCTTCATGCCTATATTTCTTTTCAAGGGGTCTGAAGTCTACCAACTCACCTGCTGATGCCATCTGGATTTTCATCAGAGTGAGGACGCTGACACAAATTTCACATGTAATTATTCAGTCTCTACCCCCTAGTTTTCCATATTCTGTATGAAAACCCATAATGGGACCTGATTTCTTTCAGAGGATTCTAGTTGTCTGTCTTCCAATAGCCAATTTCTTTTAATATACACCAGAGATCCCAAAATTGAGGCAAATAAACCTCTTATTTCTTTATGAGGTTCTGAGTCTAGAGACTCATTGTGTCTCTAAACTTCATACTTGCAGTCTGTCTATCCAAATACACAGCCAAGTTTCAAACTGGATATGGTTTTCTACTTCAACACCTTAATTGAATAATTCCTGTATAACGCTGGTTCAAAGTGAAGTTATGTACTACTTTTCTCTGCTTTGCAAAGTTTTTTCTGAAATTTAAAGTTTAAAAGGATTTTGAACCAGTCAGTTCAAAGGTGACATAGAAGAACAGGTAGTATTCCCAGACTGCAGGTATTAGCATCTGCTGAAAAAGAGTGAGGAAAAATGTTACATTTCTCTACAAAAACGCTTGTGTAGGAGAATATAACTGAAGGGATTGGGGACACAATCCCAACAGGCCAAAATAGGATTTTTGTTGTGTCTAAGGAAGGAGTTCAGTTTCCAGTGGGAAAATATCTTTCTAAACATAGCTTGCAAAAAACTATAAAGCGTATAGAAAAATAAGTGATTATTTTCATTGATTTCTTTAACTGCAAATCAGGTGGGAAAGGGAAGAACCAGTGCCTTGTGTATACTGAATCTATGAGAAATATGGCTTAAAATTTTCTGGTTATGTTAAAACAGACAATTTTTTTTATCCACAAGCTTGCCTTTCATCTAATTTATTTGTATAATACCACTTCTGGTTCCTAGCTACTATAGTTGGGAAAATCAGGAATAGAATATCTTGAGAGGCTGATGTTCCTCACATCAATTGTTGTCTTTTTCTTCCCTAAAGAGACACAAGAATTTTAGTTTAGTGAGGAATTTGTTGTTGTTGTTGTTGTTGTTACTGGGCTTTTTATTTTTTTAGATCCAATTTACGTAGGACAAACATGTATACAGCTAAAATAACAGATTCCTAGATCACCTGCTAGGTTGTTTAGCTCAGTTATCTCCTCCCATTTTGACTGACTGAGAAAATGAAAAAAATTGGAGTGCTTCTTTACAGATGATGAAAAATACAATGATACACACTTGTTTCTTCTTTACAGAAGAGTTGTATATATCTCAGGAGTTGTAAATGCACTTGTATACAGCCCAAACTAGATTTATTAAAAGAAAAAGTGAAACCACATACAGTAGTTTTTGAGCCTAACCACGACACAAACACCAAATCTATGATATATTTCAGCAATTTAATATTAAGAAATTACTGACATTCCAGCCTTATGGTTCAGGTACCATTTTGGTAGAAGAGGCCTCCAGAAAAACAGTTATGAAAGGCTTGCTCTGTTGTTAAATAACTTATTCTGAAAATACCATTAAGTTTAATGAGAGGCAGCAACTTTTCTACCAGATGGACTGGAATATTAGAGAGAAAAATCTGGACCATTTTGTTGGCCTCAGAATGAACATTTCCTGAAGCACCATTACAAGTAGTTTCTGATAAAAGGTTGCAATAGCAGGCTAAAGTCTGCTTGCATTTATGCTGCCACCTTTACCTCTAAAAAATCAGAATCAAAGAGACTCATTCTTTAAATGTGATTAGATTCATAAATTGTCTTATCTGTTTTTTCTTCTCAGTAACTTACACTGCAAATACGAAGCTGCAAATGTCTCATTCTGAAAATACTTCAGGTGTTGTGAAGTAATGGAATCACTGCATTGCTCTGGATTCATAATGCAGATTTTTTTTTTATTTACTTATCAACAAACTCTTACTTAAGAGGTGTGAAGGAAATTTTAATCAGAAAATATTGAAAAAAATATTTAAAACTTTATAGTAATACCTGTGGTAGTTTTCATAAGACCTATATTGCACCCCTCTTATTTTTCATCATAAAATAATACTTTACAGAGTCCTTTCTATTCAATAATTTCAAAATAACACAAGTGATCTTTTCTTCATACAATCCAACAAAATACAGGTCAAATTATTCAACAATGCTTAACAAAATACATTATCCTAAAAATAAAAAAAGTCTATACTCACATAATTCTTATTAATGTACACTTAGTAGTATGTAACATATTATGAAACTCAAATGTGACTGATTGCTTCCATATCTCTGAAGACAAAGCAGATGTTTAGCTGTGGTAAATTATTCCTGTAAGTCCTGATAACCTTCCACTGACTTTCATGGGTAATGTACCAACCCTTAAAAGAATGAAAAGAGAAAAATTTATGACTCCCACAACAATAACTGCAAGGTTAGGTGAGATTATTTCTCCTGAACATACTTATAATGAGCAATGGTCCTTTAATCCTTTTCCTCTCTTCAAGATAGGAAAACAAGCAGATTTTTTTTTTTTACTTTAACAATTGGTTTTAAAGTGTTGTTTAAACCACTGTTTATTTGTCAAATTGTTATCATGATCACAAAAAAAAAATGTTTAGTATTGTGGCTTTAGGCCACTTATTGGATTTACAATAAAGAATGATCCTTATGGATGGACACATTTGTACAGAACAAGTGTAAGAGATATAGATCTTTGAGTAAAAAGGTTTGTTTGTAAGGATGTAGTTCCTTGGCTTTCTCTTTACATAATAATTTCTTTTCTGTCAGAAATTTATGTATTCTTTTCACAGAGTGAAGCTTTATATAGATATGCTGTCTGATACTGCTCCCACCCTGGGTAATCATTTCCTTTGGTCTTTTTGGTGTAGTGTTTAATAAGAGAAATAACACTTCAGCTGGATTATCCCAACACTTTAGTTGGGATAATATATCTGTAAAAGGAAAACTCCATTCTAGTTTTATAGTTTTTATTTGCTCCATGAATGTGTTGAACCCAAACTCTCTATTTCTTGGAGGTTTCCCTTGTGATGAGATATTTTCACTGTCTCCTAAGTCCCTACAAACTTAAAAGTTTGGTCATCTACTAAAAATTCAAGATCTGTCAGCCAATGGTCCGTGTTATTTGCTTTAATTAAAATTCCTGGCAATGTTTATTGGAGAAATAGATTGTTAAGGCAAAGGAAAAAATCAGTGGTGGAACAGTGACCCAGTTTGATAAATCACAGTATAGGGCTCTCCTGATACTGTAGGAGGGGAAATATATATATGTGGCAGTGATTTACCAGTGTTTGTGCTTCAGCTTTTTTTTTTTCAGGGAAATTAAACAAACATTACTGAATTTCTTCTTTCTTAAGTGTTCTGTTTAGTGGTAGGAGAACAGCAGTTTAATATGATTTTTCTGCACCCCCTACCCAATATTCTTCAAATGTGGGGGTTCATTTCAGTTTAAGCAAATGCAGAATTTTGAAGAAAAGTCGTGTGCTTTAGAAACTACAAATACAAGGGAGAAGAGGCCATTGAGACACTCATCCTGAGGGGGTACAGGACCATCCATATAAAGAGCTGTGATTTCCAGGGCAGGACAAGAAATTCACAGCTGAAGTCATTGTCCTTGATGATGGTAAGTATTAAGTATCAAGTATTACCATCTTCTCACTTAAAACTACCAACCACCCCCAAGCTCCTGCTCAGTTACTTGTACTGATGCTTCCAAAATAATTTCCATCAAAATTACTGAAGTTTAAATAGATTATATTTGCAACCCCAATACATTTTGCTTAGCCTTGGCCTGAAAAAGGTCTCAATGAGGTTGTTAGCTGATAAAGACACAACCTCTAGCAGGGAGAAATGATAATTGTGGACAGGGTGCAGACTGTCTTCATTCAGCATACGAAGATCTGGAAGAAAAACTGGGGTCAGCAATAATGGAACACTCAATGTCAGAGAGAGAAAAGTACTATTTAGTAAGAGAGCTACATCACACAAACACTAAAAGACACTCTCTGGCTAGGAGGCAAGAATCTGATTCAGGCTTTGCATCTTTTTTTTTTTTTCCTCATTTTGACGAGCAAAACTACCCTGAATCATGATTTTCACTTTTTTTTAAGGAAATTGTCTTTCAGAAACAAAGGTGGAAAAAACAAAACAAAATTAATTTTGTTGTTGTTTTAGAGTTCACAACCACAGAACAAGCATGGAGCGAACACCCATAAAATAACGGAACTCACTCAAAGGAATGCAAAGGATTCCTGCCTTTAGCTCTCTACTACTACTGTAAAACATACAAACTCTTAGAATCTGACCTATTTATGAAAGAAGATCTTCAAAAGCAATAAAGGTTTTATCAAAAGTACCTTTGTATCAAAGATTTACCCTGTGTTCTGCAAGCTTTAAATCAGATAGATATCAATCCTAATATATTCGAATGTCTTTATGGAAAATTTCTCAAGCAATTTTCATTATCTTCAAGTAAATATATAATAAAAAGTATTTCATACCATTCATTCAGGAATCATTTACATGAGATTTACAAAGCATGCAATTATGAATGAATTCTTAAATCAAAGGATAAAATTATGTCATGCTTAGCAGAATCTGAGATTGGTGGAGTACTAGCTTTGCACTTTAAAATGGATGGAAAGGAAAAAATATCATATATAAATAGGATGTACTACTATTTTTCTGTATCACTGTTTTGCATTTTGTCCCTTTTGCTGACAAGCTGCAAGATCCCCTGAGTGGCATGAGGTGCACAGATCTTTTACTAGGATGTTCAAGACCTAGAGAGGACAGAGTGGCAGGACCTGGGAAACAAAACATGTCAGGAATGGTGTTTTGCAACAGAAAACCTAAAGGATACTTAAACATTTGAAGATATCCAGGGACATTAATGATAAGTTTATATATATTTGTATCTTTGGCTTCAAACAAAGGAAATTCTGTCAAACACAGTGCCTTGAAAGTTGCCTTGCAGAAAATACACTCTTGGAAGTAACTATACAGGAAATCCCTGAGCATCCTAAACTGAATCACTACAGACGTCCTAGGGAAATAATCCTCAGAATTACAGGTGTGAAGTCCTGAGACTAAGGCCACAGAATAGTATGCATTTAGCCTAAAAGGCCCTAGAAGGACACTTCAGAGGCCTTCAAAACAAAAGTTCATCTTTTTTCAGGTTTACCTGATGGCTTGACTATTATGTATCAGGGCATTGCCCAAACACCAGTGTCAGGGTAAATAAAGTGTGTTCTCACTGTCTCTCTGCTGCTGAAGTCTGTAGGAATTGCAGGTATCCAGGTCTTTCTCTGTGACAAATAAAACCCAGCATCAGTCACTAAAACCATTAGAAAACACATAGCTTACTGCAAGTCCATCTCACTAAAATGATTTTCCTGAGAAGCAGTTTTAGAGCAGCCAAGAAGTGAATGCAGGGCTAACAGGTTGCAATGATAACTGCCAGCAAAGTGGATTTGTTTGTAAATACATGTTCCAGAGGGGCCAGTCTGCTGCTTGAGCATGGAAAATATACACATACTAACCACCCTTTATGCTAAATCTTGCACACATTATGACTGATCTTCACTTTAATGGTATTTGTGAAATGGTAGATGCAGCACAGAGTAGCAATAATGCAATAAAATGCCTCAGCAATATTCATTTGTTGTCTACAAGAGGAGGTCTGTGCAGTGATTCATCTTTCCACGAGTTACATACAAAGAAAACTTTTAATTCCCAATGCAAAGCAAATACATCAGAGAGGAAAGTAGCTGCTTGCAAAACAACTCTGCCCTAATAGTTCTTTATAATGATGTGAAATTTCAGCTCTTAACATCATTAAGTGAGCAATTTCACATCACGACCCTTATGGGTTTTTTATGTTGCTGTGACTGAGGAAATTACCAACTTCAGGTGTAAAGTGAGATAGTTATCTTTCATAGTTCAGAACAAATATGAATCCATAGAAGAATAATTTATAAGATACAGCAGGAAGATATGTCATCTAGATAGACTATGTTTAGTGTGAAGTGGGGAAGGGACCCTCCAAAATCAAATCTCTGTCAAATCTTAGTATTTAAAACTGAGATTTCCTAAAAAAACAAACAAAAACCAAATAAACTAAGAAAAAGCCCAGACAAACAAACAACAACAAAAAAAACCTTTACAAGAACACAAAACAATTAAGAATTTTTTCAACAAACTCCCATTCTCACAGTTTCACATGACTTCTAATCCTTCAGAGCTGACAGGTTGATGGGCAGATTATTTTTACTAATACCCAAGATCAGTATTTTTAGCAGATTTCCTTGCACATAGGTTAACTGATGAGGTCCTAAAAATGTCTCAGAATTGCAGAATATCACCCTGGTTAATGACATCCTTGTCATTAACCTAAAAGAAACTAAGAAACTTAGTTTCTTTTTTAAATGTGGAAGTTATCCATTAAGCAGAAAGATGAACTGTACTCCATTCAAATGGAATGTTCTGGTTGTTGCATTTCACAAGGGTTTTGAAAAGCCTTTTTAAGGAACAACTAGGAAATCATACAATCCATTTTCTAATTTCTTACATTTGACAGAGATGTGTGGGAGAAAGGTGGGGTGGTGTAATCTACTCAGATGTTGCTTTTAGGTTAAATATCATTTGAATAGTAATTACTGGTGCTTAAGGTGGAATATTAATGGCATTCAGACCGTTAGGATAATGTATAACATTATGTGTTATACATCAATACCACCCAGGCTTGCGAGACCATTAGGACTTGCTGTATTAAGGGGAAACCCACTCACTCAAGGGCTTGTTGGTGACCAGTTTATTCGTTTTGCCTTTGACTATGGTCTGTTGGAGGCTGAAAACATTTAAAGTGAAGCAGTAGAGAAAAACTGTGTCTGTAAAAAACCATGTACTCAAAAGCTAAATAACATGCAATGTCATTTGAAAGATTCTCCTAATCTAATTCCCTCTGTTTCCATACATCAAAAGCAGATTACAATTTTAAGTTCCATGCTAAAATTACTCACAGGGCTTATCTGTAAATGAAATTCAAGAACATGACATGAACATAATGTGCTGGCAGAAGACACCGAGATGCAGCTAATCTGCCTCATATCACACTTTATGTCACTGTCCACATTCATAACAGGGACTGCAGTTGCTGGAAGATATGTTGGGAGCACAGTCAGACTTTCCTTGCAATCCTTGACAAGATCTCCCCCACCTCAGTGTAAAGCTATACATTAACCATTATCTTCTCTGTTAGAAGTAAAATAACCCAAACAAAAGCCTGTCTGGAAAATATTTTTCTTCGCAGCTTTTCTCAAAAAGGCATTGACATGTAAATGAAGAAGAAAAAAAAAAAAAGACCTCAGGTCTTGCAGGGCCTCAAGTCCTTTGTTATCGACAAAAATACATCGTGAAAACATTAGTTTCAAATGGCACCAGGTTGACTCCTCTTGTTTAAACACAAACACTACAAAAAGGATTATAAAGAAAGGTTTCCAGATGCAATTTCACGGAAATCTGAAGATGAGAGCACAGGCTGTGATAGCATACCCACATTTGCACACTAAATTGGAAATCATAAAGAGTGGCAGAGACCTGAGTTTTACTATGTTTAGAAATCTGAAGTACTTTCCATTTTTTTGAGACTTTGTTCTGTTCACTCTCTTGTTTACCAGTGCCTCCTGGAATACTTAACTCTGTGTTCTTTAAATGATGCAATCAGAAACTTCTGGAACAAAATGGAGAAGAGTGTTCAAATGAACTCCTTTCCAGTAATCCTAGTTTAAGGGGATTCCAGCCACCACAAATATTCTACTGGTGTCAGGGAAATGTTCTGTTCATATAAAATCCACAAAATATTATTTAGGATATTAAAGAAATCTACCATTACCAGAAGCTCCATTTAGAAGACAACAAGAAGCCAAACTTCATGTATGGAATGTATTCTCAACAAGCCAGCTGACAAGTTTTATTTCTATTTCTGGTATATGTCGGGGGTGCAAGGGTTTAGCAGCAGCAAAACCACAGCAGAAATAGCAAATTATAGAGATCGACCAACTTTTTAAAATTCCATGCTGTACATTTATGCAATAAACACCAATCAACCAAAATAAACCAAGGCATTTTTGTTAAATCTTGCATAATGAGCTACTCATAGAATAAAGATATTTTGTTAAAAACACCCCAAACTATATATTTCTGGTTTTCATAATGAATATTCCACCATCAGTATTGTAGCTTAGAACCTCTCAATCTCCATTGCTGTCACATAATACTAAAGTCAGAAAAATGTGTTCTTGATATCTGGAGAAGTAAAGAAATTGTAAGTGTTTTTTTTTTTATTTTGTTTTGTTTTGTTTGGGGTTTTTTTTGTGGGTTTTTTTGTTTGGTTTTTTTTTTTTTTCCAAGGAAAATTTTGGTGCAGAAGAGAACTGAATTTAAGCCTCACAACAGTATTCATTAGACCAATCTTGCTCACTTAGTAGTGGCTTGCTATTCTCAGGTATTGTAAAAAAGTTCAGGAAGATTGAGGTTGGTTTAATTCATATTTCATTTGCACCAAGTTTCAGAAAATGAAATCATTAAAAAAAATTAACCATTACACCAGATAAATACACAAATTTCCCAAGCTTACTGTATCAAATTAGATAGATTTTTTTTTTTTCATTTGCTTCCTGGTCTTCATTCTGGGTTTGAGTGTTATATGTATTTGTGGTACTGCAAGTAGGTTATAGCAAAAAATTTTATGTAAGTTGAAAAATTGCACTTCTTCCCTTCAAGTAAAACTCACAGCACTTCTTGTGGCAGGAAATTTTTTTTTCTTTTTTTTTTTTTTTGAAAACAGGGAAAAATTGTAAGATAAGCATCCAGGAAATTGTCTTGCCTCTTCCATATACAAACATAACAACTGGCCCTTCACCAAAAACTGAATTTCACCCTGCCTTCTTCAAATGAACAATATCCACTTCATTCTTTTTGTTTTTGGATTTTGCAACAGGACATTAAAAAGGAATTATTGCCTTCAGGATTGTGACCTCCTCTGTAAAAGTGCCAGATCAGAGTATTTAAGTAGAAAATAGAAGAAATGCAGTATTTGCTTCACCATCAGGGTTACTGGTTATATGGGACACACAGCAGGCATAGATTGCCTCAAAATGCACTGTTCACAGTCTTTCCAAGTGAGAATTGCTCTTTAGTGATTGGAAATATCCTAGTGATGATGGCAGGAGGTTTTCTGATTTCCATTGCTTCTTCTGAGGTAAAATGTCCTGTTTTCTGACTAAGGACTGCAGGCTCAAACTGCTGGACACAATGGTCCCTTCCATACAGACAACAGTATTTTAATTGCCAGGGCATTGAGGCACTTTGGTTTGGTACAGATACGTATAATTCTTTTTGGCCAGTTCCTCAGTTATTCCCCTAAATTGCCTCTAATTTCCTGGAGTTAATTGTGCAGAGTACAATATAAATTTGGTTGTTTTTGTCATAGCTCACCATCACTGGAAAAACCTCCAGTGGCTGACAAGTGGGTTTAATGAAGCACCTGACCTTTCCCTAAGTCATCTCCAGGCTTGTTAGTGCTCATGTTAATGACAGAGTTGGAAGAGATGTGCTCGGGGGCACATGTACACACCGAGCTACACGAGAAAAAACATCCCAGAGATAATCTTATAAAGCATTCCTTAGCTTGGAACTTGCAGGTTTCAAGCCAAACTTATTTATTGTACAGCTAGAAAAAGAGGTGAACTACAGTTTAATTGCTGTATTATTCTCCATTTTTTACCTACAGGAGCCAAAGGCATTTACTTATAAAAGTATTTTTATTGTACCCCCCCAATTGTTGTGTAGGATGACTTTTTTTTTCATATTTTTTGTGGTTTAACCCTGGTATGCAGCTAAACATCACACAGTGACTTACCCCACAGTGAGATGGGGAAAGAATTGGGAGGGCAAAAGTGAGAAAACTCATGGACTGAGATAAAACCAGTTCAACATGCAAGCAAAGTAAAATAAAGAATTCATTCACTGCTTGCCATGGCCAGGAAGGTGTTCAGCCTTGCCCAGCAGAGCAGGGCTCCATCACATATAACAGTGGCTTTTTCAATGCATTTTTCAGGTCACATGCTGAGAAAAAGTTCAGGGATTTGCCATGTCCACATCAGACTTTTCAGGATGTGGGTTGTTCTTTTCTCTATCAAAATAGGAAGCAGGTAAAAAAATTGTGTTCAAATGTTCACTGAATTCATTAGCACGCCTGTGGGCTGGCCTCCAAAGTGTTGAAATTCTGTTGGAATGAAAGAAACATCTATGACTCATTGATTATTTAAAAACTACAAAGAGTTATGGTACATTTGTAGAATGACTCAGGCGAGTTAACTGGAAACATATAAAATATTTCCTTGCTTCAGTCTCTCCCTAACCCACCTGGGTCGCTCTGTCTGGCTCTGTAGAAGGTAATTGTGCCTTGGTCTTAGAAAGCACTGAGCTCTTTTGGCTCAGGTAATCTTGGAATTCAGGCTTCAGTCTGAGGCAGAGATCAACCCAGGAAATTTTAAGAATGAACAAAGGGTTCTTATTTAACAAACTGTTAGTGAGACAGCATTACCAGCCACACATAATTAGAAGTCTGGGTGGTTTTTTGGGGTTTTTTGTTTTGTTTTGTTTTGTTTTTTTGTCTTTTTGTGCTGTTTGTGTTTGATTCCTTCTCTTTTCTGTTTTGTAACACAGAGAAGCCATTGTCAACAGACAGGGGATGGGATCTTTAAAACTACATTATCTGCTTGAAAGGTCTATTAATTTCTTTTTACAAAAGCTATCAGCTTTTGGCTATTTTGTGTTGGTTTTCACAATTTTGTTTCAATTCTCTTATGTCAATCACATTAGTTGTAAAGCTAACCTTGAAAGCAAGAAGTGATAAAAGGTAATAAAAGTCAATTAATCCAGGTAGTTAAAAACCTATTCTATTCAAAGTCTTTTATCTGCAATATTTCTATAATTTCAAGATTCAACTATTGAAATGTTTTTTCCAGATTTGTTTTTTCCCTGAGAACTTACACAAATAGGAATTTTTGTCATAGAAAAAATGCTAGCCTTACTCAATTGTACACTACGTTATTTCTAAAGTACATATTAATTGCACAGAAATTTTAAATAGACCCTACTTTTAAATAGACTTTCAATAAACATTTTAAATGTATGCTATACCAAGCAAAAAATACACCACAGACAAAATATGATTATTTATTTCCTGTGGAGTTTCTCGTATGCTCACTGAGACAAGAGAAATTCCTGATTAAATACAACCAAAACTAATTTGGTTCAGATATTTTCAAAATCAGGAGAACCAAATATTTATGTGTGACCATCCTGAACTTGCCTTGGGAAACTAAATGGTCTTTAGCAGAGTGAGAGGGAAAAAATCTTTATAGAACAAACACAAGAAAATCTACTAAATTAAAGAAAAAAAAAACCAACAACTGAGGACTAGGATGACAGTTTTCAAAACTATCACCCTGGTCAATATTATTTTCAAAATTGGTCCTAAAATATCTCATTGTTAGACAACCATCTATTTTTTCTATATTTTTAAGTTCTTCATTTACATTTGGCTTTAGGTGTCATGCTCATAATGAAATTATCAGAGTAAGAAAATACCTAACATGAATCATGAAGTTTTTAACTTTCATTTCACAACTTCACTTTCCAAGGGATCAGGCAAAAGAAAAGTTAAATTAATAAATATATCAATTGATGGTCACATTTTGAAATAGACAAAATGAATAGTGTGATCCTGATGAATGAGAAAAACCTGCCTCAATATTTCACAATTTGTCAGGTCATTATTGTCATTGACAAATTAAGGCTTTAGTATATATTGTTCTTCTAAGAACAGACAATTTTCCTACTGATATGACAAGTATTAAAATGTCTAGTGAGCATCATGGTATTTTTAAGTCCTCCTAAATGAAATTTTTCAGAAATAACATGCACAGAAGGCCCTTAAATGGAAGCAACACAGGCAGCCACATCTGAGCAGGATCCAGATCTCAAGGTCACACTTGGCCGTGACATCAGCTTGCTCTGGGACTTTTGGGACCTTTTTTCTTTTCACTGTGTAATTGTTCTTGTCTGCTTATATTGTAGAAGTTCTGTGGCCTGGACAATCTCTTACAGCATTTCTACACTACTGAAATCAGAACACATGTAAATACCTGTACTGCTGTCCAATGCTGAAATGCATCTGACGTCTCAGGAAATGCATAACTCATTTATGCAGTTTGCTGAATCACTAAATCTCAATGTAAATCCACAAATCCACCACAATTATTTTTCCCAGTTTCATGGCATCATCCTTGAAGAATGTATGATGCATCCCCATAGTGGCATTCTAAAACAGGTTTTTATTTCAGTAGTTCTTAATGATCTTTTAAGCTTGATTTATTATATAAGCAGGTAACATGTCATTTACAGAAGCAATATATTTCCCACTAAATTTGGTTAAACTCCTTTTGAGTATAATAGAAACTGAAGGAACATAGCACCTTGTAATTATGCAGCCCTTTTCTAGCCTGAAACCTGGAATAACCTTAGCAAGTCTCTCTGATTATATCTGTTCTGCTGGGAGGGAACTAACATTATGAAATGGAAGTTTTTGAAGTCTGTCTTATTTTTTTATAATGTTGCTCAAACCAGGCATACAAAATATAAGTATATAACAGTAATCAGATCTAAAACCAGCAAAATATAGTGTGTGCATATATATACAAATATATATAAATAGATATATATATCCCATGAGGTTAAAAAACATGATTTATACATTTACACACACATATAATTATAAATAAAACATACAAGTAGTAAGCAGACAATTAATTTACATTTTCCTCTCTCAACCATAGGGCTGCTCGTCTCACAAATCATATTTCTGTGGGAAATGAAAGGTACACTGCTGCCAGCATTTTGTAAGAAATAATGACACACTTTACTACCTGTAAGTGCTGACTGAGTGCTTCTGCTTTTCCTTCCCAAGGTGACTGTAACACAGATTGATGAAAGATTCCGTAGGACTGCAAAGGTTAAAGATGCAGACCTGGAGCTAGAAGGCAGCCCTGACACTGATGGAATACAGTACAATGAGAGTGGCCACATTATTGTCCCATCCTCTGATAACCAGTGTAATATGAAAACTGACTGGAGGAGAAGGGAACAAATTAAATCCATTAATCAAGCATATCTGTGCTAAACAGTTGTTCTGAAGAGACAAACAGATGAAAAATCTACTGTTTGTTTCTATGCTTGCTACCACCAGAGAAAAAATTAATTATAATGCTGTGGCTCAACTATTAGTTAAGTTTTTTCTTGAGAGAACTATTTATTGCTTTGTCAAAGAACAAATGAACCTCATTAGTGAGATTAGTTTCAGCTGATCATTTTGCATTAGGACAGCCTAATAATACACCCTTTAAAGATACATTGGAAGAAATAACTTCAAAGAAACAGAGTCCATTCTGTTGTATTAGACTTAAATCAGAAATATATTCTTTGTAACTAACTAAAAGTCAAATTTTCTTTATATTGCCCTGGTAAAGTGGTTACTCTGCTGCCTGCAGTCAGGTGTTTGTCAGATATTCACAATGGGATCTCTCTAGTCAAGGGGTCTCACAATTCACTCACAAAACTCTGCTCTTGTAGTGCATTATCTGAAATCTGTCTAGTTCTTGAAACAACTCAAAACCCCTAAGTAGGGATTGGTGTGGGAGGGAGGGGGTGTGTGTGTGTGTGTGTGTGTGCTTTTAAAATAGAATAAGATGAACCTCAACAAAATTCTTCCAAAAATTTCTATTTATAAAGCGAAGGAAGATATATGGAAGTTCTCTGATCTAAACAGAGCAGAGTACAGGCTGTTTTCATGTATTGCTCTGTCATTCTGCTGGAATCTTAGGAAAGCAGTCCCTCCCCTTTGGAAATAAGAGAAGCCAGCTCTCTGTGAACTGGAAACCTTCAAGGCAAATTATTCCCTGGAGAAGGTCAGAGAAGTTGTGCATCTACTAGCAGAAGTGGATGAGGGTTTGAAGAGCAGTATTTCTGCCAAAGTTTTTAATCTCTTTTTCAAAAAGGAAGTTCTTCATGGTGAAAGCCTCTGGTTTGCAATGGGCTCTCCTGCAGTGCTGGGTTCCTCATGATGTAAATGACTCCTCTGGGGAATTGAACTGAAATCATGAAGATAAAACAGGCAGATATCACACAATAATTAGCTTGTCACTACTCAATTGACCTGATTCCCACTGGAAGTCTAGAGGCAAAGAAGCAGTTGTCAGACATCACAGCTAAGGAAGTCTGCTTCCATTGTGTTTAAGCCTCATGAGTACCAGCCTTGATGGGCAAACCTATGGGAAGAGCTTACAAAGCTTTTGGTACGTTTGAGAAATGCTTTATTCCTTAGGGAAGTAGTCTCATACTGCAAAAACCACCTGCTATTATTTTTCATATTTCAACACACATTTTCTTGCCCAAAAAAATGCAAATTTCAACAACCTTGAATAAAACTATATTTTGCCCATGTCCTCTGCTGGAACTGAACAAAAGATTAAAATGTTACTGAGGGGATGGAGAAGAAGGAGTTATAACAGCACATGGAAACCCAGATATGCCAAACTATATGGGCCTGATTTTCTTAGACCAATTAAGAGTTGCTCTATCCCATTATTAGTCATCCACAGAGCAGCACAACATGGATTCTCACCTGCTGAAAAACCAATATTTAAAGATGAAGTCTTTTTCAACTATGAATGGATTCCTTCACAGTTCAACACCAAACTCCACCCAAAACCAATGTCCCCTCCAAAAAAAAATCCCATTAGCAGATTAAAGGACTTCATTTTAAATATAGTTTGTTTAACTATTAAAAACCAGCTGGAGCAGAAGATAAAGTCTGACCCAGTGTCTCCATTACCTTCTGTTGAAGTGGTTTAGCTGTCTTTCTCTTTCCAGAGCACGGTGTAAAATGCAGTAGACCTCAACCCAACAAAAGCAGCTGCAAAGAGATCCCTGATAGTTACCCAAGATTTAACTGCAGACCTTACACTTGTACTGAAGGTCCAGGCATTCTTGCAGTTTAAACAAGATGACCTTGTCTGTACATTGTTTTAACTCCATTTTGGTAACAAATCCACCCAGCCTTAAGCTATTTTAGCAGGAAAGGATATATTCAATAGAAGTGTCACACGGTGTTTCAGCACTCACCTTTCATAATCCACCTCTGTGGTAAGTGTCCAGAGGTTATCTTTAGCCATATTTCTCTTTTGGGTGCATGACAGGAGAAAATCGTTGACATTATGTCCTTAGCAGGAGATGGCTGCATTAGCCTGTGTTCCCCATGGTGCCATTTGACAGATTGAGGTGTGAATGCTGATATCTGGAAGGTAATGTGTCATGGGCATAAAGGCCCATGATTCAAAACTTCCGTTCTTGTTTTTTCCACTGCTGGAGAGCTTAGACAGCCTTAGTAAGAATTCAAGTCATCCTTTGTGGAAACAGCACTTTAAAGGTTATCCTGAAGAGCTTTCTCTTTTACTGTAGTAAATCTTCTGTGAATAACAGGCAACTGACTACCACAAAAAGACAATATTTTCTGCAGTCTGTGCAGTCTCTGGTGGCTCTGGCCTGTAGCTGCATTCATGATTTTGAATGATAAAAGCAGCTTCCACTTTCTGCATGAGGAACGTGCTGTATAGATGATGCAAATGGAGATGGCATGTAATAAAACTGTCTGAAATATCTATTACTGTGAGAGAAGTTTGCAAGTCAAGGAAGGTGATTAGTGAAACATAATAATGGCAACAGTGAGTATTTGTGAAACAGTAATTTGGACTATTGGTGCTTAGCCACAAATGGTGAAAAGCATGTTTGGGTTTCCTTCTAAACGATACGGAGTGTGTGTGTGTGTGTGTGTCCGTCCAAGTAAAGGAACTAGAAAATGGATAGTGGATGCTATTATATTTACAGCAATTCCATAGAGCTGAATAACAGCAAATCATGAATTCACAGCATATGTATTAAAAAAATGGAAATAACATGTTATTTACTCAGCTGTCTTATTGGAAGTAAGAGATTAATGAAAACCGGAGAACCAGCAAGCATAGGATATTTGAATATTGAAGAATCACAATAGATTACCAAAATAATTTAAGGTTGCTTTAAAATGAGCTTAAAAAAGAAATTTCAAATTACCCTTCCACTGACAGCACTGTTGTCTGTGATGTGAAAAGTTAGAGTTGGTAGACTGAAATAGGCAAATCTTGAAACTCAGTGTATCATTTTAGCAGGTAATTGTTTCTCTTTTTGTGTGTGTGTGTGGGGGATGAAGTATTTTCTTCTGTTATTTTTACATGAAATGCTTTTAAAAGTCTTTATTTTTCAAGACAGAATAAGCAGCAAAATTTGGAGGGGGTATGCAATCAAAAATATTTATTGAGAACTTTTTTTAGGCTGGATCTACAGAGTCGGAGCATACTAGATCAGCCTTTGGACTCACTGGAACATTTGAATTTTTGTCACCTGTCTTATCAAAATCTACTGTAGTCTCATCTCAGAAAATTACGTTAACACAAACTCTTTACAGGTTTGTTGACTGAAAACTCAAGTGTTTATTTTAGATTTTTTCAGGAGGCAATTTGTTCTGGTACAAGGACAGCTCTTGAGGCTTTCTTCACAGCTTTCAAGATAATTTTGTATTTCTCAACAGTTTAACCTGATATGTAACGGGTTTGACTGCCTGCTAGAAATGGAGTCTTCAAAAAATAATTTATGACTAAATTTTTGAGACTGTGATCTGAAAAATGTGCTTGCATTAGCATTTCATCAGAAAGCTCAAGTGACACCTAGAAGCATAATCCACCTGAATTCAGAGATGCACCTTGCGGTAGCTCCACCACTCTCTCCCCAAATATGCAAACCTAATCAAGTTTGAATCTTGAAATATTTTAGTTTGCTTTAATCAGTTAGAGGGGAAAAAGTTGAAACACTTCAGGCAGGTCTCTGGAGACTTCATCTTCCCTGAACAAGGAGGAGATTTTATTGCAAAGGGCAGAGCAGAGTCTCCGGACACACTCCTGGCACTGCTGCAGGCATCTCTACAGACACAGCGAAGAGATTTCTCCTCTTTCTGCTCTCAGAGCTGTCAGAGGCTCTGTGAGACACCAGCTGTGGTCACATTACCTGAATTAATGACCTTAAACTGCAAACACACTGTAACCCCTTACAGACTCTCACTCCTGACAAGATCGAGTTCAAGCTTCTTCCCCAGCCAAGAAATTTGGCCATTAAACATGTTCTGTCTTCGTTACAAACAAATTAAGTTTTCTGCCTTCAGGACTCATTAACTTTTCTTCCTTCAGAAACAGCTGATTCCTAATGGTACTGACCTACAGTATTTCTTAGCTTATTAAATTCATTTATCTCAGTGAGGGCTGAAAGACTAATTCATTTCAGGAATCAATCATTTATTAATAATTGTCTCTTTCACATAAATAGTTTGTTTTATTAATTTATTTAATTCTAGCTTTGACCAGTGAAGGCATTTTGCCTTGCAGTGTTCGAGTAGAGAAAAGTTTTAAAATACAAAAACCCAAAAATTAGTTTCTTGCGTCTCATAAATTATTCTATTGTAGTTTGTTCAACACTTTGAGACAGTTTTATCTAAGTTGTTTATTATTTAATAATATAAGGAACTGTTTCTCATATGTTAATAGTTAATATATAAGGAAGAGTAATGCTAATATATGCTAATGTTAATGTATTCAAATCTCTAATATTACAAACTAAAAAATGCAACTTACATTACCAAATGTATAATAGTTTCAAAGACTGTCTGAAGATGCAAATTCTCCAGATATTAAGCCAATATCAAAATCAAGACGTATGTCAAAAATGGTTTTGTTAAATAGATTCATTACATCTAAAGCAGACAACAGATAAAAAAAAGCAAAACAAAACTAGATTTTTTTTCCATAGAACTACATGTTGAACAGTAGAATTCCATATTAGATAAGAACAGAATAGAATTCAAAGAGAAAAGTCAAACAAAATTCTTCTGAATAGCTAACTATCACTATTTGTTACACTTTAAAGTCTTTCTCCTAAAAACAGAAGCTTTGTTATCCGGTTAAGTTAAACTATAAAGAACAAGAATTTGATTGCAGCTGTTCCCATGTGGAGTGATTCCACGGATTTTAGTGAGAATAACAATAACAAAGGCTAGAGTATTACAGTTTAAGTCAACATCTCATGAGGATTTACACTGAAGAAACTTAAATCAGGATGCAGACACTGATGATTAAAAAAAAACCCACAAAAAAATCAAACAAGCAAAACCCTAAACTCAACCAACCAAACAAATAAACCCACAAAATTAGTAAAAGGAAGTATTTTTTATTACAGTTACTTTTGTGCCATTTATAGTCTCTTTAAGAAGCTTCAAAATAAATCTGATTCTACCTAAGAACAAGGCCCACTTCTGCAATCTCTACTTATCCATTGATAACTGATCTTTCATTTAACAGCAGTATTAAAAATTAGGTGTAAGCAAAAGACAGATGGTTGGGGGATAAATTCTATATTCCAGACAGGTCTGTTATACTTGCTTCTCCTATGCATCATCGATTCATTTTTCAAAGTTGCATTTGTACTTTCTGTACTGAAATTGAGTGAATTTAGAATAAAATAAAAATCATTTTACCCATGTCTCCAAGATGAGTGGAATCTAGCAAGAGTTCAACATTTGCAAAATTTGTGCAGGTGCCTAATTACAAGTATGAGCTTTTTTTTTGAAAATCTTAATCACAGGATATATTTCTCTGCTGTAACATATAATAAAATAAATGAGATTATGAAAACCAGAAACTATTTCATTTTCACTTGGTTAAATTTCTAGACAGGTAAAATTAAGATAAATGTGCTCCAAGTCAGGCTTCTCATTTTGACATTCTTATTACAAATAGTACAAATTATAAGAAGCCCTCCCTCAGATCTGAGGGAAAGACCTCTCGCATAAGGATTTGCATATTTATGATTATCATCACCACAGGTTTTTTTTGTATTTGCAAGGCAAGTATTTGAAAGAATTTTTCTTTTACTGGAGATAAAGATCCTCCATTTCCCTACGGAAATTCTAATTATTTTTCAAAGCCCATCACCCAGAACACCCCTATCAAGTGGATGCTATTCCATAGGAAACTCAGCCTCATACTGGTGCAAACGAAGTTATTCCTAATTTTGACGGCTTTTCTACATTTCTTGTTATTATCTGCCGTACTACACATACTACTTTATGTTGTGTGTTAGGCCCTATAGCTGGTTTAGTAACAGCATGGACAGTGCACATTTTGCTTATGTGCCCATCTCCTTATTCAAGGGGCTCAACATCTTCATTAAGAGCATTGCATTCCTAAGCACGGGAGAGGCCACTGAAAACTGATTATCCCTGCAAAAAGAGGTCTACAGGGTTTGAGGGCACCCACAGGGAAATTAAGCAAGAAAAATTGCAGCATGTTGTTCCTTGCACAGGTGAATATTGCAAACCCCTGCAGGAACTCTGTAGAAAAGTGAAGTGCTGAGAAGTAATAGATCATAAAAAAGTGGTGTTTTGACATGGGACCTAAGATTTGCTCCCTCCCCCTCCCCTTTTTTTTTACTTCTTATGGAAAAACACCTATCAAATTAAGTTTGTGTTTGAAAATAAGGAAATGTTCAAATAAAGATGTGAAATAGAAACTCTTAAGTATAAGGTGATTAAAAGTTCTTTCAAAGAACACATTATTCCAATAGTACGTAGTGAGTAGGCAAAAAAAGAAAGAGCTTTTCATCCTTTCATTTAATTTATTATTAATGATTAAGATTGACAAATCTGTAAAATAATGCAATTCAAATTTCAGGTATTGAATAAAATAACAATTTAAAATTACACTGCACAATTCTAAAAGAAAATGCTCACATATAAGTACCCCACATTTGGAAGTAGTCATTTATCATTTTCACACCGTGTTCAGCTTTGTCCTTTCCCCATCTGACGAACCCTTGGAGAAAACAAACCAAACCACAAAGAAACTCCAATCCTTTAGCTGTGCTAACAGGAAAGAATTTACCCTGAATATATAAATACCTTTCTGGATCAC
Source organism: Leptocoma aspasia (assembly GCA_013399835.1). NCBI lineage: Eukaryota > Metazoa > Chordata > Aves > Passeriformes > Nectariniidae > Leptocoma > Leptocoma aspasia. The sequence goes on from VXAX01001637.1 coordinate 163,627, forward strand.
TCCAGGAATAGAGACCTAATACATATGAGTATTCATACAGACCTTGGGACCTGTTTAGAATTCTGCATGAAGCCTAGAAAGGCTACCTAGAACAGAGTTAGAGGAATAAAGTAGGTATTTATAAAAGGCCTTCAAAGGATACACCTTGGGCAGTACAAGAGCCTGGCCACAGCTCCACCCAAGATGGACAGTGAGTCCTGAGTTTTCAAACTTTTATAAGTTTTGGTCCATTTCCATATTGGGGTTAATTGTCCAATTACAGCTTCAGGTTATGAACTCCCATCCTCCCAGTTTACTCTCCTCAATTCGCTGTTGTTTACACTTTTTGGGCCTAAAGCTGCAATGGTGTCCTTGGTTCTCAGGCTGGAAAAAGATTGTTTTGTCTGACTAAACTGTGAGGAGAACTTGCTAACACTTTATATGAAGTTCAGAGTAATATACTAATGCAGTACAGAATCTGGAAAATATGAAAGCTGAAACTGAAGTCATCAGTAAGACTGTTCCACAAAGGTTTAGGCTGGCCAAGGAGATGTTCCCTTGAGTGCAGAGGGAGCGTGGGATGCCTGGCTGACAGCAAAAGTCTGGGTGGGATCCAGCAATGAACTGGTCACAGCAGCAAGGAAGGAGGTGGGATTGTAATCTGAAGAAAATAAACAAATGTAAACAAAGAAATTTGGCAGCTACTTCCAAGATTGTCCCAATTAGTTAGACACAAGTAGAGGAGAAATATTACATACATAAATACCTTATTATTCTAAGAAACTGCTTTCATGTAGAGCAAACAAGCAGTGACCCCAGAATTCATGTAAAATGAAGGAATGTCACATAGAGTTCTGCTGGGCACAACAAAAACAGCGATAAAACCAGGCTGTGTGTTAATTTGCTCTGAAGAATGATGAGCAACACAGAAAAGTGTTGAGAAAGTTCTCTTGTCAGGGATAACTTGTATCCTGAAGGATAACTAGGAACAGCAGGAACTTTTGCTCAAATTGCTTATTCTTTGAAATAGCAAGGAGTTGCATGTCAATCCACAAAACCTGACTGTATCTGACAGCATCCACGGGGTGGTCTTTAGATTCAGTCCACAGTGGAAATGGGTGGTTGGTCCAGCCCCTTCATTCAACATCTGGTGTGCAGAATTATCATTCTGATATCACCTGGCACTGTGTGTGTAAGCTGGTTGTCAGTAAAGGAGAATTTTATTTTTAGTGCTGGTGTTTGAGCTGATACCATGACCTCAGAGCTTGGTATTCACTGAAACATCTGTAGCCAGCAATACAAAATAGATAGTTTTTTCTACTTCATACCAACAAAAGTTGGGAGTCTTTATCTCCAGTTTTTGATTCATAGAGACTAAAGATATTGTGAATTTAATAAGGCAGATGATGAAAATAAAACATGCTGGTTTTCACTGGATGTTTTACTGCAATCTCTCCTTCTTGCACTTCTAACTTCTAACTTTTCAAACAAATTTAATCAGTTCTTCACTTCGGATGCCAGTTGGATTTTGACAAGTAAAAGATGAAATTATGTCCATATGGTGTGAATAACTCTAAATCTTCTTGCTCCAAATATTATTTCTGTAACTGCAATTGTTTGAAGAACCTAATTTTCATTATGTTTGTGTAAGAGCATCCTAGATTAATGCTCATTAATGTTGGAAGGCAGCTATGACTGCCTCATCTCTGATTCACATTGAGTCACTGCACCTTCTCCTGGTTTCAACGTCAAAACCTCCCAGTCTAGGTGTGAGATGTAGTTAATCCTCAAACAAACCTCAGAACAGCCTGTCTCTCTTCTGTCTTTATCAGCACGAGCTTGGTGACACCAAGCTCTTCGTCAACATTAACAGTGTCTCCTGAGTGAATCTCTAGGAAGTAAAATGAAGGCAACTGAAAATAAAATATGCCTACCTGGGTAGGTGGCAAGAACACAAAGTCTAGGGCACAGCACGCTGCTTTGTTGATGTCATCTATTTTGGATTGGACAAAAAAAAGAGCAGGGGGAAGTAATTTTTCTCAAGAACATAATGTAGAATCATGACAAGGCTATGAGACCTTTGGTCTGGGTCCTGATACTGAAGAACTCTTCTCTACTGCACATTTCTCACCATTTTAGCCCTAAGTAAAAAAAGACCCACAAGGAATTTCATCATATATCCTGCTAAGATTATTTTACAGAAGATATGTTTTAACATAAAGGAGCATTTTTCTCCTAACCACTTTGAATGAAATTAATTTCAGATGTTTCTGAACATTTCTTCTAATCCTGACTGATGCCTTTGGTGATATTTTTTTCTTTCAAAAAAAGGGAGGAATATCTAAACATTTGAAAGTCAATATATTTTCCTATTGTTAATCAACTCAGAAACTTCCTACGGCTTTATTTTCTATTGTTTTCTAAAATTAGTTCTACTTTTCAAACAAATTAATTCAGAAATATTTAAAGAGCTAAAAAGATTTTGTATTGAAGGAGAAAAATAGATTTTACACAATAGCAGCTTTAGAAGTGAAGTCCCTGCAATTCTCTGTTTTTGACAGGAAAGCCACTTCCCATGCCACACAGAAATGTGTGAGGATGTCCTCCAGGTCCCACGCTGGAGCATCCTCAGCCTCTGCATCCTGTTTCTCACTTTTACCATAAAAACAATTCAGTTTTTGCACCACTGCTCCAGTCTCATTTGAAATAACTTTACTAATGTGAGATCCACAACAGATTATCTCCTAGAACCTGCAAAAAAGCAGAGATTACCCAAAGAGACAAAAGATAAAAGAGGTTCCCAAGCACTAATGTTAGTATGCATTGGTACTGGAGAAAGATTAGGCTTTGATTAAATAATGCCTCCCTTTTATACTATGGAAATATGGAAATTTATCAAAAAAGTCCAAGCAATGAAGCGATTTTAGAAATCTTAATTTTGCCAGACCAAACTGTTTATCTGTTTTAAATCACAAATTTTTGCAATCAGTGTAAGAAGGAAATAAAATGGCAATTTATTTTTGCATAGTTATTTTATAAATTTGAGATTAAAAACTGGAAGAAATGTAGGACTCTGTCAGGAGAGATGCAGCAAAGCCTTCAAACTTTTGGGTTTAAAAAACTTCATGAAAATTTAGATAATCATTCATTTCTTAAGCCTCAAAGAAAGGTTTTTTTTATTCAAGAAATAAAAATGTTAGCTAATCAGGGGTGAAAAACTACATATATCTTTCCTGCTGTCTTTAATTTTCTTCTGCTTTTTATTCTTATACATATTCATGCTTAGGTTTACACAAAATCTTGGAGATCTGCAATGCTGAGGTACAAATCATGGGTTGAAGTGAAATATTCTTTCTTCTCATCTACCTAACAAACCAACTTGTTAAGCTTCATCATTGGAAATGTATGAGGATAAAGAAGACACTTGCTGTCACTGTGGCTTAAAAATATTTTTAAATAAAACTTGTTTGGAACTCAGCTATGGGTTGCCATTCAAATATAACTATTTACTATGATCTATTTTTCTACAATATAAGGGCTAAAATTTTCATACTTTTAGATATTATATTGCTTGTGTAAAGAGGATATAGGTGCTTGATATTACCTGAAATTCTGTCCTTTGCCAAACTTTTTTTTTAAGAGTAAACTAGAATTTGGCCATCCTATTTGACCATAAGAAAAATCAGTAATAATCCAATAAACAAAATCCAGCCTTAGCATATGTAAAATCCTTTACACACAAAAGGTGCATAGAAGTATTATTACAAAATTTCTGAGCAAACACACATTTCATAGTCCCATAATATTGCACATGATATTTGAAGTGCAACCATTAAATTAAACCTACCAGGTAATGAGTCTGCTTTGTCCAAGACTGTGTCACTCAACTTTGTCCTGTTCATTTACACCTCAGATTAAAACATTAGCTGGCAATATTTAAGCTCTAAAATCTTTCTGGAAAAAGTCCTGTTTCTGTCAAAGAAATATTTTGATGGGCTGAATGATATTTTAGTGATGGGCCTCGATAATGTCTCAAACTACATCTGAAAGTAATATACATATAGCACTTCATTTCAGGTGTTTGTCTTGGTCCTCTTGATGAAACCACACAACTTCCCAGAGGCAGGAGAGAAACATAACTGAGGGAAGGAGTCTGGTTGGATTGCTCTTAAATTGTTCTTTTCAACATTTTAAGAGCTTGGTAGGCATTTAATGTCACTAAGCACACACTTATTCAATAGTCTGCCTTCACCCTAGATCCTTTTCAACAAAAGAAACAATGTAAAAATAAGCACTGTTTAGTAGATTAATAATTTCAGAAGATACATGTGAAAAAGTCAAGATTGAATGCAAAATTTGACAGCAAAGTTTATAACTGTGTCCTGAAATATTCTGGTTTTCAACATAAACGCTACAGTTAGTCGTATCACAAGTATTTGGTGTGCATGTTCACATTTTGTTTTGTACTCTGTGTTGAGCACAGCTGTCATATTTCTGAAAGGGATGAATGGTGAGGAAAGGGCCAAGAGGAGAAACAATGTGGTGGCTGCTAAAAAGCCACACAACGCCAAGGGAAAAGAGAGCAAGTTCATGAGAAGTGGAAGACCACAATGAATTATTAATTACACACTTACTTACAGCCATCCCTGGGTCAGACAGTCCCTGAGCAGCGAAATGGTGGAGACTGGGAGACCATTCTGGGACATATCAGTGTGTCCCTGCTCTTTTTGTGCTCTGCTCCCTAGGCAGCCTTCATCGGGCATTCTCCAAGATAGGATGCAGGACTACCTGGATTCATACAACAGATATCAATATTACAGCTCAAAAGCACTCTTATTTATGGCCAGTTTTAATTCGTATATATAGTTAGGCTTTTACAGAACGTTATCCCATTTGTTTTAGGGCCACTGATAAGGTACATCTTGTTCATTTTATGTGCAGCTTTATTCCCTTAAAACCTGCTTCAGAAAAGAACAGGTAGGCAAAACCTTCCAGACTGCAAGCTTTAAGTAATTTAAAGAGCAAAGTCTTATTGTTCCAACAAAGTTCTCAGGCAGAAGCAAAACAAAAAACATGATCAATGCCACAAAGCAAAGTTTTCTCCCTTAAGCTACATCTGGAAGGAGCGATAAAAAAATACTTCCTGGTAAAACCGCTGATATAATTGTGTGGATAGTTTTCTTTAAAATAATTAAAATGAAATAATTTTTAGACAGCACAGATTTGAATAATAATCCACACAGATGATGTTCATGTGCCCATAAGTTATCACTGCTAAGCCTGGAACTATTGCTGCAGTAACTAAATGGTCATGTATTTTATAGGTCACATAGATGAAAAATAAGAGTTGTCGTGGAATCATAGAATTTCCCAAGTTGGAAGAGACCAACAAGTATCACTGAGTGCAACTGCAGGCCCTGCACAAGACACCCCAAGAGTCACCCCATGTGTCTGAGAGCACTGTCCAAAATTTTCTTGAACTCTTTGGGACTTGGTGCTGTGATCACTGCCCTGGGGAGCCTGTTCCAGTGCCCAACCACCCTCTGGGTGAAAAACCTTTTCCTAATATCCAACCTCAACCTCCCCTGACACAGCTTTAGGCCATTCCCTCAGGTCCTGTCACTGGTATCGGAGTGAAGAGTTCAGTGTCTGCCCCTCCTCTTCCTCTCGTGAGGAATTTGCAACAGCAATGATGTCTCCCCTCAGCCTCCTCTTCCTCAGACTGAACAGACAAAGCCACCTCAGCTGCTCTCTCCTGAGCCCTTCACCATCCTCATGGCCCTCCTTTGGACACACCTTTATGTCCTTATCATTTATATCCCTGTCACATCTTTCAAAATCAGATTATCGATATAACGGTAGGTGTATGTGCATTCCAGAATTAATTTTAAACATTGAGATATAAACTTTTGATTTTCTCATTCTAATACCTTGTTTAATGTGTCAGCAGCATCCTACACAATCATTCCTAGTAAAAGTGAGTTCCAAAGTTATGTCTAGCTCAGTATCCCATCTTTTGAGGGTGGCCAGCAGAGGATGTCTGGAGAAGCATTCAAATTCTGCTGAACTCTCTGGCAGCTTCCAGTTTGCTATGTTTTATGGATTTTCTGAGACAGAATAAATATTAAATATCAATAATGAATCTTTATTAATGCCTTTGTGCTTAAATTAGTTTGATTTAATAGCTCTTGCTTGCTTTTTATCTTACCAATGTTTGTGATCATTTTAGAACCAGTCTAATGCCACAACATCCTATGGAAATGTGATTCACTCTTTATCTACCCATTATGTGAATAAGCATCTACTTTGTTCCAGTTAATAATCACTCCCTCCTTTTTTATGACACATTCTTCACTTCCTTTCTTGCAGTCTTGATTTTACAGTCTAATGTCATATTGCCCCTTCAGTGTTCTCTCTTTCATTTTGAAGAGTCCTTGTCTATAAAATTATTATTCATACAGAAACCATTCCATAACTCCTTTGATTTCCCTTCTATCTTTTCTAGTTCTACTATTCCATTTTTAGATAAATGATCTTGACAGCAAAAGATAATCTTATGGATAAAGCATTAGAGTGTGGTCCTGGAAAAAGGAATTATATTTCTGCTTGTGTCACAGATCTTATGCATTATTCAGTCTTCTTGTCTGCTTAATTTTGAGTAACCATTCACTGCTAAGTGAAAATATTCTTCAGCAACACAGAACATTTCTGCTTCAAGCATGTAGAATATAACTATTACAGGATATTTTGATATGAAATTATTACTCAAATGACACTATGGCATGAGTTTACTTTGGGTATTTTTTTAAACTAATTTGGGTATATTTTTTAAACTAATTGAGAACCTCAGATATTTGGAACAGACCCCTAAAGAACCTCAGAGACAATACAGTACCTTCAGAAGGAGCTCTACTTCAGTATCTCTCCTGTTTTGAATAGCAGCTTTTCAGAAGTTGTTTCCAAACGATAAATAACTCCTAATTTTGAGTAAACTTGTGATAAAAGTCCAACATTCTGGATGGCTATGCAAGTTAAAACACACCCATCTCCCATTCAGGTCATATGATGGATATTAAAAAGGTGTAAAAACCAGATGAGAAAACAAACAGTTCTCAATTTCCACACGGCAGGTGAATTGCCTTCATAAATGGGAACTCACTGATTTCTCCTAATAGAAAACCATTATTCATTTTATGCCCTAAAAATGGGTAATCTAGAGAGAACATTGGATTTTTCTTTTGTGAATGTGTGGTGATTTCTCCAGTGCTATCCAATGATATCTGAATTCTATCATCCAAATGACATCAATTCCATCACATTTAATGGCAAACCTGCATTCATAAACAATATGAGACTATCTAGGTTTGTTTTTACTAAGAGAGAGAAGCTTCAGCAAAATCTGTGGCATGATGCCAGAAAGGCAAACAAGGAGGATGTCAAACTAAATGGAAGAGCAGTTGGACTCCAAGGCTCAAATTAAAACATTACTTTCTGATCAGTGGATAATATCTCAGACTCTCTGTGCCTTGACACTGAGCCTTAGGCATCTCAGCTGGAGTCCAACAAGCCCTAAGGCTTTACCCACACTCACAGCTCCAAACTTAATTTATGTATAAAAAAGAGACTAAGAAAAATCCTCTGTAGGAGTCAAACACTTCTTATGGGGGATTTGACATATTTTCCAATGCACAGTGCTTGGTGTAGTTAGCAAAGACAGCAAAACACTGGAAAGCTTATTTCTCTCTATTCTTTAGGCATTTATTCACATGGACTTTCAAATATGCTGTGGCATAATATCAGAACACGTCCTAGGTATTTAACAGCTACTTATTTAATTGAGAAATGTCTCCAAGACACTAAAAAAATCATTATAAAAATTCTATTATATAGATAAGATGGGATTATATTCAGTTGGTTTCTCTGTGAATATATTAATTGGGAGTTTTGTTTTCACAGAAATTATTTTCAGGACTCCATGTGCAAAGCAGGACCCTGAGCCAGAGGTCCCACTGTTGGGTTTGGTCCATCATTTACAGAGGATAAGACAACAAAACAGGAATTCCTTTTGCACTAAGCTCTTTCCTGGGTCACTGCCAGAAAACAGGACTGCCTTTCCCAGCAGGTTTCAATGCAATACTACAGGTATTCCTTTTTGGGAGGAGGAAAGGCACAACCAGGCTTTTCCCCCAGTACAATCAACAAGTCAGCTCTGCTCCTGGCAGCAGCTGCTAAAGCACCAAGAGCTGTCAGTATTTTGGGTGTCAGATTACACAGACAAGAAAGGAAAGCAAAACTGGACAGTCATGCCTTCCAAGGATGACTGCTCTCCTCACGAACTCGCTCCAATCTCACAGCAGAGTGCCATAGTTTAACCATTCTATTTTCCTGTCTTGCATTTAATTTGATTTTCCACTTAGGGAATGACTGCACTTAATTGATCCATGTAAGCCCATCTCAGTGGAAGAAGTGAAGTCTACAAAACTCATCAGGGAAAAGCTAATGAAATTATTAGACACAAGCATCTCCCAGACATGGCCCAGTAAATTTTTATTTCATTTTAAAATAAAAGATACTGAAGCAAGGACTATTTGAGGGAAGGCATAAATAAATAAAATACTGTGCATGATTTGCTACAGAGCTATCGAAAATAGAATTTAAAAAGTGCTTAGGTATAGTCTTAGATGAGGGAAAGGTTTGTGATCTAACATGCTTTACAAATGATCTGCACTAAGAGAAGGATATTGGTATCCCTTCATTTTATATAATGAAACAAAAGATATCCTATAAATTCACAACTACTGCCATAAATCAAATATTTTCCATTACTTACTCTAAGATGACCCAGGCAGTGAATCTTACAAGATAACTTCATTTTTGAGGATTCAAACACCATTTATGTTTTCAGGTACATTATTAACAACCCCAAAAGTATCAGTAACAGTCACATTTGTTCTTACACCAAATTTTTTCAGTCTTTTGCTTTTGAACAAAAATGTGTTTAGGCATAAAAGAGGTACTTTTTAAAAGGTATTTTCCTAAAAGTATTTATGGTCTGTATATATGAGAAATAACGTTTAAGCAATTCCATCATAGTCTGAAATTCTGCTTTAAAATAATCTGATTTAAATTAAGCTTCAATTTTCTCCACACTATTGTTCCATGTGTCCAGATATCAGGAGTGCTAGATTTTTTTCTTCTTGCAAAATAGAAGTTTGTGTATATCTTTCTTTGACTATGACTGCACCAACACAAAGATTTTCAGCCATCTGAAGTTTTATCCTGCAAGATTTTGCACACAGAACTGTGCATCACATCTTCCAACAGCACCTTTCAACACAAAACTTAGTCAAAATCTCTTGGTTTCACCATGGTTGCATTTTTACTGAACACTACCAGTGGAGCTGCTTGGACTTCTTCCAGACCAAATTCACAGATAACATGAACCCTCTTGAAAGTCCTGCAAGAACGCAAAGATCGTGTGATGGAAATCCAAACCAAATAAATCTCTTGCCTTTACTTGTGTTCCACAGGATTTCTTTCTTCACTATTTCCCAGACTCTGATAACCAGACAAGCTCATCTGCCTCTCCTCAAATCTTTGAGTCCTTAGAGCCTACAAAGTATAACTTACAGTAAATAGAAGACTCTGGGACTAGCTGATGTCAGAATCCACTTTATGGGGTATCTTCAAATAAACTGAGCTACCATATCAACTCTTTTGCACACCTTTTAAACCATTTCTAGCCTTTATTTTTTTCCATGAAACCATAGAGTTGGCTCATAAAACAAAATTCCAGTTCTGGTGTCCATCTGGATGCCACAGCTGGAAATTACCTTCCTGCAGCTGAATCTCAGCATTATCTGTCAGGGCCCGACATCTGGGATTTCTAAAGCCACATCCCAGATCACCTGCTGTTCTTACCTGCTGTTCTCACCTGCTACTAATTATCCATCATTATTAATTATCCATATTAACAGCAATATTATTTTTGAAAACAATAATAATATTGTCAATAAATCTAAAGATGCAACATCTCTATAGATCACTTTGGTTCAGTACTTACCAAATGAAAGTCAGGCTTCTTCCTTTCCCCTTCTTTGTGTAAAGATGTTAAAATAAATATATATACATTTTCACTTTTACAATAACAACAGACAAGAATATTGTCATGAATGTGTCTTATCTCTGCAGTTTCCAGGTAAATTATTTACTTATTCAGACTGTTGCATGTGTTTGTTTATACATTTAAATATTAGTTTGGCATCTCTTATTTTAGCTTGCAGTTTGCAGCTCTTCACAAAATACAAGGACTTTGTGCCTTTAATTGGCTTAACCTCTGATTCAATATTTGTGTGTGGCCGTCTCTGTGGAAACAAAGCATTGAAAAGCTTCACTTTTATCTGTAGAACTTCTTTTTTTTCTGTAATACTGTTGGTCCTTTCTAGGTTCTTCAAATAAATTTCATCATCTTTTGTTTTTACAGTGCACAGGACCAAAATATCTATGGAAGGTCTAATAACGAGATAAGTTTGCTGTTATAGTTATTTTTCACCATGTACGACACATTGCCTGAAAGTACATTTCTAACTAGGAAGCCAGTCTGAATAAATGCATAGTGTGTTATTCCCCTTTGAAAGTGTGCTGACAGTTATGTGTTGTGTATGAAAATGCATCTATATATCAACCACTTCTATTTCTTTTTAGGTTCCACAGATTACCAGATTTTATCACCCCTAATCCAGCCTACATTTGTTGTATTCAGGGTATTATAAACCTGCTATCATTGGCACAGAAATCTGGTTTTGGCAGCAAGAATTTTGTCCACATTGACAGATCAAAGCACCAGGAGCTGACCCTTCAACTCTGTCTCTCCTTCCAGCATCACCTGTGGACATTATTGACCACCATGGATATTAAAGTCAGACACATGGCTGATGTAGGTATGGCAGAAGGACACCTGTAATAGACTGATGTCTACAGTCTGGGACTTTATTTTCCTTTGACATAAAAAATGACTGTATCCCTCTGGGAACCATTGACTGCAGGGTTTGTGGCAGGACTACATCACACTTGGCCCATGGGAATGACAAGCTTTTGATGCAAACCTTTTGGGACAAAGAGGTACGTGGAAATTCTGTGTCTTAACTGTGCTGTGCCTTCACCAGTCTTTCACAAATTGTCAGGAGGTGACTCCTGGAGGGAGCTGCAGCCTGCTTCTGGGCAGTCCTGGGGCAGGAATCCCACAGAGATGATGGGGGCTCCAGGAGGTGGGAGGTCAGACATGCAGCTGCCTTGATCCTGCACTGATGCCTGAAGAGCATTTAAAAGTCTCCCCAGGAGCTGCAAATCTGCTGAGGTGCCCAGAGACTCCTCAGGAATTTTGCACTGTTTTTCTTTAGCCCAAAGAGCTGCTTGTCAGTCGGCTCAGGGCCAGCAGCATCCTGAGGTCTGCACCCTCGGGGTGTGCCCCTGGCTGATGGAGCAATGCCTGGCTCTCCATTGGCACAGAGTTTGGAAAGAGTAGGAAAAGTCCTCAGGTGCACTGGTTGTTCCTCTCTGGCTCTTCTGAGAGGTGAAGGAGGGCTGCATCCAGCATGATTGATAAGACTGTTAGTGAGATTAATTTACCTATAATTCACTTCCTTCTATAACAACATTTGTTATTAGACTAGATATTACCATAACGTAAAACACACTCGATATCTCCATTTAGGAAAGCCCATATGGATTTGTTTTTACTGTTCTTCTCATGGACCCCCAAAACCCCAAAACTCCAAAAACTGAATTTGGTTTTAGTGTTACACAAACATGTACAGCAAGCTGCAAGCTGCACTCCAGCAACTTTGGCTGTGCAACAAAAGGTCATCCAAATTTCACTGATGAATTAGTAATAGATAAATTGATGATAAATTCTAATTTCTATCCCAAAATCCAGTTTATAAGCCATCCCCAGATAAAAATTTGCTGTTTGAGATATTTAAGCGCCAAATCTAATGAGTGGTCTCCTAATTTTTAAAATACTTCCAGAAAACTAGATTAAAGCATACTAGAAAACCTTGCAGAAACTGGTGAAAATGTGATAATTGATAGCAGAAATATTAAAAAATCCAATCAAATACTCTCCTAAAAATATTCCCTTTATGTCATTAACCTTGTCAATCATTCCTTTAAATAAATCTCTGTTTAAAAATAATAAAAAGAAGGAAATGTATAAGGATGTACTTCTGGAGTGACTTCATAAATTGATTAATTTTTGAAATGTTTTACTCTGATTAATGAGAACAAGACAGAGGAAATATGTGAAATATGTGAACTGAAGATACAAATACACTCTACTTTTTTATAATGCCATTTTTCAAACAGTATTTTCTGAGCATTATTTTAATTTAAGTACCTAATACCATGCATGGAATCTGGCAACTCAGGGATTGTTTCTTAAAATCATTATGGCAAGACCTTTTATTACTGCTGTTATGAAAATAAAGTAATGGGTGAATTTATAGCTCTGATGTACATCACCTCACTAATATGTGTAGGTCTTGAACCTACAGAGCTGGATCCCTCCATCTGTACTCTAGGAGAGCTGAAATCTATACAAAAATTCCACAGGGGCACCAAAAGAACACAAAATTCCTTCATTCCCAGCTGATTACAGCACCAGGGTATTAGTATATTAGTTATTAGTATATTGGTTATTAGTATATTAGTATATTGGTTATTAGTTATTAGTTATTAGTATAACTCCACATTTCTAGAATATGATCAGTGTGTGAGAGAATGACAAATTCCAAGAACCACATCAAAAGATGCAACAAGAAGCCAGCATTTGCAGTTAAAAAAGTAGAGGCGACTCAATTTCCAGGAGTTTATTTTAAATGTCTAAACACTGTTTTGACTCTGGAAAATATTTAATATTTAAAAATTTAAAAGAAACCCCAAACCCTGACTCTTGACTTTTTTTTTTTCTTGATGTTGTTGTTCTGAAAGTGATATATCAGGAATATGCCTACAATTTGCACTCCATAAAACCTACAAATAAATTATCTTCGCTGGTGAACAGATGGCAAAAATAAGTATATATTTAAGTTGATGGGAGTTCTGTGTATGTGAAAGCTACAGGTAGTAATAATTGACATCTTTAGATCTAACTTCCTTTTCCATGTCTTTGTAAGGAACTCAAAGTCATCTGGAAGGTATTGGGTATGTAAATTCCAAGGGCTGCCCAAATCCATTAGCAGAAGCTGAAACTTGAGATAAAAAAGAAATAAAAGATTTTTCTGAGAGAGAAAAGTAGTTTGTGTTTCAGTCTGAAATGATCCTGATATCTGATACAATGGAAAAGCTGAAGAAGAGATTAGCCATTTGAAAAATGAGCATTTCAGAGCTTTCATTGATTTCTCAAAGGTCTATTCACTAAAAATATATTTAAAGCATGAATGGCCAAGATCCTACTGATGGGTCATTACTTGGATTCAAACTGCTTGTAGTCTCAAAACAGTAAAAAAAATATTGCTGCCCTAGTAGTGAGTTAGTATTTGCTTTTATTGTGGGATGGCACATGCAGGCACATGCAACAGGATTCATATAGCTGTTTGTATAAAGCCAAAATTGTGTTACACTCTACAATTACTTTAATATCACTAAGGATGCCTGGTGGATAGTAGCACAGATCTTCATTCTGCAAAAAGATAATGCCCTTTGGACGGAAAGATGCACCCAAAGGTCCAGCAGTTAGGGCCACGTGGTCATAGCCAATGCTGGATTCAGTGGTGTGGGAAAGCAAATGTAGTAAAGAAAAGGAGGTAACAATTTGTTTCTTATTTGAAGCAAATTACTGACTTTACTGATATATTTGGACTGCTACCTTATTGTATCAGTATCAGGTTATTCTTTTCTGGTTAGCTGCTATTCAGAATACCTGATATTTTGAAGACAGATGAGGTCCTGAAACACAAGAAATAGAAAGTATGGTGACATTCTTTTAGAATTAAAAAAAATTCTGGGATGAATAAGCAAACAAAATATGCAGTGCATGAAGGATTACAAGTAAACAAGTAGCAGCTGTCAAGAGCAATTAGGGATAATTTTTTTTTCTAAAATTAAAGTTAAAAAATTTAGGGATAAAATGGAAAAAAAAACCAAAAAACATGAAACCAAACAGTGGGGATAAGGTTCAGCTGCTTAAACATAGTATTCATTACCATGCAGGCATTCACACAGCCTTACAAGGCTGCCAGATATGACTTTTGATCCAAGTGAGACCTGCCGTCCTCTAGCTGGGAGCTGGAGGCCAGGCAGGATATTTTATGTGGCTGAAAACAGATAAAACAGGCTGAAAACAGATAAACCAGGCTGAATTTCTCAAAGCTTTGTGCTGTTTGCAAACATGCCAGGTGACACTAGCCCTCTATCCAGCATGGTGAGGTGGCACCTGGAGTACTGTGCCCATGGCTGGGCTCACCAGCACGAGAGAGAGATGGACAGACTGGAGAGAGTCCAGGGGAGGGCCACAAAGGCAAGGGATTGAAGCATCTCTCCTACGAGGAAAACCTGAGTGTGGGACAGTTCAGCCTGGAGAAATCTCAGGGAGAATCTCATTTGTTGCACTGCTTGTCCTGACCAAATGCCATCCTGCAAAGACTTTTGTTGGAAGAGATGAATGTAGTGCGTTATCCCTGAAATTACTACGCAGCCTGTGAGAATGATTCATTTTTCTGTGAGATTACAAGGTAGTTAATTAATTTGAGTTAAAGTTAATTAAAATTTCACTCCCATAAGAAAAGTGTTGGTCCATTTAGCATATATTGGTATTTTTCAGCTAATGACCTCAAAAAAGAAAATCTTATGCGTTCTTAAAGTTTATTTTTGATAGCTGTGGAATTCCTGTATATAATCCTCTGCTCAAGAAGAAGAAAAGTTAAGTCTAGTATCTCTAATTATACAGTTACTTTTACTTAACAACAGCAAGACTAAATAACTGGTGGGTAATTGGGATATCAGAGCTAATGGGTCAATCAAATTTGTGTGCAGTATTTCTGGTGTTTTGTATATATCCAGAGTCTGAGGGAGAGTGAGTAAAGGCATTAGAAATAGGATGTGGGGAGTACTCAGCTCCGTTTCCATGGAATTTAAAAATCACTTGGCCACATACTATCTGTGCACTGTTCATGAAAAACTCTCTTTCACACCATCCCCTCTGCTGGGGAAGCAGCACCATGAAGAAAAAAATGCAATAATGCACACCCATAGAGCTTATAGAGGTTGTGACTTGCAGATTGAGCTCTCCCTTTTACCCTCATACAACATACTGATGTCAGTAATATTTCAAAATTAGGATCTTATGTATCAGCAACATGCTTTGGCTATTTAGAGGCAAACAACCATAAAACCCAGCTCAGCTGGCTGGCATGCTCTACTTCCTTTAGTCTGTTGGTGAATCTGCTCTTAAAGTGGAAATAAATTATTATTTAAGATACTAGGAAAAATCAGAACTGATACAGAAATATCTTATTTTTCCTGCGCATTATTAGTATTTAAGTTCTGAAATAATTTGAATAGAGTAAAACTAATAGGTTAAAATTCTCTTTATACTGTTTAGGATAGGAAGGAGTTCTTTAAGCACAAAAACATCACAAGGATGTGATAATTTCCCCAGAATAATTGTTAAAAACTAAAAAAAATCTAAGCTTCACACAAAAAATGTTAGACCTCACGTGTACTCCTACCATGAATAAAATATTTTGAGGAAATTTGAAGATGGCAACAAATAAAATTAATTGTAGACCATTAAAAAATTTGATAACTGGGAGATGCCAATCAACTTGCATCATAACACATGCTTAAACTTCAAGAATACAAACTATTTTTGCAAATATTTATGTGCATAATACACAGACTTATAAATATTATTTCTGAGAAATCTATGAATAAACATATTCTGGCATTTCCAAAAAGCCTTCAACATCCTTTCTTGTTTTATCTTAAGTCACCTTTATCTTTTCTTATTCCATCAGTTTACTTAAAGTATTTGAATACACTGAAGGAAAAACTGTGATTTGATTTGCACTATAAGATGTAGACATTTTAAGGTGGCTTTTTGACTTGCTTTTTTTGTCAGGTTTTGGTTTTAGTTTACAGGATAGGAATCTGTAGAGAAACTTGTCAGGAATATGTGTTTGTGTTAGGTATATATTTTAGTGTGGTTGGCTTGTTTTTGGTTTTTTGGGTTTGTTTTGTTTTGTTTTGTTGTTTTTTGTTTGGTTGGGGTTGTTTTTTGATTTGGTTTTGGTTTGAGTAAACTATTTTTATTTGAAATATAGAAGCCAAAATTTACTAATTTCAAAGTGTAGCAGGTTGACAATGACTGGATTCTGGGCACCTACCAAAACCTCTCCATCGCTCCCCTTCACATCTGGACAGAGAGAAAATACAACGAAGGGTTCATGAGTTAAGGACAGAGAGAGAGGATTTACCAAATACCATCATGAGGCTCAACTCAGAGATATTAATTGAATTCATTGCTAACAAAATCAGAGCAGGATAATGAGAAGTAAAACAAGACTTTAGAAACACCTTCCCCCCACCCTTCCCTCCTTCCTAGCTCTACCTCCATCCCCAGTGGTGCAGAAAATAATAAATTTTGTTTCCTATTTAAATCTGTTATCACAGGTCATTATCATTCCTGCTGGGCTCAGCCTTGGCCAGTTCAGGTCCGTCCTGGAGCTCCATGGCATTGGCTCTGTTGCATATGGAATAAGTTTCTAGCAGGTTCTTACAGCAGCCACCCCTGTAGCCTCCCTGGCACCCAAACCTGGCCATGTAAACCCAGATATTTATGCAACTTAGGGAGGAAAAGGTGACACCCACCAAAATGTAGGCCTGTCATTTACTTAAGTACTTTTTAATGAGTTCTAGTATTGTGCTGTGTTAGGTCTAGACATTCAAACGTGAAAATTATTTATAGCTTTTGCTATTAATAAAAGTAGTGGTAATGAACTGAATTAATATAATTTAAAGTTATAGCACAAGAACAATCCCAGATAAGGATTAACCTTTATGAGAATGCAAAAAACACCATGACATCTGAATTTTTTAGCTAAAATAATCTTTTGAAGAAATGGGTAACTGTAGCCAATTAGGGTTATTTATTGCAGACAAACACAACAGAAATTGCTTCAAGTGTGCTTCTAGTTTCTCCAGTTCCTGGCCCTGGCATCCTGCAATCCTGCCACCTCCAGGACACCCTGCCTCCAGGACACCCTCACACCTTGGTGAAGGGACCACACTGTCCCAACAATCCCAGACCAACCCTTATGAGCTGGAGTTTAGGGGACTGAGTAGAAGTGTTAAACGAAGACTCCACCGTCATCTAGTTTTAAATAATTCTAAAGCAATGTAATTTTTTTTTTTTTTAGGCAAAATGTTACACAGAAACTAATTACTATTGTTGATAATGATCTTTTATTCACTGCAGCTGAGTGTTGGCAATCCAAACTGAATTCCAAGGCTATAGGAGGAAGCATAAACTAGTTAGGAAGGTTCAGTGTAAGCATCAGTTCAAGGTCTGAAGTGTTTACGGCTTGAAACAAGCTTAGCTAATTGCTAATCAATGGGCTGCATTCTGAGAGACATGTTTTTAACCAGGATATAGAGAACAGTAAACCTGAAGGTGAAAAATAAAAGTTAAACTATATAGCCTAAAATGATAAACCAGGTCTAATAAGCACAAAACTTTACAGAAAAAGATGTTTCCCTTCAACAGTGGGAAATAGTTTCCTGAACATATCATCACAAAATTAATCTTTACCCTTTCCTAATAACAAAGCAGAAAAAAAAAAATTAAAAATTTTGATACAAATTTAAGCTATGCAAACTCAACCTGTAAAAAAATGAGTTATTTTCTGCTTGCTCTATTTGGTAATGTGCTTGCAATACATAACAATAACTTAATTACGCTCAAGCTTCTTGAATGAGATGTTTTGAAACAGTTCACAAAATGCATATGAAGCTACAACAGTACAATTTATTATGGTTTATATAGCAAAATTTGGTCTTTTGGTCTTTTTACGGATGAAGTAGATATAGCTAAAGCAAAGAATCAGAAGATAGATATTTGAAATGAAACAGGCAAGGTGAATTTGCATATCAGCTTGAGAATACAGATGGAAATGAAGGTGTATTTAATCAGCCACTTTATATTAACATTATTGATTACCTAAAGGCTTCTGGTTGTCACAGGAAATGTCAAATGCTCTAATTAGATTATTGTACAACTTGTATATGAACTAATTGCACAAGGGACTGCATTTAAAGCAAATGCACACATCGTTTTACACACATCTTTTTTCTTTTTTTCCCCCTCAACAGATCTTTTACATCTGCTGGACAATGATAGCATAAAATACAGTTTCTGAATGCAGATTTGTTTTGGGACATCCAACAACTTTAAGTATGCAGACAGTGTCATGCCTATCTCTGGTTTACCAATGGGTCTATAAAGCCTTGCAGAAAGATTAATTACAGCTCACATCAATTTTGGCCTCTAGATGTCATGTAAAGTACATAACACCAAAGAGGAAGCATAAGAATTTCGATTATATCCATCAGAGAAGAAAGAGAGAATCACAGGAAGGTAGTGGAATTTTAAAAAGGGTTGGTTTACTGTTTGCATCTTTTCAGATAACTAAAGTTCTTAAAATTAAGTGAGAAGTAGGAAGAAGGAAGAAACAAGTTCAAAGAAAAATGTGTTACTGATTGAAGAACTACTTCTATAAATCAGCAAGATTTGAGAAAATAATAAACAATGTTCAAGAACTCACAGATGCCATACCACTGTTTTTCAAGGTTAAAACTGGTACAGAAAATAAAATATCTGTCAAAGATGCAACAAAAATATAGTTATATAACTGACCTTTTGCATGAAACTCTACCTGCAGTTCCAAGCTTTTCTCTAAATACTTTGGATAACACTCATTAAACAATTTCACTCATAAAACAATTCCCCAAATATTTCAGTTGCAGTTTTAAAATGCACAGTGCAAAGACCATAAAACCACTTTGCTCCATGACAGCATTTATCCAAGGATCTTAAAATGCATTAATCATGCAAGTTACGATATAAAGTAAATAATTAGAGTTAGATTCATTTTTGCAGGTCAGTGAGCAGGAAAAAGCTATTGAAATCCAGGTCCAAACTCTAATTCCAAATTGATAGCAAGGCCAGGAAGGGAAACTCAAAATCTTTTTCCCACTGTATTAAACATTCGTTATCAAACATAAAATATGTGACAGGAAATCAATTTAGATTCTATAAGGGATCCATGTAGGGTTTCTAAGAGATGATGTTTTTCTAGATAGTAGAATAGTCTGGAGAGCTGCAGGTGCCAGCAGACCCAGTTGTCACCATCAGACACCTTCTCGTCCTTATGGGCACTGTGCATCCCAACAGCACTGAACACCACGTTAACCTCAGGCCCAAATAAATCCTAAAGGGTGGGTCCTGCACAGAACATGCAGGACAAGCCAGCAGGGGAAAGCTGACCTTATCCTCAAGGCCAAAATCCTGATTTCTGTAAGCTGTGCAAGGCTAGGGCTCTCCACTGCTTCTCCTCTCTTTGGCTTTATCAGCCCTTTATCTCCTAAGTGTCCAGCAGCTTGTGCCTTTTCCTGTCTTACACGCTTCTGCTAAGGTTATCACCAGGACTATCAGCCTGCCAACACCAAAATTTTGTCTCCCAGCTCCGATTCCCAGTGACTGACAATCACTTCCAAGCACAGAGTAAGTCAGAATCCAGCTTGTGCCAGTTGTTTGCCTCCTGGTAAAGCTTATTTCAAAATGACACTGCAAGTTACTATGAAATGCTTCTTAGAGTATGATAGTTCTTTCATACTACTCTAAGCGTCCATTTTGAAATTTCTCTCTCCTCCCACGAAAACATTATTTTCCTTTTGAGAGAATAAATGCATTAATCAAAACTAGCTGCAACAGACTGACCGTGCTGTTCACACTTAACAGATCTAATCCTTTAAGTATGCCTTTTCCAGGACTTGAGGAATAATGAGATTATATTCCACTTACCAACAAATACATTCTGCTTGGAATTTCCAAGTGCCTTAAATGCATAAATACATTCAGCCTTGATACACATCATTGAGTATTTTTAATCAGTCTTTGGTATTTTACACACTTGTAGCTTTATTTCACTTCTGTTAAGAGTAAAATTTGCAAGAGAAGCATTTCAGGACAAGGCAGTGCTTGCCTAATGTGGCAACTCACAAAACTGGACCCTGATCTACACCTCACCTTTTGCCATGATATTTTCTGAGTCTGATGAACATTAAATGTTAAGGAAAAACCACGTTTAAGAAAATTACCTGCAGTCTCAGCTTCTTGCAGTTACACCCCAACCAGGTCAGCCACTTTCCATCACTTTGTGCAAACTCCCTGTAGGTGACATGAGTCAAATTCCCAGTTTTTCTTTTACCATGAAAAAAAAAAAAGAAAAAGAAAAAGGATGATTTTGTTCTCCTGCAAATGACTTCTACACCATAACAGAAATGTCATTTTTCAACTTATTTTCAACACTAGCAGTGTACAACAAGTGGTTACATCAGCCCATTAAACAAAGATATGAACTAGATTCTAACAGAACGCAAAATGAAATGCAGTATGGCAATATGGTAACACTTCTGCAAATGTGTGGGCTAAATGTCAACAGCTTGAGGTCTTTTGTGGTTAAAATAATCTTCTCAGGTTGGCAGGTTCTATTCTGGGGACTCCCAGATTTCTGCTCATCCAACCTTTGGCACATCAAGTCTTTGCAGGTTGAGTTCACAAACTCCCCAATAACAGTTTATGAGAGCAACAGATTCTCCACAAGCATAAAAGGTATGGGGGGAAAAATGGAAGGAATAAGAAGGAAATAATGTGTTTTTTCTCCTGTAAAAGATTTTAAACTTTAAAAGGACATAGTTTCTAGAAAATGAGACAGTAAAATACAAATGAATTTTTAAAACACCAGTTAATATTTTGTATCTTGAAATTAATTAAATTAAAATATATTTCAGGCATACAAAGTGCCTTTTACTCAATTTAATCACTGTTTAATTTGATCCTTCATTTAATTTGATCAAAAGCCCAGGAATCAAATCAGCTGTATTAAAAATAGCAAAAGTTTCACTCCTTATTTTGATTAATTTTGATCGCCTTAGGCAAGTAATATCATATAATTCAATCTCTGGTTATAGTACATTGCCATTTTAATTAATTATGAAAATGAAAAAAATTGAGTGTGAACAGAGATAAGAGCCCAAGGAAGAAAACGTATTTGTAACAAAAGGACAATTACCACTCAATGTTGTGTTATTAAGACATTGCCACTAAAATTTACCATTTGTCATTGCAGCCCTCTTGCTTACTGCTCAAGTCCACTGCAGAACTTCATGTAGGAGTGTACTGTGAGCACAGGAAGATCAAAATTCAATAAAAAGATGTGCCACCTCTTGAGATTTTCTTCCACAGAGAAGCCACTTGTACAGTGCTATGCAGCATTTTAGCCCTCTGGGGAATTTCAGGCCTGCCTTGAGGCACATCTCCTCAGACAGGCTGTGGTTGCTGCTTTCTCACCTCTTCAGGGAAAATTTGCTACCAGAACTGGCTCAGGAATGAAATGAAATGATTTGCACGAAGCTGACGAGAGAAGAGGGGGAAGTATCCGGGAGGTCTTTTCATCACTTCCCATGCCTCTTGCTCCATTCTCCTTTCCCTTCCACTACCCCCAGTGTGTAGGTGCAGAAGAAAAAGAGGTCATGTTGGTGACTCAGGAGACAAAGGCAGAATCCCTGGAGATGTGCTGAGGCTGGGAGCACTCAGAATAATGCAAAAGACAGTTAATTGCTGGGCAAGCAGACTAATATTATGTAGATAAGTGATTCTGTAGCTTCTCTTCATAAATACAGCGGGAATACCAAAATGAGTGATGCACATAAATAATTCCAGATCCAGAACCACTCCAAGAGAATGAGAATAATTACAACCACTACCACCACCAGAATGTAGAATGAAACCAAAGCAACTGTTAAAAAATAAATGTGGGGTCTTCTCACCTTTTTGTTTCCATGTTTTCCCTTTTTTTTAATTTTGTGGGGTTTTTTTTGTTTGTTTGGGTTTTGTTTCTTTGTTTGCTTTATGTTTGTTTTTCTATGATTAATAACATTGACTGACCAGTCCATGAATATCAATCAATTTGTTCAAAACTAGTGGAAATCTGAGATAGAATTTATCACCTCCCTGTTACGCACCAAGTAAAATTTTTAGAGTTCAACATTTTGCAAATTAAGATCTGTTGAGAGCTGGCCTTGAGGGGAAGTATTCACAACTGCTCCCAGATTTCCTTGGTACATGTGATGCTAAGAAAAATGAAAATGTCCTGAGCGTATTAAGGCTCTGATCAGTACAAACATGCAAAAAATTTTGAAATTACTCATCAAAACATTGAAATATATTTTCCTCCCATCATACACAACTTTTTAACTCATAACCCCATTTTCTTCAAAAAACTGTATTATAACTCTGTGATGCAAAAGTGTAATGGTAGTAAGTTTTTTTTTTTAGGTATAACAAGACCCAGAGGAACAGAGAATAATGCAGTTCTCATTATTTGTCTTTCCCAAGAGAATGAAATATTTTGGAAGCATCTTTTCAGGCTCAATAGATCAATCTAAACCTGTGACAGTTCATAGCTATTTTTTCTTTCTTTTTATTTAATTAAATTCTGAATTTTTATTCCATTGCTCGGTTCACATTGCAATGCAACAAAATTCTGAATTATTGGACTATCTCTCAGAATTCTGAACTAATTTAAAAGCCTGGCCTGGCAGCAGTGTAGGTAGTCTGGTACCAGATTCTGTGCTGCTGAATCATGTTCATTTTGAGAGTAACTGAAAAAAAAAAAAAAATAGTCACATTTAATACATCTATTTAACTTTTAATTAATTTCACTCGAGTTACCATAATCATGACACAGTATCTTTTCTTGTTTAGCTCCCACAGATACTCTATGTCCATCCACAGAAAGCTGCTACTTGTTGAGATTGTTCTCTTTCCCACAGACACTTCAGGTTTAGGACCATGTTTTTCAGCACAAACAATATTCTGATGAGTGACTGTGATGGGTTTTATGTTGTTGATGTTTCTCACAACCTAAACAGGTTGCGAATGTCACTCGTTGCTGGAAGGTTCCCACAAAGGAAACAATCCTTCTCAGTGCCCTTACAAATTGTTTCTGTGTGTTCAGGCATTCTCAGGGAAAAGCTCTGATAGTGGAGGGAGGGAGATTCTCTCAGGAAGTCAAACATCCAACTGGATCCATTCTGGGTTGTCCAACTTTACCTGTGTTTGTCCTGTACTTCCCTCAGGATCTGAGCTGTTGTCCAGCCCAACATGCAATGAGTTTCATCTGGAAAAATTAGTAATTGTTCAGATAGGCAGGAGAATATTTTTACAGACAGTCCGTATTAAAAGGCAATTTCAGATCCTAAATTTCTTTTTAAAACCCCAAATTTATTTTGAATAACGCACAAAAGAATTTACTAAGTTTTTGCAATATTCCCTTTTTGCATTTCTTGTTTGTTTGTATTTTTTATGTGACATGTGTAAAGACAATTAAGATGAGAGTGACTTAGTCCTTTTTTTGAGTAAATAACTTTTCAAAAGTAGGAGAACATAGACTACAATTTAGAACAGTCATGTGACTCTAAATGACAGTCTAAGAAACAGAAACAACACTGGAACAAAACTTTTCAAGGCTTTGAAAAACAAAGAAAGAGAATGCATTTTTGTCAAAATTTTTTGCTTATTTCTGTTTATTTTCTTCCACCAGCAGATACTGTTCCAGAGAAAATGGAATAAACTTGTCACTTATTTTTTGGAATGTGTCTTCCCTGTCCTACGGACTTGTGGTATTTTTCGTTTTCTATGTTTAAAACCACTGTTGAAATTGGTTATTTGGAGGAAACATAATTTTAAGACTTTTTAAAGGTATTAAAATGGAAAAAATATGGATTGAAATAATTTTAAAATATACTTTTATCACTTTTCAAATTTAATTACTATAAGAACTGTATCACTATATTAAAACTTAATTACCTTATACTCTTTCTGGCTTCATGACAATGCTCATAAAATGCTTAATATTCATGTAACATGCTACCTCACCCTGTAATATCACCATATTTATGGAAAGAAATTGTAATCCTCTTTACTGGCTCAGGTTAATTCCAATAAAATATTAAATCCATTTTCTAATCTAAATGAGTTCATTAGGAGAGGCATGGTACTGAGAATACCAAACTCTCTACAGAGTTCAGCTTCATTACATTTCAGTACTGTGCATTTCCAGAGCTGTTGTAGTACATTTATGAGGATTTATCTGTACTGTTCCAAAAACATTCATCCTAATTCTACTCCTTCTGTGCATGCTAATCATGAATATGTTAAGTGGAAATACTAAGCTAGCAGCCAATCTCATCCCCAGATGGGTTCAAGTTATGATTACAGAAGCAAATTTGCCATAAGCACTCATAAAACTGTGCCAGAGAAGAGGAAATGAAGGTTTGGAGATTCTTTTATTTTCTTTTTTTTTGTTTCACTCCCCATGCCACCTTTTTTTTTTCTTTTTAGGATAGTGATGGAAAAATCTTTGCCAAGGAGAAGAAATGTCATAGCACACTTAGAGGGTTATTTCCAGTCCATGCAAACTATTTACATTATGTTAGGCAGTGAAATGTAATGCATGGAAAAAGTTTAAACAATATAAACCAAACTCCTTTGGACTGGCACCTTCCTCAAGTTTAAGGGCACCTCTCCACAAAAACATCCCCACTGATCCCAAAGTACAGCTAGCTCAAACTTCAGAGCGTAAGTGAAACAAATATCTTCATTAAAAACAGTGGAAAATAATTATTTTTACCAGGTCTTCTACAGCATCACCACCAGGGGTAACTCTCTCAGATGAAATTTTTAGTTTTAAGGAAGAAATTATAAACTAAGATGCAGACAACACAAATAATTCTCAATTTGTTTATATTCAAGTGCCATGTATTATGTGTGTTAACTGCCAATCTGTAGCAAAGGGTGACCTTTATACTCAAACCTTTTCCCTTTCTCTTCAGGAGGATTAAACCACGATTTTCTTTGCACAGTTAATTTGATTTGATCTGTGTCATACACCACCAGCAAGGCAAGGAAACCTTTAATGGCCATAAATATGTAGATACACTACTGAAATATGGACAATGTGGATCGGCAGGTACTTTTTGATCTGCACACAGCAGCTCTGTACAGAACTGTGAGAACACGTCTACCCTCGAGGAGAGGAACACTCCTTTAAACTCATCCCCAGAGTTAGGAAAAGCAAAAGGAAATAAATCAGCTCTGCCCTCTACTTCTGAATCATAAAACCATTAATGTTGGAAAAGAATGGGTGCGAGGGGCTGGTTCCCTGCCAGACATCCCTATATCTGCAGATATCTCTATATCTGCAGCCACAGGGAATAAATGACTCGGCCAACTTCAGGTGAGTGGCCGCTGGTTGTCACTGTTGCTCCACAGAACGGGAGCTGCAGAGGGGGACTTTCAAAAGTAGCTCTCGCAGCCAAAAGTTGCAGACTTTTGGTTGATCCCTTTGAGTGGCCTAAGGTAAAGGCATCCCCTGAATTTTAACAGATTTCAAAGCTAGATTGTTGTGTTAAAAAAAGAGCAGCTTGTCAAACAAAAAGCGATCCGACAATTGGATTTTTTTGTTGTTGTTGTGACAAAAAACACAGCAGACCTGAATATACACAGAAGAAAATTGTGTACTAAAAAAAAACCCAAACAAATCCAAACACATTTTAATCACAACTTTTTAATTCCCTTCTAAAGTCCCTATGCAATTTAAAGATGTTTCACTACACCAATTTAAAACCCAAGCGTGCAAATCCTTCTAAATACAGTGCTGCTCACCCCAAATCATTCTCACCTCACAGTAGCTGTTAGTCTCTTCCCATAATCATTATGGAGCTGAACTCCAGCTATGCAAACCTCAGTGCTGGTCTGAGTAGCATCAGTGAGAAATTTGCTCAGAGTATTTACAATTTCCAGCTACCATCACAAGCCCTTCAGTGGTGCTATTCTGAGTGGCAAGCACTGAGTCAATACAGTTTCCAAGGTCACCTCGTTAGTTTGTAATTGCCACAGAATCAGACCAAATTGGTTGTGAAGCTGGTCTACCACTTAGTCCCTCTATTCTTCTGTGTAACTTCTCCCCTGAAGATGAAGGGATGGCCAATTATTTCACTTAAATGGAAAATAACATTTTTTAAAATCAATGGGAGAATCTTGCAGGGATTCTCTGCAATTAAAGCTTGGGCTTGATGATCTTAAAGGCCTTTTCCAAACTAAAAAAGTTCCATGATTCTATTATGTGCTGCTTTATTCTGCTAAGGATTTTAATACAGGGGTCTTACAGGGTCACAAATAGTTGAGTTTCACAACAATTTGCTTTGAATTTTCACTTTAACCAAGAAGGGAAAAAAAAAAGAAGAAAATATTCAGATAGAAGAAAGGATACAAATTCCAGGTTGATTCTTGTGGATTCATTCATTCATTCATTCACTTCAGTTTGAATTTTCTTTACTGAAGTGAAAATCAAGTTTTTAAATCAAGGAGCAAAATTTTACTGCCTTTTTAAATGTACGTTCATAAAAATAGGAACCTAACATTTTGCCAGAAAGAAAAAAGACCACTCATTTACACTCACACTAATATCTCACCGCCAAATAAATAAAACATTGACTGCTAAATAGCAGCACATGCTAAAATACAAGGAACATACATTTTGTCGCTATCTGTCTGTGTTTTATTTGAGCAGCCAGCTAACAGGTAACTAACAGTAACAGACCATGTATACTTCATGGGTATTTCCAGACTTGACCAGCAACACATATCTTCAGATAGCTCCTCCTTGCAGCCCATTTGGTCAATTTTTTTACAGTTTTCTCTTACTTTCACTGTTTTAATGAGGTATTTATTCATATATCTTCAGCGAAGCAAAAACTAATTTCCCACATTTCTATTTTTGAAATAACCAGTGCTCAGTTCCCTCACAGCCAGTGCCTCTATGCTTGGACAATGGCTGCAGTGACTGCTGTTTTGGCTTGCACTGATGAGTACCAATTAACTGTACAAAACCTCCCAAGTTCACAATGCTCAAAGATGTGACTCTGAGTTCAATAGGTCACAAAGCACAAAATCAATTAAAAAAGCAGAAGGCTGAAAACAAGGCTGGTAACTGATGGAATCCCCACAATGATTGAGAAAAGAAAGGCTAAGAGGGACTGTGACTAAGCTCTCTGTCCCATCACACACATTTCTGCCCTAAGATAAAGAGTCAGCTGCAGTTTGCCATAGGAGCAGGGCTCCCTGAGCAATCCCCTTTTGGTGCACGAGTTACTGGCTTGTCCAAAAAACAAAACAAAACAAAACAACACTTTGATTGTATGGCACTGTGGAATAATTTAGGAAGAGCTCAAAATCTGCCCAGCATACAGGGTAGGGGATCCCTTCTTATCTTTCTGTTCTGTGCCCTGCCTAAACTTTAATACTTTTATTTCCTGTTGCTTGTGAAGCACAAAAGAGTTGGCGGGGCTGGAGAGGTTTTTTTTTTTTTTTCAAATGTGTCTGAGTACCCAACAGAGAGTATATTAAGGAGATTATTCAATTATTGCATAAATGGGAGTCATCTTTAGCAGCCTGCTGTGATCTTAGAAACTCCATTCCTTAAATTAAAAAAAAAATTTAAAAAGTATTTTATTTGTAAGTATAATAATAGGGGCAAAATTGCTTCAACCCCAGAAAGCTATTTTAAAATCTTTTGTAAAGTACGTGAATTACAGGTTATTCACAACCTGATTACATTTCACTACATTGTATAGTAGTTAGCTTTCTTCTGACTGTAAGGGGTTTGTAAAAATGTCCTCTTCTATTTCCAGGTAGGGAAACTGAATTTCTATAATCAATCTTTTTACTGTGGTACTTTCAGTCAGTAAGGAGCTACTGCATATGGACAAAGCAACTTTCACATGTTTATTTGGAGGGACTCTCAGTAAGGGTTTATAAATACCTTGCCCAGCAGCTCCCTGAGGAGAAGGTACATCAAAACCAAGCTGTGACATCAAATTGAGAGCTAAATCCACACTGAGGTGGATTTCAGAGCAGCAGAGCTCCCTCCCGACAGGGAAGTGATGAGGGACTGCAGAGTTCGGTCAGGCTCCAAACCTTGAAGCTGTTCTGCCAGATTTGGGGGCAGACAAAGGAATTTTGCTGTCCAGGAAGCAGAAGCAGATGCCCCTGAGGCAAAAAGAGCTGTGGTAGCTATATTATCGTGGGTGTATGGATGCTTTTCTTTTGCAGTGTTTAAGGATTTCAGTGACATGGACGACATGAGTGAGTGCTTGGGGTTTGGACTTGGCCTGTCTATCCTTTCCAAAAGAATACAGAAATGAGGAAAAGAAAAGAAAAACAAAACAAAAAACCCCTGGAACACTAAGTGCCACTTTAGTTCAGGCTAGATCGTCATTAGCATTTTTGTCCAAGGATATACAGACCATGATTTTATTAAATGTGGCTACAAATTTTCAGGGGCTGATTGATGGCTTGTTCTTTTGTAAGATCTTATTTTAAAACAAACATTTAGCAAATCTTAAACCCTACTTCCATGAAGCCATTAAGCAAATGCTTATCTATTTCAGTGTGCCAGGAGCAAAGCTGGACAACTGATATATGTAAGTTAAAACCCAAATGGAAATTCAAGGATGCAGCCAAAATGAGCATAAAAGCTTTACCTACTAGGATTTTTTTTAAGGAACTATTAAGAAATTATTGTCTGCTAGCAATAGTTTTGTAACTCTTTTAAAAGAAGAGTTACCAAATTATACCTAGCAGACAATAACTTCTGTTAAGAAAAAAAAAAATGCCGTCTAAAATAACATTTAAAGACATTTAAGACTAATCACAATCTCATTGTCAATTTGGTATTGACACTGGTTTCTTAAATTGCTGATTTCCCCACTGCCCACAAAGGAGGGCCATGAAGATGCTCAGAGGGCTGGAACACCTCTCCTGTGAAGACAGAGAGTTGGGGTTGTCCAGCCAAAAGAAGCTGAGCAACCAAAATATGAAGAAATCAGTGCAGCAGGGCAGTGAAGGAGGACAGAAGGTAGTGTTGAAGTAAAAGACTGCCTAGTACATATATTTCAACCTGGCAGGAGTGACTTTTAAGTAGGACTAATCAGTTAGCTATCAATTAAAGATGAAGCTTGAGTGCATCCACTAATGAGAAAAAAGCAAGGTATCATTATGAGTTGTCAGTATATTACTATCTATTTTCTGTGGAAAAAAAAAAAGACACATTGTTCCAAATAGCACAAGAGGGAACAAAGAAAGGAGAAATGGCTGTATGGAGACGTGGGACTGAACAAGAGAGAGAAAAAGTACTGTTGGCTGGCAGCCACTTGCATGTCTCATTATGCGCTTATTGTTATTTTTAAAAGATGATTTATTCTGCTCTTTGAGAGCATTTCCCACTATTCAGGAACAGAAGCACTATTGCAAAATTCCTGAGGAAAAGAACCACATAACCCAACAATAAATGCTGCATGATTTTCCTCATCAATCTGTTTGGGGAGGTGGCAGTCAGTTTAACCACCACTCCTACTTGATCCCAGAGCTAAATTATGCATGAACAGTGAAGGCACAGGAGAAACCATCACTAAGATGGTCACAGAACTACTCTTCTTGCAATGAATCCATTGATGTGAGAGGAAAAATACATAATCAAAGAAGAGGAGAGGGAAGGGCACAAATAGTGTCAGACAAGTTGAACTCTAAGCAGCAGAAGACCTTAACTCGGTTTTAATTTTATAGATTTTGGCTCTTAATATTTTCTTGTAATTAAAAATTATTTCTGAGATACAAAGGTTAGATTTATGCCTGACTATCTATCACATTTTTTATCAAATCCGTTAGAAACAGTTATCCAAAACAATGACAAATAGTCAAAACAATTATGTGACTATCTGCCTTCTCTGTTTTTCAAAACCAGCTGTTCTTCAAGACTCTTTCTTTACTTATCAGGTATAAGACAAGCTATCATAACAAAAGCAGTTTTAGAAAGTATTTTATTATTTAACTTCAGTAACACGTTGAAAATTTTGGATTCTTTGGTATCCTGCAATTTATTGAAATTACCTGGTTGAGATATTTATTAAAATTTACCTCTTATTGTTGTCCATTTGGGGGTTGGTTGTGTGCTGGCGTTTCTTTCCTTATCTTTCATAAAATGTCAAATACACTCAACTTTGATTTTGTACAGTCACATGATATTGCATTTCTCCTATTAGTAGATGTTTCCTTTTTTCAGATAAATATTATATTAGTCACATAATTGAAATAAAAATCTTTAATAAGAACCAAAGGAACACAATACTTTACCATGAGGTGATTGTTCTTCACCAGGACCCTACCAGATTCCACTGAAAGGTAATACTACTTTTGATATTGTCTACAAAATCAGTATTTACCAGCCAGAGCATTAAAAAGAACTCCGAGACAATATACTACCTTCACCAGCTGAGAATTGTACTCCTATCTTAAATTAAGTTATGAATAATTCCCATCCACTTGGGATTAACTCTGAAAGAAATTCCAGAGGGAACCAACCCAGAGGGCCAGAAACAAAAGGAAACTCTTAAGCAGGCAGAGCAGAAATTCAGGCTGCAATGGAATTATCAGGGTCTTTCCTTGCTGAATGTACCTCAAACCTCTGCCTCTGCTGGCCCCAGGCTGGTCACAATATGTTAAGGTGGCATTATACAAAAGATGCATTGCTGTGATCAAATTGTATCCTTTAAAAAGGCATGATTTAATGAAAATAATGACACTATGATGCACGATAAAGTACTTAGTAAACAAGGTTTTAAGGTGAGAGGATAGGGAATGTTAGCTAAACCTCTCAAGTATGAGAAATAAAATAACATAAAAAATGTAAAGCTTTTTCAAAGTACAGAAGGTGTAGAAAAGAGAGAGGGAAGTGAGTGAAAATCCACACAGTAATTGTAAATTTTAAAACTGTGAGAGGGAATCGGAACCCAGTACTTTAATTATGCTTTATGACACTATCCAGACCCAGGAGCAATATTTTTTCTTGAAATATTTTCCGTGGACTTATTTAAGGGCAACATTTCCAATGGAGCACAAAACTTAGCCTGGAAGTGGATCATGATAAAGCTTCAGCCCATCCCTGCCACGTGGCCTTGGCAGGTCCCTGCACCTGGGAGCACCTCTGGCTCCAGATCCTTTTTCTCCTGCCATGTGCACAACGAGCTCTTCAGACACATTACAAACACTAGACACCAATCTCAGCTGCCTTTTCTAGCTGCTCCCACAGCATTAAAGCCAAAAGCTTTAGTGCCACAAAAAATTAAATATTCTTTTCACCTGTCACTCAGCAGCACTCTAAGGTGTACCAGATAAGAGCTGAGGCTCAAAAAAGCAAAGTAGTCTAGTAAAGCCTTCTAGTTTTTGATCTTTGGCAATTCTAGCTACATATTAATTTGGAATACTGAATTATATAAACCCATCAGCTCATGTTTATTACCATGATGATTATTTTAAAGCGATTGACACTGTGGTAGGATTGATTTAAACCATTAACCTCCTCAAAACACTAGTCTCCTACAGGAAAAAAAAAAAACAACCTGCATATGATGTATTACACATGCTTCACAGTGGTATGTCTTGCTATGCAAAAAAGATACATCCCAGAAAAAACTAGAAAAAGCTAGACAAAAATGTAACCTGAATATTTTCTCAGATGGAACTCGCAAGTTATTTGCTAAAAATCAGAAGCCAGACTTGGTGGCAAGCTTCTGAAAACTTGCACAGCTCTGATAAGAAAGGACATCTTTCATAAATATTCATTAAAAATTACCTTTTCTGGATCATGAATTTTTCAAGCAGACACTGGTTTGACCTCTGCAAGGAACAAAATCCAGCCTGTAGCACAATGTCTCAATTTTCTCACAAAAAAAATTAAAACAAATAAAACTGGCTTTTCTTGTTGAGCATCTACTTTTTTCCACTACATAAGGCCCAGGTCAATTAGCTTTGCAATCCAGGCATCCAAGCATTAATATTAAATTCAAACTACAGTCTTTAAATTCCAAAGTGTTGCCTTCTTATTTTCTTCAAAAATTGATTGTGAGGCAAGACAATTGTTTGCATTTCAAACAATTTTCTAATCTACCATCTCCATTCCTCACACATCTTTCAGTTCAAACAAGACAGTTGTAATTGGTAATCTTAAAGCACTTCATTGACATCTCCTGGGCTAGGAAGACTGGAATACACTTGTAAATCTTCTCAATCTGCTTTTTCCTGCTGGAAACTGGGGACTCCCTTTGCACAGGTGTTATCACACCAGGTAAAACATGCAGATTATTCAGTGCCATCATCACTGGTTAGCAAGAGAGGTCCAGATGGGTGCTGGGATAACTGAACTCAGGTGTGCTGTGCTGAAGAACCCCTGGCTGGCTGTGACCTCTCCCCAGGGACTGTTTCACAAGGGTGTTTCAATCTAATCAGATAATTGCTGGTAAAGACTTGCTATACCCTTTTTAAACAACTTTAATTTTAAATGATCATGATAACGTTGTCAGCTTCAACTCTTTTGCTGTTCACCTTCACCCTAACATCTTCTTGATGCACAGATCAAAACACCACCAGCCAATGCAGGCAGAAGCAGAGAGGTTTATATCTCAGCTCTGTACTTAAACTGACACAGAAAAAGAGAATTATCCCTTGTAACAGTATTTCATCATGCTTTGTGCATCTTGCTGCATAAGCATCGTCATAATTTCTCCTTAAATTCTCATTATTTTAGGGTTACTTGAAAACTAAGGATGGAAATGAGAAATTTCCTTGCATGATTTCTCCTAGTCATAGGAATCTGAATGGGAGATGTGTTAAGCAACATATAACAGACACTTTCTCTTCAGATGCTCTATTCAATTCCTCCTCCCCCCAGCTTGTATGCAGGCAAACCCTATGAACATAGATCTAAATGTAAGAGAACCGTAGCTAACAGGGAAAAAATTGGGAAGCTGAAAACTTCAAATTTTGGCATGCTCGTATAAAATTCTGCTTAACACACAGTTCTCAAACACCCTAATTCATTTAAGCAAAACCATATGATTTATTGCTTAAGATGAACATAAAATCCTTCCAATGCACAAACTCATTGGGGCATGCTAGCAGGGTTTAAGCTGTGTATTCATAGAGCTCCAGCAACAACAACAAAAAAAATTACATGGGGAGAGGTTGAATTGTGTCTACCTCGAGTAGCAGGGTAGGAGCAGGCATATGGCTGTATCAGCACACCACAACCTAGGCACAGTAATAGCTGCATGCTAAAAAATGATTGAAAAATGTTCAGCATTGGGAGGGACTTTTCGAAACTTTAATCTTGCTTACTTAACTCTTTGTTTTTACGTGCATTTCTTTAGTTTGTCCATGACAGGAAAAAAAATTACAGTCTGAATTCCAAAAGAGAGTGGTTTGTTCAGTATGGAAGACAGAAATGTGTCAGGGGATTTTATTACATTTTACATGTCGCTGCTTATGTGCAGAGAGAGCAAGAGAGAGAGAGGAAATGAATCAACCCAGTTGCCAGAGAATCAAGATGTGGCAAATAATATATGCTCCCCCTTTCAAAGGCAAGGTGCATATACACATATAGGCTATTCATTGTGAACAACAGAATTGCTATTTGCCTATTTCAAATGGAATCCAAATGTGCCAAGCACAGCAAGAATACTGAGAGCAAAGAGTGCTTAATATTCTAGCCCAGCTCACTGAAAAAAGCACTGAATTGACAGAGCAGTGTTCTGTAGAGCAACATGATGTGTCTGCTTTAAATGGAGAATAATGGATTTAAGTTTAGTGCAGAACTAAAGGGCTCAATTACTATTCATGAATTCTGAAATGTTCTACTACAGAAACTCCTTTTGCATGAAATGTTCATCAGAATCAATGTGTGGAACTACAAAAAGTAAACCTTGCCCCCTCACACAATACAGTACTTACCTAGATTTGTGCATTTACAAAGAGCATTGCTGCAGCATTTATCTAAAGCCACCTAGACTACAAAATAAACTATTTTAAATGTGCTTCAGAGGGTTGCTGTAGTGGAAGCTGCTCTACTAGTGCCATTTTTTCTTGCTTTGAGATAACTGCTTCAGCGTTTGCCTACCCTAAGAGGGGACTAGTGCTTCAGGAAAGCTGTTTTCATGAGGTCTCAAGAGAACCTTTTGGGCAGCAATGTGAGATAGGCCAGTTTGCAAGCCCTTTGAAGGGTTTCTCTAACATAGCTGGATTTTTGTTACGAAGTGCCTTAACTCTGGTAGTTTCAGAAATCTCTTTTTATTCTTTCTGTAAATATTCAAAAACTCAGTCTTCATTCACCACAAAGTCAGAACCAGCACTTACATCCTGTACAATCCAATATTTCACTTGAAATACAGGGTTTATCCCACAATTCAAAACCTCACCATCTTCCACAGGTTTAGTCTGCAAAATTTTTATGCTATATGGGGTTTGATCAGTTGCTGAAATGCAGAGAACTGAAAGTCAGAGAATTGTCTTCTCTCTTGTGCATATGCATATACAGGCATGTGTTGATGTCTCATGGAATTATTCTTGAAATCTAAGCATATGACTCTTCAGATATGGTTGCCCTTTGCAGTTTGCGGTACTCATTATAATTAGGACTAATCACAAGGAAAATTTTTGTTCAGAATGAGAAGAAAAGTTGTGCAACATGTCTTTAATATAAGGTGCTGCTGATATATCCCTCCTAATTATGTTCAAGTAATAAGCTCCCTTAAAATTCATATATCTTTTATTTCTTTGTAACAAAAGGCCAAATTAATCATCTCTCTGCTTGGAAAACATCTGCCATTCAATATCTATTAGCATATAAAGGATGACAATTCTTCAAACATTTGTGTATCCTGCATTATAATTGAGATTAGCACAGGATTTTTTGTTTGTTTATTTCCTCAAAACATTGTCTTTTAAAGAGTGAAAAGTTTTGTGTGTTTTCTGAATGTACAGATGACTGTCAGTCCTGAAGGGCTTCCAGGGGCTTTGTGTTAACAAGCTCCTTCTGTTTGCATATTCCATCCCTCAAAGCAGCACACACATAATTTTCTCATCGTTGTGTGCCATCTGGAGTATGCTGCTCGAACTGCAGGTTGAAAATAAGGTCTGAGGAGTGTTTTCATTTCTTATATCTGGGAATATTATCTGCTTCAAGGCCTCTTTCTCATATAACACATCTGAAGTTTGGTTAGGACTTTGCCAGCATTTACAGTACAGTAGGAACATCATTTTGGAAATCCCTTTTTTTACCCTGTCTGCTGTCCTCCTTCTCAGTGAGCTAGAATCCAGGAGAGATGAGAACCAATTCTGATGCCTAGCCCCGAATTTTGTGATCCCTGGGCTAAGTGGCGCAAGCTATGAACAAAACCAGCCATGATTGCTGATTTAAACTTCCCATTCTGAGGAATTAAAGGGAAAGTGAAGCAAAAAATCACTTACAAAGAAATTGCAAGAGACTGATGACAGTCATCCAGGGTCACTTCACAAAGAAACAAGAAAGCCAAGTTAGCTTCCTCTAAAGTTTTAAGTCATGTTTTGAGGAAGAAGGTCTGGAAATAACTACAGGAACAGACATGTCTTTACTAATTGCAAGTTCATCTGAAGAAGGAAACTTCACAGGAAAAAAGGCTTCTGCTGCCAGGGAAATGCCGCAGGGAATGAAACCCTGACTCCTTAAGCAGGCACAGCCTAAGGCCAAAGAACAGCAAAAGCAGACACATGATACACTCTCATCCCCTAAATGAGCTCTACGTTTCCTTGCACTAAGAAGGAGCTCTTTTTCTTTTTTCTATGAGTGTCTTAATTTGGTTCAAAACCAGGTATTTGAAAAGGTGAAAACTGCAATGCACCTGAACTTCTCTGGCACACCTGAGAAGGTTGCGTTGGATCTATGGGAGCTCGATCCAAGGTTCTGTTTTCTAAGGGTCTCGCTGACCCGTGGTGTGAGAGCCAAGCTTAGAAAAATTGTGAGGGTGCCTTTGTAGCTGAACTTCTGCAAGGCTGTATGACAAAGAGGTTCAACTAAAATTTCAGTGTTTAGAGTGGCTAAATTTCAAAATCTCAAAATGCATCCATTGCAGGGAATCAAACAAAAGGTAGGAAGTCAGTCTGGTATGACTTAGTTCCTTCAGTAGCTAAAAAAATATAACCATATTTTCATAGAGGAGGCAGCTTTTGTTCTCCACATTGTAGTTATAAATGGGGACTGCTGTGTTACCTTGAACTCTTTAATGCATCTTGGTTAAATAGTGACAAAGACTAGACTCAGACAATTTATTTTATGCAATCTTATGTCGCTGGGCTACAGTTGAGATTACTTTAGGTAGGAAAATTTAACAGGATTCATCCAATTGAAACAGTATAGATTAACTCTGTTGCCATAGAAACATATGATTTTGGCATAGCAAACACAAGAACAGTACATCTAGTCTGGTATTTCACTTCTACTAAGGACTAACATCTGATTATTCAAGGGCTGATTATACTAAAACACATCATATGCAGCTCTTCATAAATTTAAGACTATTAAAACAGCATTATTGGAGTTATTAAAAAGTAGTGCAAAATTACTTCATATTATTATATGCACACTGAAAAGCACAAAAATTGCAATAATTAAATGTATACAAGTGTATTAATTTTCTGTAATGTAAAACTTCTGACAGAGATAATTATTTTAATTATTTGGACAACTTTCAGACATATTCAAGCAGATTTTATAAATGCAACTCAACATTCTCGCAAAAAACAAAGTTAAATTGTGTGTGAAATAATATTAGTAGCTCAAACATTATTCTCTTATATGTCTTTAACACTTTGAGTGGTCTTTCAATTTGCTGTCTTCCTCCAAATTAATGTATTTAATGTTATTTTTCTGATAGTTATGCCTAAGATAATTTCCTTTCTTGACTTTCTTCACCTAGCAAATTTCAGAAAACCATAACATTGGGCATCTTCCTCATGGGTAACAGGTTAGTGACTCAAAAAAACTTTCTTATTAAACATTTTTTTTTCAAGTAAATGATTCAAATATGTTATAAAGTATATGCAAAAAGATGAAGCCAGTTCAATTTTTCACTTTCCAGATCGTTATTTTAGATTGCAAGCAAAATATAGACAAGTATACTCTAGAAAGAAAGAGATACTGCTAAGAGTGACTCAGTGAGACTGGATTCTACATTTTAATTCTGGAACACCTTCATATTAATGAGACATTAATTCTAATAAGAAATGTAACTCAGAAACTGCAAAGTTTTGAGACAATCTTCACTGAACTAAACATATTTTTTCACCCCATATTAGATGTCACTATCTTTTCTCTTTGGTAAACTACATCAGTATTTAAACACAGATGAAAGCTCACAAGTGATCAGAATTACAGCATTTCTATTTTTGTGAGCACAGCCTTTTACTACTGTTCTTACATTGGAGCTGTGATTGGAAAGCTCTCTTTATTATATATCTCTCATTGCAAGTACAGGAAACACCAGGCAGACAGAATGTTTTAAAATGTGCTACACTTTTTAAGCAAGAAAATTAATGTATACAAATACCCATGGTTACACCTGAACTCAGTTACTCTTATGGATAATATATTCTGTTTCATTCTATTGGTATTTGGGGCCTCAGCAGACAAAATGCCAAATAACTTTAAGTTATATTCTGCCTTAGTAGGAGATTGGAAGTGTACATTATTTAGAAGGCTTTCTTTAATAGGTGGCTTTTTGATAGGATAAAATATCTTGATTCTAAAGAAAATTTATTATATTGTAAATTTTTCTTAATATTGTAGGTTGCCTATAAATTCATGCCCCCAAAATCTTTCAAAAAATAGATAGTATTGTGATGGGATGACCTCATTCAAGTGCCAGATGCTCACCCAGCAGTTTTCATTTGCTCTCCTCAACAGGACAGTGGGAGAAAATAAGACAGAAAACCTAACGGGGCAAGATAAACATCTTATCAGTATCCACGGCAGACAAAACAGATTTGACTTGGGGGATATTGATTTAATTTATTGTTAATCAAAATAACTTTGGGTTGTGAGGAACAAAGACAAAAAAATAAAGTAACACTTTCAGAACCTTGCCCAGGCTCAACTTCACTCCATCATTCCCACTCCTCCACCTCTCCAACACAAGCAGAGCAGGGGAAGGGGAATGGGGGCCATTGTCAGTCCATAATAACTTCTCTCTGCTGCTCCTCTTTCCTCACACTTTTCCCTTGCTCTGGCGTATGGACAGCCAGTAGTAATTTTTAACCAGCTACTTTTTAGACACACTTAAGATATATTAAAATATATACTGAGGTTTGATCAATTTCAGATTTAGAAATAAGGTGATGCCAGACAAATTTTAGAGCAGACCTGTCAGAACCCACACATATGTTTCTTTAGAACCATGTTCTGCTTTCACATGTTTTTCTCTCTCACAGTTGTCTGCATCCTTCAATTCCCTGAGGCATCTTTTAAACTAGATCAAATTAAGTTCTTCAGGACCATTCCTTTGCCATTATCTCCAAGCATGCTACCCACTGGCATGGCACTTCTTAAATCCAGGCGGCAAACAGAGCTAAAATATATTTCACAATTTGACAAAAAAGCAACTAACCCACCAGATATAGCTATAGTATTCCAACCACAGGACAAAACTAATTGCTTTGATATAGGAAAATGTTTCACCAAAAATAAGAAAGGACTGCTTAAAAAAGAAAAAAGACAAAGCATCTACAAAGTGGATCATATTGCCATTTAGCTATTGAAAATGCGAGGAGTTACATGATTTGTACTTACAAAATATTCTGTCCTTGCAGACAGTTCAGTAGTCTGCAACAGGCATTGCTCTAGAGTTTGCTTTTCACTCTGCTTGGAACAGAACAGATCTGTTGTGCATCAGCAAAAATAATTACTTTTTTCTAAGAGTGTTTACTATTTTGCACCTGATTCCCCACGACAGCTTTGGGTCCCCTTTTAGCTGCCCAGGTGGTCGTGTCCCAGCCTGACACCTTCCTAAATCAGTCTGACTGGTAAAGGGACAACTGACAGGTGAAACAGTTCCTGTAGGAAACTTACCACACAGGAGAGAATTAGCAAGGGCTCCAACAGGTGACCTCCAGAACTTCCCTTCCAACCTGAATCTTCCTACATTTCTCACAATGATTTTCCCTGGCAGAACAATTCCACTAGTCACAGGCAGATGCACCAGCAACTATCCAGGCACCTCTGAACCTAATCTGCTCCGGAAAATGTCCAGGCTTGGCCTAAATATGGCCCTAATGGTGCTGCTGGTGGTGTCATTCAAAAAAAGAAGAGATTTTTGAAGGGGGATTCTGCTCCATTCTACTGTTCCTGTTAGGCTCAGGACATGTTATCACCAAAACTGCTGCAGTCAGCTTCAGTAGACTGAAAAGGTAAGTGGGGCCAGATGATCTCCAGGTGTCCCATCCAAGCTCCACCATTCTCTAATTTTGTGAATTTGGAGCCATGACATTTCACATCCCGTGAGGACTTGTGTCACAGGACTTTCAGGCTCTTAAGGGGTTGAGATATGCTGGTTTCCACTCTCACGAAAGGTGAGAGCACTGAACAATCGAGTCTGGCCATATACTCAGGCACCTGTAAGTTAGAACACCCAGAGCATAAATTACTGCAGTCTAAACACATTTAAACCCCTGACTGGAGCTAAAATGCTATTACTTCAGTCAACATGCCAAAAAAAAATTTTACATTTTCTGGGAGAAATTGCTTATATGCACTTATATTTGTAAGTCACTTCAAGCATTTGCTGACAATTATAAAAAAAGAATACAAGTGACATTCCTCTGGCTTCTATCTGTAAAACTCTCTATTAATCTTGGTAAATCTTTAGATGTTAGCCTTCTTTAGAGGTCACAAACATTGATACCTGCATTACTATACTGTGGTAAAGTACTAGAATCCATGTACTATCTTAAGATTATTTTTAAAATATTGCACCTTGTCATGGCTAAGAGCCAATTACTGAACAGATTATTTTGTAAATGTTTGAATTGATTTTTCAATTCAGTCTGGAACATAAATACAGCTGATGGATGTACACAAGAATTACTGTAAATTAATTTTTTAACTTTTTTTCAAACCTGAAAGGAAGCCGTTTGTGCGATAATTCTATCATTTCATTTTACAAGAAACATCTGGGGAAATTATGTTTAATCTATGTGAAACCATACATGTACTGTTGTGAAAATGGCAAAAAAAAAATCTATAGCTCTTTATTTCTGAAGACTTTTGTTACTTTTTTGAAACACTTTTGTTACTGATGTGTTTTGTGACATAACTCAGGAAAAGGAGACACAGTGGCAGATATTCTCAGTCCCTTTATAAGCAAGCACATATACATTCAACCTTGCAAGTCCTTTTGCCCTTCCAGCATCTCATTTTAAATAATACTTGTAGACTTCCTTCACGTTAAAGAAAGAAGCCAAACCATGGTTAGTAAATGTAACACTTGTGGAATGTTTAAGTGTCTAAGATTTGAACTCCTTCGTGCGTATTTCCCCTTGAAGTATTTACTTTAAGTCTTGGATATGCAGCTCTGACTTCTCTGTTGAGATGGGCAAAAAAGTATTCATAAAAAAAATATATGACTTCTAATGCTGGCCCTGCAGCAGCCAAAGTATAAAATGCATTAGTCCTACAAGACAAGCTCCACCTCTGGAGTTTTTTTGAAAATATCCCATCTTCACCAGGAACTAGTGGGAAAAGAAGCACACAATAACTTTTCTTTTTTTTTAGAATGAGAATACACTCAAGCTGAGAGTCCTGATGCTTCTGAACTTCTTCTCACAATGACATCTTTTCAATAATAAAATTTTTTAGACTAAATTCAGGATTC
Organism: Leptocoma aspasia; assembly: GCA_013399835.1. NCBI lineage: Eukaryota > Metazoa > Chordata > Aves > Passeriformes > Nectariniidae > Leptocoma > Leptocoma aspasia. Next base: position 204,733 of record VXAX01001637.1, read on the forward strand.
CATAGGATTAATTCTGAGGTGATTGTGGCTTCTAATCTTTTGGTTTCCTACAGCAGTATCCCAAGTGATTTGGGAACGAACTGAATTGTTGAATGACAAAAACATATTATTGAATGACCAAAATGTAGCTAAGTCTGGGAGACTTGTGTGCCTTGTTAGAAATTTTGATGAAAATATAAATTTAGGGCCATTTTGCAGGTTGTCTCTTTTATTTCACCCAGTACTTCTCTCAAAGGGTGCTTGTTAGAGCAGAGCTCCCTGTTCTGGCCCCAGGTCCCTGAGGAGCTCATCAGTGGTCCTTCAAGGATCAATGGAAGACTCCTACTTAACTGTGAAACTGAGCCACCATTTACAAACAGGGGTCCTTGCAGGACAGGAGAGGTCGTTTCCAGGGAGGTTTAAAGTGAAAAGAAGGAAATCAATATGTAGTTTTAAAAATAACTCTGTTCAGGGAAGAGAGGAAACAATCATACAATGGGACATTTTAAAATTGTTTACTGTGTGTGTTACAGTGCCAGGCAGCAAGGACAGCATTTTCTATGCCACACACGAAGCAGAAGGCATTTTCCCCAAGGGAAAACAACACCAATAAGTGACATAATAAATTTCAGCATCTTCCAGAAAGGGCAATAATTTTAAAGAAAGGAAGAAATATGTAAGAAAAATTGGAAATAAGTGCTAAAACCCATGCAAATTATCAGCTTCACTTTGTAAATTTACCGCTTTGAGTGAGTTATCTTATTTTGACTTTGTTTTTCGTTGAACAGAGGACAGTCTCACAAGTTTATGTCAAATGGTTTGTATTTACCTGAACTGGCTTGTAGAATCACACTATAACCAGGTATTCAGCCTGGAGGCAGTGGGGGGGAGCAGCAGTCAGAACCAGGTTTTCACAGCTTGGTCAGTTCTCACCTGGTTGCATGAATTCTGACAAGTGCAAAATTATTCATAGCTCTCGTTTTGGTAAATCATCTCTGTTTACAATTCCATATCCTCCTGAAATTTAAAAATCCATTGTTAAATGCCTAACTTGCCCCCAAGTTCTTTTGAGAATTTGCCCAGACTATTGCTCAGATTATGGCAGTATACCTGAAACCTGTGATACAGACATTAAAATGCAGAGCCTGTATTAAAAAACTAATTTATTTTTTGAGGTCTTGGCATAAATTAGTGCTTGCAGGGAAGAGAGGATCAAAGATCCTTGCAATGACACCCTCAATAAGGTCAGGCAAGACCCCCTGAACTGCTGCTCTGCTTGGCTCCAGTAATGCAGCTGGCACATGGTTTTAGCATGACCTCTCTGGCACATGCAGGATTCATTGCAACTGACTAATTTAAACTCCATTAAAAACACCTCCTAAGTATCTTACATACAGAAGACTGTTCTCCATGACCTTTCCTGCCTCTGCAGGAACAGTTCCTATTGACTATTTACAAGTGTCTTATCTCTGTACAATTTAATCAGTTTTGCAGCAGAAACCCCCTGGGGCAGTGTCAGAAGGAAGTTTCAGATTCCCCACCACTGACATTGATCACCACATTTAAGGGTACAAATCAGTCTGTGCACAACAAATACAAAGAATTTTTGTTATTTGTTTGCATTTTTTTTCAGAAGTTTTCATTGAATTTATATAATTAAAGTATTTATCAAAACATCATCAGAATACAGCTGCTAAAAAGCACCTGTACCCAAGAAAACAAAATATTTCTGCAACACATGCTGCATCACAAAATGCAGCAGTTATCTACAGAGCAGAAGAGAAATTTTCTCCAAATTGCCAACTTAATTATATACTACTTGCTGTTTTTTCACCTTTTAGGAGTTTCTATCCTCTTTATCACTGAAGGAAAACACAAGGCCCATAAAATAAATTGCCCTGTAAATTAGCATCCGTGTTAATATTTAACAAAAGTTACAAATTCCTGGTTGTAGAGTTTTCTTCTTGTCTTCTTTGTTTCAACAATCAGTAAAATGTTAGTTAAAACAAAACTAAAACAAGCAAAAAACACCCCCAAAATCAACAATGAAACCAACTGAAACAAATCCAAAATGGGAAAGAATGGGGGGAGAAAAATTGCTGTAATATAAACAACAAACAAAGAACCACCTGATCTTTACCTGAGTAAAGATTCCTAAAATACCAAAGGGTCAAAGAAGTCTCATCCCATTTTCAAAAGACACAAAGGAGAAGCAGTAAGGACTCAGTGGATTTAAGGAAGCATACTTTTTACAAGGGCATGCAGTGATAGAACAAGGGATTCAAACTGAAAGAAAATAGGTTTAGATTATTTTTTTAGATTTTAGATTTTTTTTTTTTTAAGAACACTGCTGCTACTTTTCCAATACCATAAAATGAGAAAGGAAATAGATAGGAAAGGTTTTTCTTTTCCTCGGCAATCAAACTACACAGTTGCCGAACAAATCCGTATTTTCAACTCCTATGAAAACTGCCAGTATATCATGGTTAACTCAACTGTACAGATAATTGGCCTTAGGAGACTGGGAAGGTTGTTTTGAGAAGGTTGCTGCTCTCACTGATAGATTTTAGCAATATGACAGAGACAAGTTTCTGCATCTTTCACAACTTTTCTGTCATCTGTGTGGTAAGTATTGCAATAATTTTATCTTTGTTTTGCCCATTCTAAACTTGTATGTATTGTTATTTGGAGGCAAAAAAAAACCCCAACTGGTTCATGTGGCCTTCCTGGTGGAAAGAAACCACTGAGCCTCTTGCAAGGGATGAAAGAAGGGAGCAAATGCAGGGGCAAGAAGAATGACTGAAATTAAGAAAATATTGGGAGAACATGATGCCGAAAACCTACTGTCACTTGATCTCCCAGGGTGAGCTGTGTCAGGTTTCCCACAATTAAAAGCTGATTAAAATCCAGCCTGGAAACACAAGGACACGGAGGTTGGGGTGAAAGTGGGTGTAAAGCCTTTACTCTCCTTTGCTGCCTAACACAGTTTGTCTGGCTTTCTCTCCTTAAAAAGCTAACCCAACTAGTTTATAGTTTAAAACCCAATGAATTTTCCTTAACATAAAAATATTTTGATCTTTTTTGGAAGCTCATTCTCAGAAAAAAAGAAAAAAAAAAAAAAAAAAAAAGAGGTCTGGGCAGGTCTGCCTGCTGGTTTGGGCCCCCATCATAGTTATCTATCCTCCTGTATTACTTGGCACAGAGCAGCTGCCAGTGGGGACCCTCTGTCCCCCTCTGTCCCCACAGGTCCGGCCAGGGTACATCTGGTACAAGAGAGGAGCAGAATAGCAACCTAAAAACAGAACAAAAGAGAATGATAAGGAGGGAAGGGAATATGGATCTGTGCAATCTAGAAAATGCAACAGACATCTGGAAGAAATTAATGTAGGAGCTTTGTCTACTTATGGAATCAGGTAGAGATACACTAAAAAAAAACACCTCTTTTCTCCTAACATAACCTTTCAGATAATAAAAAGTTGTTTAGCAGTCTATAGATGGATCAAAGAAGTGAAAACCAATTAACAGTTTAGCCCATAAAAATTTGAAAACATAGCACCCTAAAAGAATTATTTTAGAAAGTGAAGAATTTCATCTGAGAACTCTAGAAGAGGAAGAAACCTCCATAGGAAACTTGCGAAAATTTTTCATCAAATCTGAAATCCAGTCAGAGTCATCTTGAATTAGAGAGTTTATGAAAACATAAACTGAGGTCAAACTGTAATGGTATTAGAAATCAAGATCTGAGAAAGGGAGTGTATTGTAGTTGTTGCCCCTCGTGAGCAGGAATTGACTCCACTTCAGAAGGTCTTTGATTCAGAAGGCTTTGTTAAAAGAGTGACTCCAATAATATCAGAAGGCATAAAGGTTCTTGCTTATTTCATAGTTTGTTACAAAGGCCTAACATTAGCTTAGCTTATTGTTTGGCTTATTCTTAGCTCAGTCTTAGCTTTGATTTTTCTTTTTAGTCTTTGCTATACAAGTGCAACACTCCTTATCACACTAAATTCAGGGGCTGGTAACCAAGTTACCATTGGTTAAGAGAGAGAAACCCATACCTCCCATGTCATGGGAACAGAAGAGGAAAATGCCACCTGTGTCCCTGAGAGCAGGACACAGCTCAGAGATGGTTTACAGAATCTGCTGGGAAAGTAAAGCTTTCCCTTGGGAATAAAACCTAGCAAGCTTGCAGTATGAAATCAAGAAATTATCAACACGACAAGAGTGCTTTGATATCTTAACTAATATTAATAAAATTACTAAGGAATTAATTAATTAATAAAAGAAAGCAGCATCATAAAGAATAGAATTAAAACAAATTGATATAAAATGATGGCCCTGGTTATTAAACATGAGACCTTTTGGAACAGGAAAAGGAAAACAGAGATGAAGTCTAAAGAGAGAAACCTTCAAAATGCTACTGGAATTAGTTGATTTAAGCTAGCATGTAAGGTTACTCAAATTCTTGACAAGGAAATAAACCTGGAGCAGTACTCTATGTTTGGATGGAGTCATTATATTTGAAGTGAAAGCATTTTGCAGAGGTCTGCAGTCAAAGAGCTGCAACTACCTGAAGGGAAACAAAATATTAATCATATGCACAGTGAATAAAACTAAAAATTCCTTTATGAGAACAGCTTAAGAGAAATCCACATTCATAGGTTGCTCTTATATGCTTAAATGTGAAAAACCTTTGTGGCTTACAGTTCACACTGATAACATAAGTTAATATGATAACTGTAGCTCCTTAAATAAATGGTTTTGATAGAAAAAAGATCGTGCATAATACCCATGGATGTTGGAGTTGACACCTTGGTGGAGGTGAGAACAGATCGTGGGCTACAACTTAATTATGGATGTAAAACTTGTGCTAATTCATGCAATTTTAAGGGGGTCTTTAAACTCAAGATTAAATACATACATTTCACAAGCCTGTAAAAGCAATGTAGGGAAAATCACAGAACCATAGAACAGTTTCTATTAGAAGGGACCTTAATTATCATCTAGTTTCCGCTTTGGGCAGAGACACCTTCCCCTAGACCAGGTTGCTCAGACCCACATCCAGCCTGGCTTTGAACACTTCCAGGGGTGGGACATCCACAGCTTCTCTGGGCAACCTGTGGCAGGGCCTCACCACCCCCACATTAAAGAAATTTTTCCTAATATCTAATCTAAACTTACTGTCTTTCAGTTTGAAGCTATTCCCCCTTGTCCTGTTGCTACATGTGAATTGAATCTCTCCAGCTTTCTTGTGGGCTTCCTTCAGGCACTGAAAGACCACAATTAGGTCACCATGAAGCCTTTTCTGTTCCAGGCTGATCAAACCCAATTCTCTCAGCCTTTCCTCACAGAAGAAATGTTTCATTCTTCTGATCACCTTGGTGGCCTCCTCTGGCCTGGCTCCAGCAGGTCCCTGTCCTTCCTGTGCTGGGACCCCAGAGCTGGGTGCAGCCCTGCAGGTGGGGTCTCAGCAGAGCGGGGCAGAGGGGCAGAATCCCCTCCCTGCCCTGCTGCCCACGGGATTTGGGAGCAGCCCAGCACACGGGGGGTTCTGAGCTCCCAATGGCCAGGGCATGTCCAGCCTCTCACCCACCAGCACCCCCAGGTCCTTCTCCCAGGGCTGCTCTGGATCTGTTCATGCCCAGCCTGGATTGGTACCAAGGGTTTCTCTAACCCAGGTGCAGTTCCTTGGACTTGGCCTGGTTAAACCTCAGGAGATTCCCATGGGCCACTCTCTGAGCTTGTCCTGGTCCCTGTGGATGGCATCTTGTCCTTCAGGTGTGTCAACAGCAAATTTGCTGAGGGTGCTCTTGATCCCTCCATCTGTGCCATTAATGAAGATTTTAAACGACACTGGTCCCCATGTGGAACCCTGAGAGACACCACTTGTCACTGAGAAAGGACTGTTGATAGCTGGTACACCTGAGGTAATTTTTGCAGACACAAGTGCATATACATTTGCTACTCAGAACAGCTAAAGCTGAAATGGCAGGAAAGAGTAAATCTTTTCACTTTACTCCCGACTTCTGCACAGAAAAGAGAAACTATTCTCAGTTTCTTCCAGAAAAGGAGATGGAAAAAGAAATGAACATTCAGAATTTGAGGTCTGACACAGAGAGGACAGGAGAGGAGATGCTGCAAGCATCAAGCAGGAGAGAGCTAAACCCCCTGAGGTACCTTGGATGCTGCAGGGCAGGGTGAGCTCACAGGCTGCCTGTGATATCTTGACACGAGGCTCAGAGTTTCAGTCCCAGCTCACTTTTCCCTCCTGCTTGCTGCCTTGAGACACATCTCCCGTGTGCCCAGCAGCATCCACTGAAGGTCAGGCAGTCCCACGCTGCCTCCCTCCTCCTGCTGCTCCTCCCTGCTCCTGTGCCTTGCCTCGTGTGTGGAAACAGGCTTTTCTCCAGGGAGGCAGGTCAGCACAGTCATCTGGCAGAAAACATGTTGCTTTAGCAGGTTTGTTTTCCACCAGTGAGCCAGCTGAGCAATTCCAGCTTGCAGAGCCTCCCTTACAGTTTAGTTAACCTGATTCTTTCATTAATGACTCCCCTTTTCTGTTCTGACAAAATCCTGATAACATTGCCTCATGTGCAACTGAAATAATTATTGCAAGATCCACATCTAGAGTGGGAAAAAAAAGATGTCTGCCCAGAAAGGAGTGAGAAATTGAGAGATAGAAAAAGAAATTTAATATCACCAAACCCACCAGGAATCACAAACCTCTTGAATAAATTGTTAACTGTGTCAACCAACTACAAAGTTTCAGTGTTGGATATTTTTTAATTTCACTGGCCTGACTTCTTTCCCCACTGAAATCTCACCTTGGGATATTTCAATGACAAAATTTACCCTGGCACAAGAAAACGTGAGTTGCAATACATAAGTGGCATGTATAATATGGGGAAGGTGAGAATGAGCAAATCAATTTGCTGCTTATTGGAAACTGTTTTTTCCAAGGGCTGGTCACCTAAGCAACCTAATTATTCTATGCATGCAATCTGCTTCCATTGAACATTCAATATTGATCATTTTTTTGTGACTGCTATATACAGAGACATAGACCACTTCTGGTGTCTGGACAAGTACCAGGTCTTTCTAAAATAGATTATGTTTACTATTAGTCTATGCAAGAAAGTAAAAAGAGCTGTAATTCACACTCTGGTTTACCATTGGGATCTTGTATACTCTCTTCCCTGTGGCTATGTGCAGAATATAATTACAACCCATTATATTTTTCTTTATAGTTTTTTTCTCTCCTAGGAAAAATGCAATTTGGCTGAAGCTAAATGTTTTGTGAAAATGAATAAATCTCAATTAAACATTTGCTAGGATGAATGCTTACATACAGAAGTCTTGGACTGAGAGCTAGGAAAGGACAGGGTGTGGAAAGAATCCCTCAGATCTGAAATAACTATTGATTGAATAAGAATGGGCAAAAAATTAATAAAACCTCTCTGCTCCAAAAGAGACAAAGCATAGAATCTAGTTCAGCTATCCTCACTCCACGCTTTAAATACTCAGTAGTAGCCTGTTTGAAGTCTTTCTTCCTCTGTGAAAACCTAGTCTCATATTCATTTTATTGCAAAATGAAATAGGCTTCAAACCTTCAATATTTCATAAAATTGATTTGCTTTTCCACTTTAATTATAACAGTACCTTACTTAGACATGTGGCCAGCTTTTTGTCATCGCACAAGCAATGTCTTTTTTGAGAAAATCCTTCCTACTCTATGATAATTGGAAAGATGTAGCCAACGCGAAACATCCTTCAAGTCAGGCAACAAAAGAAAGGGGCGCAATGCAGAGCTACATTTCTGCTTGCAGGTGGTCCTCTGATATTTCATTTATTTGAAAAGATGACCATTCAAAGAATAATTATGATCTCCTTAGATTAAAAAAAAAAAAAAAAAAGCCCTTGGAATAGTAGGTAGTGTAGTGAATCAGTCAAGTGGGACAGGTGTCCTTACCACTGAGCTAACATTATATTTATTCATTTATTTGTTTATTTATTTATTTATTTATTTCTATGCAAGGGTACAGTTCAATACTGCCTAAACTGTGCTGTTTAAACATAGCCATGAGGTCAGACAAAAATCTGGATGGTATTAATACCATAATTACCCACACTTACTGGTAGTAAGTGTGGGTAAAGTAATTTATTGTCTCAAGTTAGGAACTCCAACATAGAAATGTAGATGATAACTTCCATTAACTGTTGTTCTGTACATGTTTACAGTGAATTCTACTTCTTAATAATTATGGTTAAAAAAAAAAAGATTCTAAATCAATGCTTTCCTTAACTCAGTGTTTTTAAATGTTTATCAGAAAAGTTGGCTTTTATTTTTCTGAAAACTTCTGCCTATTATTACCCTAAGAGCAGTAAGGTTCATGCTATTAAAAGGATCTCCTAAAAGGTTCAAAAGTTTATTACAATAATTTCTATAATAATATGTAATAAAAAGAAAGAAAAAACGTAAATATGGGCTCTCACTTCTTTTTGAAGGTCGTAACTAACACTGTTAAGCAGATGTTCTAGTCTAATATGAATGCTGGAAGGGGGGCTGAGGAAAAAAAGGGAAAGAACCATCTACAAGAATGCTAATTAAAATGTGACAACAATTGATCGCGCCCTTTCACTGGGGGCACTTTAACAAATTTTTGCATTTGACCTTCACTGCTGAGGCACACGAACTATGAATTCATAGCATAACTAATTAATGATTGATCGAGGTGGGTGCATGAGGCAGGGCTGGAGCCGCAGCTCCGCCGGACCAGCTCCGGGTGCGGCAGCCCGGGGCTCGGGGCAGCTCGCCCGGCACCGGCACGGAGCGGGAACAAGCCCCTACACAGCTCCTCGCTTGGTCCTTCTCTCCGGGGGCAGAGAGAGAAAACTAAAGAAAAAGGAAGATTAGGAAAAAAAAAAAAAAAAGAAGAAAGAAAAAGGAAAAATAATTAATTGGAGAGGCGTTTAGCATCCCTGAAAAGCTGCTCTCATGGGAAGCCGGGGTGCGAGCGTGTTCCCGGGGGACGCGGGCAGAGCCGGCTCTGGCAGCCGCCCCTTCCAGCTTCCATTGCCCCGACACAGCCGGATCCCGAAGGCAGGGCAGGCAGCACATCTCCTTCCTCACAGGCTCCCCATCCGCGCCCTCCCCTTCGTGAAAAGCCGTGCGTTTTAGCAAAACCCACGCGAGAGCAAGGTGTGTTCCAGGCGTTCCCGCCGCGGGCCGGGATGATGGATTCTTTTCTCTGCATCACACTGGTGCTCTGGAGTGATGTTCCCTGTTTCTGGGTGCTGGTCTGCTCTGACGAGATGCAGCAACCATCAAACAACAAGTGTGTGCTCCTTTATGATTGAAGGAGTAGAAATGCTGGCACAGGTCACAGGTGTAAACATCTGGGGAGCAGGCGGGGAGAGTCATCCACAAATTATAAGTGAAGCATCATAATAGGTTCATACTCATTCAAACCTAATCTAAGTCCCTATCCTTGAATGTGCTGTCTTAGATAGGCCAAGGGAAGGTACCCACAGAATACAAAACCGAAGAAGTTGCACAGTGACATCTATGCAAAATGTGGGCATGGAAGTGGGATTGTTCAGCCAGGAAAACAGGGGGCTTAGGGGTGACCTAATTGGGGCCCTATAGTACCTGAAAGGAGCATATAAGAGAGATAGAGAGGGACGTTTTACAAGGGCCTGTAGTGACAGGACAAGGGGGGAGAGAGTCAAACTAAAAGACAATATGCTTAAATGAGATATTAGAAAAAACATCTTTACTGTGAGGATGGTGAGGAACTGACACAGATTGCTCAGAGAAGCTGTGGATGCTCCATCTCTGGGAATGTTCAAGGCTAGGCTGGATGGAGCTCTGAGCACCCATGTCTAGTGAAAGCTGTCCCTGCCCATGCCAGAGGGATTGCAATGAGATGATCAAGGTCCCTTCTAACTCGGGCCATTCTATTTTTTGGTGTTTGCAGATTGCATTACAAAAATGCTCTTACTCTTTTTGTTTCAACTGGGTATCTGTTAATTCTGTGTTCCCATGTTGTCACACCAAACAAGATGGCAGGAAATAAATTTTTGCTTATCTTCTCCCAGACACTCACCAGTCTGCAGGTTTCTTCTATATTTGTTGGCTCTTTCACTTTACGTTTCCCAGAAAGAAGAAAAGTTGCTTGTTCACACCATCTGTTGGAATTCTACAAATAATCAGGAGACAGAAATGGGACCTTTAATAGCAACAGCCTAATGAGCTCCATATCTTTCCAAAGTGTGTCAAAGCTCCTCAAAGCTTTCCTGAAAGGATCCTAAGCCTCAGCCAAGATAAGTCACACACATGCAGTGACAAGAAGTACAATGAATACAAGTTACCCAATTTTAATGAGAAAACCCCTTTGTTGAATGGTGGCTGAGCAGCACAATAATGTCTTTGGAGAGATAAATCATGTAACTATATAAATACTTATATCTATTTGGCAAAATTAGGAACTTAAAAAAAAGAATAAAAATTTCATCAAAAGCAACATCTTTTCAAATGTTATTAGAGAATTAATTGGCTGTTCTAGTCATGTGTATGTCAACAAAAATGACTGAAGAAATCAAAATATTGCTATAGTCTGTTTGGTTTTCCTAATGTTGTGGAAGTAGTAGATAGGTTATTAAATATATTTTCTCAAAGATGTGTAGACTTCCAGCTTTGTCTGTTATCAGTAGGATTTAAGCAACTAAATGTGTTTATAGCTCTCCTTATATGTGGGTTTTTTTTTAAATACTATAAAACAAGTAACCCTCCCTATTCAGAGAGCTTAGAGGCTCTCCAATGCCTTAAGACATTACCTGCTATTTAGCAATAGTTCTTTTTCCCTATAAACAGAAAGACACAGTGATCTTATGCAATAATTTATTTTACCTTCGGGACATGAAAACCTTTCTGCGTAAGAGTTACAAAGCCATCAAGAAATCTAAAATGACTGGCAAAGATATCAATGTTTTTTCCATCTTGAGTGGGTCATAACAGGGCAGCAAAATGGCATGGTAATGGAAATTAAATGTCAGCCAGAACATTTATAGGGGACATTATTACTTACCCTGAGTAAGAATTAAAAAAGAACATGCTGACTTTGGTTAACTTATTAACCAGAGCATGCTAATGTATACAAAATAAGAAAGTCGTCCTAGGAATTGTCCTTTCTCTGATGAAATAAATCACCAGTTCAGGACCTTCCTTCCTTGTTAGCTTTAGTTTAGGCCACAGATATCAAGAGATTCCAAACCACATCTCTAGGATGCCAAGGCTGGAGAACTGCAGCCATGCACAGCTCGGAGTTGTGTCTCCAGGGCAGGGATGTACCAGTCCAGCTCCACTCACAAGCTGCTCCAGAACAAGCAGAGACTACATTGCAAAGCTAGATTATGATTTCATTAAATACCAGGTTCACCATGCTGTAATAATAAAAATCCTTGAAGAGTTGATAATAAAATATTGTAATATTCTGATGTGTGAGGCTTCACGGATAAAGAATATTAGATTCTCTATGCAACATAGATGAGCTAGTCACAGAAATAAATATTGCATTACTTTGAAATGCTGAACACCTTGATCACAAATCTGTCACAGAAAGGGCTTCAAAAAGGAGGCAGCTGTAACTATCCAGTGTTGAATTCCCTCCAGAGACAGAAAAATCATCGTTTAATGGCTATTTCTCTAAGTCATGTAAAACACAAAAACGAAGCCAACAATAATGGTAAAAAACACCACAAGAACTTTGTAAATTAGGGCTTTAGATAAATGTTCTCTGAGTGATTTCTCAAAGAGTAATAGCTATCAACATTATTTCTGAACAATACACAGTTTCAGTATTGATTCCAGTGATCTGGTTCTCACCTACTACAATGCACAAAAATCTTCTGTGGAAGATCCATATCCAAATTCTTCGTAGGCCCCTACTGTGAGAAAATTCTCTTTCTCAAGATTACTCATCTTATAATTTATGACAAAAAAAAAAAAAAAAGGGTTTGGATTTGTCTCTAAGCTTTTCTTCAAACTGTGGGCTGTCAATCACTGAAGGAAAAAGCAAGGGAGGAAGGGGGATGAAGAGAAGGGGGAAAAAAGGCATGCACATTTCCACACACAAAGGAAGTAGAAGGTATTCCCTGTGATGGGCACATGAGACGCTGCTTTCTGAAATCAAATCCCCAAGCTCACCCTCCCCTTTCCTGTCTGTCTTTCATTAGGTACTGTTTGTCATATTCTGTTTTCCCATCTGGTGGCAGCTGTGTACATCTAATGAATCCTCCAAAACTTTCGACTTTGTATCCTTCTCTGGATCCTCAGTTCATTTGCTGTTAACCTCTTTAAAGGCTTTTTTCACAAGCAGTTGCTCAGGTGATGCGCTCCCACTCTGCAGGTGTAAGGCAGGCATTGCTGCTGCTCCCTGTGTTGCTTACCCCATTCTAAACCCCATTTTTATGGCTTTTAGATTACAGTAATAGGCACACACTATACAGAACAATATTCACAAATGACCCCGTTGTTCAGTATGCTGCATCCCATATGTTTGCTTATGGCAATAAATCCAATTGCATTACTTCAGCTATGGCAGATTTATACCTGCTTCCTATCAGTCAATGAATTGACTTTAAAATTTTGTTCAGAGTTTTTCATTACCCATCTGAGTCATCCCTTTCATACCTATCAAAATTGGTCTCCATTGATACATACCCTCAGTCCTTACTTTCTAATAATAAATCTCAAATTCATCAGCCCCCTTGCCAGGTCTCTCATCCATGAGTAGCAGAGCATTCACCTGTTATGCCCCTGAGCTGTGGAATTCCCTGAACTCAAGTCTCATCTCCAAATCCCCTGAGCTTTTCTAATCCCTCTTTGATTCACACTTATTAGAAATTACTTTTCATACTTGATCCATTACTGACACATGCTGTAGGCTTTACTGACATAAAAATAGTTCTATTTTCTTTATAGATGATGCACTGACAATGTCAAGACAAAAAAAAAAAAGCCCCTTTATTGGCTTTATATATAGAATGCAAGACTTGCTTTTCTCTGTCTTTCTTTTCTGGGTTAAGCATCAGCTCATCTGCTTCAGCTGTGGCTCTGTGAATAAAAGTAGAAATTCCTATTGCTATTAGCAGCATATAATGAATCAAATGCAGAGTACTGAGTAGGCATATCACAAAAATCTAATTTGTAGTAAAGGCATTTTACAAAACATTAGGACCCAATCATTCCTATGGCCTAATTGAGTGCTATGCTCAAAAAAAAAAATGAAGCAGAGCCAGAAAACCCTCCAGGACATTCCTGAAGGGACTCAGGTGTTCCAGTGTCCAAACTCTGGACTGGGACAAGGTCTTTTGCCAGCAGTAGGTATGCCTGTGTGTTTCCTGCTCACACTCAGCCTGCTGTTTACCAGTTTGAAAAACCACATCTTGTTACAGGAGTCCACACATTATTTGGGTGCTTTGAGGTGAAGCACAAGCAGCTCTGAAGCATGTTTGAACTGGAACTCCTGAGGGCAGGCGGAATCTTGTCCCAGGATCTGCATCCATGTGACCTAGGCTTCATCTCATCCCTTCAGGGTGAAATCAGTGATAGTTTTGAAGGCAAATTTAGCCCAGAGGAGTACATTCGGGGGATGTGTGTATGAGAGCAAGATTTATTTTCTGATCATGTGAAATGGCTCCATTTGTAATTATTTTTATTTTCTGAGTTTACTAAACTTAATAAACTGCAAGTTTTCAGTGATTTCTCAAGTCTTGCACATCCCACTGAACCCCATGCAGCAGGGCACTGCTCAGCTCTGGCTGCTCTCTGAGCACACACCTGGGAACACTGACCTGGATTTCCCATGGCTGGGATGTAGAAAGAATTGCCATGGTGTGCTTGTAGTTCTGTCACCAGAAATAATGAATAGCACTGGTGAAGGGAAAACTCAGACAGAACAAACAGGCAAATGATGGTTTCTCCTTCATATTTGCATTCTCCCTCCGTTAAACAACCTGTAACATGGCCCAACAGGGTATATATATTTATCATTTTTGTCTCTACTGGTTGAGTTCTAAGTCCAAGGTTTGGTCTGAGATTAATAGCAGATCATCAACTCGATTTATGGCAATGCATTTACTCACATAGATTATCTGTGCATTGAGTTTGCTTTAGTGCTCTGGACCTTCTTCACTGTTCTCTGTTTTTTTTTTTAAATCAGCATCATGGTTCAGAGAGTTTCCCAACAAGCCCTTTAAATACTTGGGTTCATGTTATCTCACCCTATAAGTTCAAAAAATCCTTTAGTTCTGGCAGTTGTCATTTAACGATCTCCCAGTTTATTGATCAAGAAGTAGTCCTTACCACTGTCTGGTGGCATGATTACATCATGCTGGTTCTTTCCAAACCAGAACAGGGATATTTATTGGGTTCTTTTACCTTTTCTGCACCATAGTTGACAGCTTTACCTCCTTTTCTAGGTTTTCTAGAGGCTGTGCACCACTCTCAGTGTTCCATGTTTCTGCTGCACTGAAAGGATTTCCTCCTCTTCACCCCACACTGTTATTCTCTCTAACTCTTCCACACATATCTATAATTCCTAATTAGTAAGAAAATATTCCTCTAAGAGCTTTTCAGCTCTCAAGATATTTTATGGTGGGTTTAATCAAGAATGTTATTCCCCTTCAAATGATGAAGCTTTCTTACACCGTTTTAAAAATGTAATTTTCCTTTGAAACTCTGAAAACCTTAACCTTAACTACAGTTTAGCACAGTACACTACTGAAGCAAGTTTATTACTGGCTGAAGACAATGCTTCTTTGTACTTAACAAACAGAACCATATATATATTTTCCTTCAAATTTGATATTTACTTCAATAAATATTTCACATTTTATTTTAATTCATAATGGATAAATACTGAAAATTGAGATTGTGTGCTGGTCTGAATGCTTTTTCTGCCAGAAGTGTTTATCCATGAAATTTTTTTAAATATTAAATAGAAAATTTTTAAGGAAAAAGTGCCTTTGGCAAGCTGCTCTCCTTTTTCAGTTGTATTTTTCTTAAAGGTGGTGTGAGGAGCTCCCTCTGCCCTTTCTATCAGATGTTATTAACGTTAGGCCATGCTCAGGTTTTTTTCAGCACCTCTGATGCAAAAGTCAATTAGTAGTGGTACTGTAGAATGTTAAAAAGGAAACACATCTGGGTTTTTTTGGTGAAAGACAGAAAAGCATGGCTTGCATTACTCCACAAAGGTCAGCTGAAGAGACTCCTTTACACACTGAGCCAGAACAGCTGCTTTAAACTGGTGGTTGCAGCAGGACAAAATTGACTTCTTCCTGTGGTCTTCTTAAATTCCCACAGCACCATTCTATGTGCTGCCTCAGGGAATGCCAAAGGGGAGGTCCCCAGTGCCATGTGCCCTAGGGGCACTGTGCCATCCCTCCAGGGTTTGTGTGTTAAAGGCCCACCACTGTAGGTTCAGGCTTTTCAGGGATCTAGCTACTTATGCTGTGGATAGTAGGCAAGGGACAACAACATTTAGGGCTTTGAACTCACAGTTTAGAAATTGTAGGAGGGAAAGTGTCTGTTTAGTTTAAGTTTCTGGATGGAGAAGCTCCTCCAAGCACGACAGGCAGCTCAGGAGTACATACACAAGTGGCTGTTTAAAAATTTAACAAGCAGGCAGTGGAGGCTGCTGTAATAGGTTGATCAAAAGCAAGAGCCAGCATCCTGACAGTGAATGAGTGGTAACAGCTATGATGGGGTTGGACTCTAAAGGGCCTGGAAGGCAAAAGCAGTTATTTCTGATGCAGCACAGGAAAAGGAAAGATGCCAGAAAAGGATAATGAAAGAAACTGATCTTTTCAGTGCTATCCACCACAGCTACAAGTGGAACAGAACACTATTTGTCAAGGCCAGAGTGAGGGATGTTGCTGTAGCTGAGAGAGATGAGAGGCTCAGTGAACTGGATATAAAATCCTGTATGGAAATCTTTTTCAGAAGCGCTAAAGGAGGAGAATCTGTGAGACTGAGATGTTGTCCAGAAGCTTCTCTAGTCAAAGACTGTGGGGGCCTGGCTGCCAAGTAAGGGTGAGGACAGCAGGCAAGGGCTCTGCTATTCCTATTGAGCTTTCCTGATGGTCCCTAATGCAGGTGCCAGAGGTGGTGACAGAGGTGAGCTTGAGGAAAACATGTAGATGTTTTCATTAGATGAGAGAAAGAGGGAACTAAATATTTGCAGAAAATATTACCTAGGATCAAACAGCAGGAAGGAGGGAAGCAAAACAAGTTTTGAGAAGCAGCTGAAGAAAGCAGGAGGGGGTTACAGGATTAGACCCCTTGTTGGTTTTTCCCTTACTGCTCAAAGCCCCATCACTTCAGTTACTTCATTCCTGTGGCTCATCCCTCACCTGCTACAAAGGACTGCAATGGAACAGTGATGTGGAGGTGGGGAGTAGCAAGGCCACCTTATGCCAGCCTGAGGTGAGGCTGACAGAGCAGGAGACAAGCAGAACACAGTCACCCATACTCACCAGGCACCAGCAATCACTATAGCTTAACAAAACCCTCTGCAAGTTATTGACTATCTGAGAGTCTTCTCTGAAAAGCCAACTATTGCCTTTTTTCTTCTTAATGAACTATTTAATTTTTTCCAATGTTCTGCTTAGTCATTCTGAAATATTCCTCTTCTGATTAGCTATACAACACATGGCACAGTGGGAGCACTCTGTGGTTACAGACTAATTCTAAAACCAATTTAAAACAATGTAGATGTAATTTACCATGTATATGCCTCTAACATTCCCTAGGCAGTTGTACCCTTTATTACAATCAGGAAAGTCTTTTACTGTAGTTCTTCAGTTTTCCACACATTTCTATTTCTAAATAATGTTTTAAAAATACTCATAGTTCTTACAGAAAACTAATCCAATTACATCTCTACATCCTGTGAACATACTAAGTTTAGTCTTGCATAAGTTTTTGGGTCTCGTTCTTGCTTATAATTTTTGTAAAATATGGTGTCAAGAGGAAAGATGCAGAGAATAATTCTGTTTATACATTGAAAGAGTCAGGGGACAATCTATTGAGAACAGAGTCAAGAAAACCAGGGAAAGTACAAATCTAAGAATAAATATGAATGACAATATCAGAGGCAATTAATAGCTCAGGGAACAGAGCTTTGGCTGGAAACAAGACTAAAAGGCTTGAAAATAATTTTGAAAAGTAGGTTACCAGTTATTGAAGATAAATTTTAGAAAATCTGAAATGGAAACACAGTTGAGAGTACCCAGGCAGGGGCAAATCCTGAAAGGGAAAGAAAGATAAATTGGGAAAGCTACTTTTGTCACTCCTTGCATGGAATAAATTTGCAGGAAATTTTGCCTAGATAAGTGAAATGGGAGGGTAGGAGAAAAGTTTTGAGATCTTACCTTTGGACTATCATCTGACCATCAAATTAGAAATGTTGTTACAAAAATAAAAATGTGACTAAACAATTTGACATTGGAAAAGGACTGTTACCTTGCATAGAACCACACAGTACTTTATTATTGAATACTTTATTGAATATTTAAGCAACAATTTCTCTGAAAATAGAGAATTTAACACACAAATTACCAAATACTTACAGAAAAGCATGGCAAGATGTAGAAAGGAATCTGAATTGAAAATGACCTTCCACCCTTCTGCATAGAGATACATATATCTACAATTTCCCAAATCCAGCTGGTGCTTGATTTCATAACTTCTATCCATTTTATGCTGCCTCTTCTGTCCCTCAGGAAGCAGGTGAGTGCCAGATCCTGTTGGATAACAAGGATGTAGGACTAGGACTTATTTTCATATACTTAGTTCTTTCTTATCAAATATAGCCAATTTGATGTCTTTCTTGTATCATTTCAGCCATCATCCAAGAGCATTTCACAAAGGCATTAAGGTATTATTTTCTGAGTCTCTGACAATATTGTTTGTTCATAAAAGGATGAGGTTGCTGAGGAAAAGAGATTAAAAAGGCAAGTCTAAATCTAACAGAAAAATTACATAACTGGGAGAACCCTACATATTTATCCCTTCAAATAATGAGAGTGTCCTGAGGCGAGACAAATACCTGAGTCAGTGTGCTCATAATCATTACATCAGAAATTAAGTTGCACATAGTATGCACACTTGAATGTAAAAAGGATTATCCAAAGGGGTAAGACTGATGTGCATAAAATTCTCCAATGCTACAAAAATCCATTTTCTAGAGTCTCAGACTGTAAAGTGTCCTGTGTTGTCTAATCCGTCTCAAAGACAGAAAAACTGAGTACTGCACATGATTTCAACAGCATTACTCTCATGAGTAAAAGAAGACTTCTTTGGTTAGGCTTAATGACAGAAATCAGTAAACTACCAAAGTTACATTAAATTCACCAGTTTGACTGGAAAAAACATTCATAATTGGTAAAATGTAACAACAAAACACCCAATTTAAAACATACATCCATATTTTTAATATATCAGAATCAAGATGCAGATTTCAGGTGTCCTGATTTTCAAAGTTTTTGGATGTTGTACCAAAGTGAGCATGTGAACTCCATGCTCAGAAGATGACAATTGGAAACGAACAGGTCAAAATTAACCCCTCTTGCATCTTCATTAAAGCCTACAAGATGCCCAGAAAGTTGGTGAAGTCCCCAACAACTGGAAAGAGCATTCTGGAAAGATCTGTTTGCATTATCAGAGCCAGCTAGAAACTGCTTCTGTAGATGGAGGCTGAGATTTATTCAATCACCTGTCAAAAACAAGAAGTAGAAAGTAGCTTCAGCCAAAATAAAGTTACATGCATTATTTTACATAAAGCCCTGTGCATTACTGGAAGAAGGTTAAATTACTTCCTTTCTCTTTAGGCTAGATTTTAAGCAGCAAAACCAAGGGAAAAAAAACCCACAAATGCTCTCTCTGAGGTAGTTTCACTCAGATAATCTACCTATCTGGTGGAGATAGTTAAAAGTATAAGATTAATTAAGACAGGAAAAGCATTTCCTTGAATATAGCAGAAATGCTAGGCCTGTGTCTGTGTCAGGCACAATAATGGAAAAGCAAAACATACAGAACTTAAATGGGACAGTCATCCTAGCACCCTTGCGTTATTTTGTTTCTTGCCTTGTCCATCATGGGCTCTCAGGTCACCCTTTTCATCACCATTTCCAAGGATTGCTACAGAGCAGAGCTGCCTGGGATGTGGAGGAAGAGTTTCTTAGTTTTCCTTTGAGTTGTTAGTTTCTAACAGAACAGTTTCTAATGAAAAACACTGAACAAGAATTTTGTAGAGAATCGTGCCATGTCCAAGATGACCTGTGACCAGAGCTCACTGCAGAGTTTAGATCCAGGATCTAAACCTTTTTATTCCCCACCAAGTTCAGAGCAAAAATCTGAACATACCTGTCTCAGATGCAAATTCTGACCAGCAGGAATTCTGTACAGAGTAGAGGAAAACAGAAGAGGAAAGGGAAAAAAAAAATAGGTCTCTTGCAGCCCCTCTCTACTCAGCATATCATGTCATCACCTCATAAAAGGCAGCCTTCCTCACTCAGGTGTTCATGCCCATAAGCACGTTAAACAACAGCGAGTTCAGCCTTTTGATCACAGATCACCACAAAGCACACACCAAACTTCATCTGCAGTGTGCAATGATATGGCTTTCTTTAAACCTTTTGTATGTTTTTCAGAAGTGGACAGCCAGAAACAAAACTGGAGGAAAGAGCAATGTGCTTTTTTTACCAGGAACATCCAGCTGTCCCTAGTTAGGCACACACACAAAAACAAGGCTGACTCTTTTGCTCAGACATGGAATCGGTCATCCAATTTAAAGATGAAGACTATGACATCCAGAGTTAATTATACAAAACACAGGAAGCATGTCCCACAAGCCAGTTTTCAAAACATCCTTTGTGGCCCAGGATCAAACAGACAAAACAAGTCACAGCGAACACTCGAAAAAGCGTGGAGAAATCCTACTGGAAAGTTGTTTGCACAGAAAGGGAGGTTTTGTGTGATTCACACAAATTTAAAAAATGGGAGATCCCAATAAATAAATATTAGGAGGGTTTTTTTCTTCACAGAAGTGGTAGGTGAATGTTTGAGTTGACCTTTTACTATGAAGCAGAATAACATTTCCCCATCTCGGAGTGATCGTGCTTCTCTGCATAACAAGTGGTGCAATAAAGAACAGGCAGCCAGCACTTGTCAGAGCAGAGAAATGCATCCTGACCTCATGTTCCCACACAGGAGACAAGGAAAAGCTTGGGTTCCCCACACTGGATCCAGGAATTTAAGTTGATGTTTGTTCATCAAACAATTTGAATAATGGTTTTTTGGACATGTAGATTGCTTTTTGAAAGAGATCTTCCATACCTATTTTTTTCTTTCTTTTCACACCACTAGAAGTGGAAGAGTAATTTCATATCTGATTTTCTATTGAATTATTTTCTTAGTTTAGTTAGAGAAGGCAAAAAGATAAAGCACTGAATTATCCAGAGCCTCATTTCTTAACATTTTAGTGATAAGGAAATGCTTTTTTTCCAAGCTATCCCAGTCCAGTCACTTTTCTTACTAAATACCAACTTCTTTTCTTCTTCTCATTTCTTTCTCTTAGTATGAATAACAGTCTGACAACAAACGTGCAGGCAAACAAACATTTTCACAACTAGAATTATAGAAGGAAATAGCATATTTCTCTGTAGGAAGATACTGAGAACTGCTGTTTATATGTGTCCAGAAGATATGATTAGTTAAAGACCACATACCTAAATTTTCAATTTTTTTTAATAATAAAGGTGTGTACTCTGTTTTGTTTCACACAAACATAGGACTCCTCAAAGTTATATCTTTAAAACATGTCTACAAATCACTATCAGGAGCTGAAATTCCTGCTCTTTGTCATTTCTAGGGAAGAACCTCAACCTGAAAAAAAACTGATTTTGACAATGAAATGATTGTTGGAAAGTTGATATCCTGCTAGGTATTTTGAGTTATCTGGAGAGACATAAACCTGTCTGCATTAAATATAATGTATTTTGTGAAAATTACTTGAAAGAACATTATGTAAGAAGTCCACACACATTGTAAAACATATGACCTATAGAAATGAAAGGGAAAGGAAAAAAATGCCTTATAAATAATCAAAAAGTTCAAGGCTGCATCTTTGAAACATTCATTGGAAAACACTTTGTTTGCATAAGATTCAGGCTAGTCTACAAACTTCAAAAGTATTTTTAATATTATTTGTTTCTTACATTATCCATTATTAAAATTAAATGCTGTAAGTGAAGGTTTTTACAGGAAGTTAGAAAAGCTGCCTAAGTTTAAATGGCCTTAAATTAAATTTGATATTTTGGAATAATCTTGGCTTGTTATGGTTGCTTTACACTAACTGATCAGACTACTTGTTATCAAGGCCTAGCTAATTACTAGTCAGACACTTTTGTACAGCTCAAGCAGCTTTGACAATTGTTGAAATTAGGCCTTCTTCCCTTGCTTGAAAACTCTGAAATAACAAAACCAAAGCCTACCAAGTGTGAGCCTCAATGTCAAGCTGTGAGTTTATATTTGTGTAAAGTGAAGACAATCAGAAGCACAACTTGAATTGCCTACGGCAACAGGGGAAGGGAAAACAAAAGACTAGAACAAATAAGAAAATGACCATAATGAACCCCATGAGGAACAGATTAAAATGATCTCAGATTGTTCTTCTTCACCGATGGACCACAGCTCACCACCCTGAAGTGGCTTTTGGTGCCAGACAACTCATGGTGTCTTCTGCCCTGCTGCAAGGAATTCCTGCAGTTCTGCCACGCTTCCCCATGCCTGTGGGCATCCCTCTCCCACCCAGCCCAGCACATGGATCCAGGCTGCTTATTGGACCCACAGGCAGGGCAAGGGGCAGACCTTGGTGTCCTCAGTGCCAGCCACATGTGCTGCTGTCCCAGGTGAGCAGAGCAGGCAGCCACAGAGCCACCAGTGCAGCATTTCTGGACCTAAACCACAGGCTCCTGCCCCTGCCGAGGAGGCAAGTTTTGGTAATGGGGGTAGGAATGTAGAGATGCTGCCCTTTGTGTGAGGATCAGTCACAAGTGGAAGGGTGGAGGGACTGACAGAGCAAATACACGTATTTTGTTGCCTTAAGGAAAAGGGTTTTAGAGAGCGAGAAGAAATTTCCAAGTTTCTTACATTCTTCACTGTTATAATACGTTTTTGTCCACTTGCAGCTATCGGTTCATTATTTCAGCTCCAGTCCTACCTGCCAGGTTATTCAAGTAGCACACAGTAAATTTGTGCTAGGCAGCTTCTCTCCTTTCTCCTATTCATATTTCCTAAGGAGGCAGCGCCGTTCTTACAAGAGGAGGCATTTAATTCACAGCCCTGCCACGGGCTCCCTGTGTGACCAGAGACAAGCCACTTAACCTTTCAGTGCTTTGGTTTCCCCTTCTCTAAAATGGGAAGAATAACAATGCATTTCTTACCTTTTATTCATTTTGTCTGTTTAGACTCTAAGCTCTTTAAGGGTGGAGGTTATCTGCACTAAGTTACAGGACTGCAGCATTTATCAGTATAAAAATATCAGTTGCTCGTGTAAAATAGTTCAGAATTTTTATTTTCATAGATGAACTGAAGTTCAGCATTATCTGAGCAAGTGCAAAATGTTCAAATGCTTTTTTAAAAAGCAAGAAAATTGCTCCACACTGCCTGTGCTTACAGATACTCTGCTGTCAGCCTCTAACAGCAGCATTTAAGCAGCACTGCTGTGCCTGGATTCCTGATTTGTGACAGCTGAGAATCTTACAGATGCCTTGTCTCTGAATTCCCCAGTTTTCTTCTTTGGTGCATTGTTAATGTGATTTTAATATAGGCTTCCAGGTACGTTCTTGCTTGATGCAGTGGTCTCAATATGCAAAGAACAAGAAACACAGTATTTCTTGTTTCAGTCCAGAACGTGTCACAATTTGGGGGCTTAAACTGCTAACACTTAAATGCAGCCAACTACTTCGTATCACGAATAGAAAGAAAAAGTGTGTGTGTGCTGGCTTACTAAGATCCCCGACTCCCTATTTACACTCACCTAGATTCAAGCACAGACCTTCCCCCTTCAACAAGAGTATTTGTGACTTTATTGAGGCTGGGGGAGATGGACACATTAGTCTGCACTGAGACTCGGCATGGGAAATGGTGGAATTGCCTGATAAGCTTGTGAAAATGGAAAAGCATTTGTCTTTTAGCCTATCAACCTCGTAGTCAAGTCTGCAGGCTTTCAGTCAGATGCCACAGTCAGAGTGGCTTTGTTCTCCCCTATATGAGCACCTACCTCTCCAAGATAGCAGAGGACAAATGCTCCTGGGCTTGGAACCCATTTTATGGAGTTCAGCAAGGTTGATTCACCCTTCCTAAATTTAAAATACGTAAATTTATATTGAGATCTTTGGGAAGACAGGGAGAAAGGGAGTATGAGGGACTGCAATGAAGAAACGTACCTTGTCCAACTACCAGCACTGTTGAATTATTAATGTTCTTTCTAACAAAGCCTGTATCATGGATGACAAGAGCCTTAGCAATTAGACATGTCCCTACTATGAAAAACATTTTCCCCTACTCTTAAGACAGCTAGGACTTTCTTATAGTCAAATGTCTAAAGATCTCAACCTGAGATCTTCTTTAGAAGATATTCCTGACTAGTTAGTTGCATTTTGTGATTTTTTTTTGCGTCACACTCAAATTTATTCAGCATAAAAATTTCTAATGCAATCTGAATTTGTGTCCAAGATGGTGACTTGCATTTTCAGAAACAGCAAAGCTCCAAATCACAGGGACAATACAGCAACCATTTTAGATTTCACTCAATACTCTATATTGCTTATGGCCCAGGTTTCTAGGGAGTTGAAAGTTTGCCTTTGAAGTGCAGGTAGGAAAACATATATTTTAAGAGTTTCAGATCCCAGCTTTATTTTTAATCACCCAAGACTCATGTTTCTCCTTTAAATCTGTCCTCTGTCACCTCTTTCTGGGTAGCTTCTTTCAGAACTGATCAGAAATAATCAAGTGACAGAGAGCAGAATTCTGGTGACATTCACAAGTATTCACAAAAATCAGAGGCTTAGAGCAGGGGTTTAATTCACACTCAAATATTTGAAATGCTACTCATCCTGATTTATAAGTGAAAGTAGGTTTGCATCAAGGTTTTTTATGATGCAAATTTTTCAGTGTAAAGCAATCATACGAAAATGAGAGTTGGAATCAGCTGGAATGCCAAAAAAATGAAACAAACCCACTTTAACATTAAATAAATATATATTGAATTAAAAAGAGAAAATATGAGTTTGTACTTTATATAGACGTGTCTGTTTACCTTGACTATGGTGTGATTCTTGGTGTATCCTGCACAGGGTCAGGAGTTGGACTTGGTGGTCCTGATGGGTCCCTTCCAACTGAACATATTCTCTGATTCTATGACCTAGTCAAAGTTTTATCTTCTTTATCCAAAGAACAGTGATGCATAGGAAATAGTTTGGATTGCTTCTTCCAAAATTATCAGTATTAATAAGCATCACGATTTGATAAAAAATAATAGTTTTTCATGCAAGCAGAGGCTCATTATTTCCCACAAAGTTGAAAAAAACCAAACATTTTTGTAGGGACATACCATGAACACATTCACACACGAAATATTTCCTATAAGAAAATCTGTTTGCATTGCAGAGGATGTTGTCCTCAAGTTCAGCATCTTCAGGGCATCCCGAGTTGGGAGCTCTCTCCTTAACAGAGAATGGTTCCTCTTCCCTTAACAGGGAGAAAAGGTGAGCCTGCACTTTCCCTCTCTGTGCAAACAGCAGTACTAATGCTGTGTTACTTCAGGTACAAATCCTAAACAAGTCCTGTGGTCCATAATCACCAGAACCACAACTGAAATCATTTGCTATCTAAGCAAAACGAGGAAGACAACAAACAGAAGGCAAACACGTATTTCTAAATATTTAATTGTAACCACAAATTATCAGAGGAAAAGTGTCAGGGCTGGAAGCAGCAGAGAAAAGCTGTTCATTTAGTAAACAACTGTAGATGGTAAAATGTAATTATCACAAAAGCAAACTTTACTAAGGGGATAAATGTGAGACTGTTGCAGTAAAAGGTCTCTTTGCATTTCTAATCTGACAGGCTGAAAGTTCTCTGGAGAAAACAGTTCTTAATAAAGCCACAGAGGCAAGAGGTTCTTTTCAGCTCTTGTTCTCCACTGAGCCTCTGGTAATAAGCTTACAAAGCAAATTAAACTTGTTTGTTTGCAGTAGTGACCACATGTGGAAGATAAACAAAAGCTTTGCTCAGTATTCACTGGCAAAGTAATATAAGCAGATTTTAGAAAATTAATCATTCTTGACTCACAAGCTGAACTAATAATCTGGATCCCACTTCTTTCAGCCTCTGAAAAATATGATAACTCTTTAAAGTCACTTTTAGGGATGAAGTAAAATGCTTAAGAGGAATAATAAAAGCCAAGCTCATTCCATGACCAGCTTTCTAACCTTAAGCCTTGATACAGGAGATACCAGAAGCACCACCTCTTTAGGAGCAACCATACACAAGCAGTTTCTGCCTACAATTTCCCTTGAGAGTAACTTCCTCAAGAGTATCTTTAATACTGTAAATAAATTTATTGCATCATTTTAAATGGGAAACCCAGTTTTTGGTTCCTAGATTTTTATTTAAATATAACCAACCCTGTCCTTGCCATACTGCTTACAATTCTGTCATTTAGAGCTTAATTGCTACTCAGTTGCCAAAAATATGCATATGCAAAATTTGAATTGTGAAAAATATATCCTAACATGGGACTGGTGAGCAAAAATTCCTACACAACATTCTTGTAGCTTCTGTCCCCTGAGTGGGCACAGAGTTCTGTTAGAAACAATATCCCACACAATGTCAACAATCAGAGCTGTAGATCTCAAAAGGAAAAAAAGAAGTAAAGTTGGTAAGAAATATTAGATGCAAAATATTCCAAATGTAACCCTTTAGGACTATGAGGAGTTTTGGAGTAACCAGAAGTAATCTGTACTTCCACTTGCTTCCATTCCACAACAGTAATTCTGTAAATCCCTGCTCTACAAAGTCCAGTCAGCTTTTGGGAGGTCCAAAATGTCTTTTGAGAGAGACTTGGAATTGTTTCATCAGCTTAGCCCATTCATTTGGGAACAGGCAGCTTAGTGTTCTGAACATCTGCATGTGCTTCTTGCTTTCCCAGTCCCCAAGGTCCAGAAGAGCTTTGAACCACAAAATCAGTTGCCTGTGTAATAAAACACCAACCTGCTCTTGAAAAGTTCTCATAGCTCAGCAACAAGTGTTTGGTTGATAAATCTGATGGCATTGCTTTACATTTCTTCCTTAATTCTACTGCTCTTTCTCAGGCAAAGATCCCACTGAAGTTAAATGGGGCTATGTTCTGGTAAAGATTGTTGTTCCTAATTTAGCAGCTGTGCCTGTGTCTGTGGATTAGTGGTTTGTTTGTGGCAAGTTAATCACATTTTCTGATATGATTAAGGAGCCAACATTGTCTTAAGTTTCAGGGCCATAATGCCCTATTGATTTTGAAACAAACTCACCATTGATTTCAGTAGGAAACTCTACTTTTGAAAGGAACAGGAAAAAAAGAAAAAGAGAAAAAAAAATTAATGGCATATTATGGCCCTTGGAAGGTAAACAGGACAGGAAAAATCATTTGACGACGTTTCAGGCATTACAAAGGGATTTTGTTTCAAAACATGAGGAAATAAGACTACTGCATTGTCTGAACTTATTGATTTCCAGGCTCAAACAATGTATAAAGTACAAACATGCAATGTTCATACCTGCCTGAGGGAAAGATAATAAAGTCTGCTAAGGTTATGGTGCCAGGCATGTCCAGTGCACAGCTATAACAAGAGCTGTATGATGGTGAGGGCAGAGCAGGACTGCAGTTTTCTCCAGATCAGCTATTTCACTAGACTTGGTCAGAGAAAATATCTTTCCTCGAACACATAATCTCTGGGAATTTAAAGTTTATTTGGGTTTGGCTTTGGAGTATTGTTTTTATTTTTTGTTATTTTTAATAGAAATATGTGGTTATTCCCAGTTCTTCTGAAGACAGAGCAGAGATAACTCAGTCTGGGAAACTTAGAGAAAAGAATTCAAACAATTATTATCTTATCCCTTGCACCTGGTCTTGTGCAGGATGTTTACAAGAAGGAGTTACTCCCTGTTTAACCAAGGAGTATCCTAAAGACCAATCAGGCCTTAGGTGCACGAACTTCTCAATGAGAGAGTGATATTCTATTAATAAATAATCCTTTATGCCTTCTGAATCATGGAGTGCATGTCATCTCTCTTGCTGTTCCTAAACTCAACTACAACAGAAATAAATTGCTATTAGTGCACAACATTTAGGTTTAGAATAGATTTCTTTAAGCAAAATAAAATAATACCAAACCCCAATAAAAATGGACAAAGCCTTCAATTTGTATTACTGTAAGATGTTTCCAGAGGAAAGGGAGAAAAAAGGTACTTTATTAAAAAGAATCTTGCATGCTTTTTCTGCAACTTCCTCTCTCTTGGTGCTGTGAGGACGCAGTAATGAGGAGCTACCAGACTCCAGTATCTTGGAGATACTCTCCAAGAGCATCTCTGAACCTCTCTCTCAAAGACCAGCAAAACTTTATGGTGCATTAGCCTGTCAAATAAAATCTCTAATATATGCTCTTCAATTCCTTGTTCATGTGGTGCTTAGCTTTGCTACACTGTGACTGTCCTCATCAGGTTATTCTTCACGCTAGTGCAAGTAATTTATAATGATCACTAGCACTGGAAAAGCACCAGAGCCAAGTGGATGAGAGCCATTCATCCCACCCAGGAGCAGCGGGATCGTCTGTCGGAATCCAGGGCACAGGGAATGTCTTCTGTGTGTTTTAGAAAGCCCTGACTCTCAGCAGGACACTGCTTTTAACCTCTGTCCCAGGGAAAAAAAAGAGCCAAGGCTTTGGGATGAGTTGGAGAGCACAGGTATGAACTAGGTAGTGGTATGTAGTAGTGATAGTCTTTCACAGGGTGAAAAATTTAGGGTTTTAGGATTTTAGTATGAGAGTGAATAGGGACAAAATAGAGGATTTTGGGCGTTGTCTCATCCCTTTCTTGTTCTTCTTCTCGTCCATTTTCTGTAGTACTGGTGGTAAGAAGTCATTGGTTAGAGAAAGCAGTTGCATAAGTGTTACGTGTGTAGATTAGCTGAAGTTATTGATAGTAAAGTAAAAACAAGAATAGTGTCAGAAAGCTATTGGGCTGATTAGCTTTAAAAAGACCTTGGTTTTGGGTATCGAGGCCATTTTGTCCATTTTATGCCTTGTTTCTCATACGCTCAGTCTGGCATGCAGACAGCATACTGAACTTAAGAGAAAAATAAACAACAACCTGAAGACCAAGAAACAGTGAGTCCTGCGTGTTTTTCATCCCTGGCAAAGAACTCACGAGAGGGAACCTCCTCCAAAGGGCCCAGGGGCAGGTTCCCAGCTGTGTGGGGTTCAACAACAACCACCAGAGAAAGAAAAGAACCCCTCAGTCGTCCCTAACCAAGTGTGGAGAACAAGGAGAGGCAGCCTGGGTCGACCTGCAGCCAGCCATGTATCAAACAGCACTTAGACTCTGGAGTGAGCCCCTGCTGCCACCTCCTCCCTCCTTTTTGCTGCTGTTTCTGCTCTCCCACAGCCTGGGAGAGGGGCTGGAGCACTGCCTCCGTCCCTCTTTGCAGCCTGAGGAGCACATTTAATCCCCTGCCTACAGACTGGGGTCAGGGCTGCCAGGGTACAGCTCTCTCTGGAAAGCTGAACATTTCAGCTGCTGATGTCTGACATGAAGGATTGAGGTCTCTAGATGGGACTATAATAGACAAACTCTCTGGGTGTTGACATAGGCAGGTCTGCAACATGCTCAGCAGTAGGTTACATGTTACCTCTGACAATGTCAAACAGCATTATTCTCTCCACTTCCCTTTCTTTATTTGTGCTTGGATAGAAAATATTTGATCTTACTTAGGTAGATCAAATTCACATTGAAATTACAGCAAGAGAGGAGAGATGTGTTCCTTTCATGTCCTGGTATGGTAGTAGAAGTGAAAACTTGGAAGAAAAAGATTCCTGTCCCTGAAGAGCTTTCTCGAGATCCTAAATCTTTGCTTCCCTCTCCCCCATCCACCACCCCTGAAATCAAAAACAAAAGGCTTTAAACTCTGTAAATTGTACAAAGGGAATAAACATTAAATAGAGCTATTAGAAATTTTGTATGTTTTGCTTTCTTTTGCATCTGATTTGAGTGAGAGTCAGGAAATGTTTTTTTAATCCAAAAATGCAGTGAAAGAAGAAATGGATCTAAAAGAATAACTGATTGCTGAAAATGAAAGTTCTGTGCAATCAACTCCACTCTGTGAAAATACTTGAGCACCCCTGTGAGTCCTTGTAAGGGTTTCTCTCCCTGCCCCGAGGGAAACAATTCCTGCATCCATCCTGGAACCTTCTCCCTCTTCCAACCAGCTGCTGTGGCTCTCTCAGCTGCTCAGAAAGGACCCTCCACCCCACATTTCCATGGGATAGCCTCCCCAAGAAAACACACAACCCTCAAAACAAGAAAGAGAGAAAAATTACTTTTCTAACATAATGGTGATGAAGGAACCTTCACAGACCTTTCTTCAAATACTCTGTGCTGAGTGTTCAAGGAGAAAATAAAAATGATTGAGATGTTATTTTGTCTCAAAGTGAGGCTGGAAATGCAGTAACATCTCCAATAAAACGCTCAAGGGGATTTTCAGCTTGCCGTCCTAGCACATATTCATGATCAATGAAAAACCCATGCATTCCAAGGTCTGTAGAAATTCATGAACAAGGACTGCTCAAAAAAATAAAGAAGCTATCACAATCTCTTAGCTTACAGATGAGCTTGGAGTGAGTTTTTAATGACAGAGGTACACAACAGATTATAATAATTCTGAAAATGAAGGCCAGTCAAGGAAGTAAAGGGAACTCACACAACACACATTTTAACAGTTTTATATTTACCTGAGAGACTCAAATGGCTCCAACAGAACAATTATGTCAATCCAGAAACAGCACATTCCAGGACAATGGTGTTCTAAGGAAAGAAAAAGGAAAAGCATGTGTAAATATTCAGAATATTCCTCACACCACAAGAACCCAATTCAGAATTCAAACTGAAGCTGTGTCTTGAATGCATTGCCCCAGAGACTGGCCTTTCCTGTGGCTCTGAGATCAGCTGAAAGCCAATTATAATGTGTGATCCCAGGGAAAGAGGAAATTCTTTTTTGTTATTCAAAACAGAATTCCTCTGTAACTGTGGCTGTAAAGTGACTTCTTGAATTTCTTTACATTTCAAATGCATCTTCCTCCTTGACTAGTTGTGTTTAGTATTTAATGAGGAAGAAAAGGTGATTCCACTTTTCAAAAGGCTCCTGTTATAGGTGGTGAATTTCAAAGCACTCTGCTTGTTTCTGCTGTTATTTTTGAGTGTGAATGTCATAGAATAATTCTGCTGTTATTTTTCCGTGTTATTTCTTGAGTTAAAAGATCTGACTGCTATACATTCCAAGGTTGCTGATTTCCACTGCAATTCTTATGCATTCAAGCTTACATTATTTATACTGCTTTGTCTGCCACCTTCATACCTAGCTGTCTTCTTCTCAAATATTAAAGTAATATAAGGAACTTTTAGGTATGCTTTATACTTAAAACAATATCATCTGGCACACAAAGTCCCTGTGTTGTCAAAGGACTACAACTCACAGACCAGCTTTGTTTTTTTATTTCAGTTTGGCTCTAAGCTGAAGCACCTAGGCATGTATTCTATTGTACTGTTTGCATTTGAAAATCACAGAGAAGCACTTCCAAGTGCAATATGTAATCAAATGTAATTAATCAAATGTCTCTGTAATCACACAAGATGGTCTAACTGAAAGATCATACAAGCTAGTGTCAGAAGCAAAGGACAGGTTAGTGAAAGACAACAAAACAAAAAAGGATAGCAAATGAATCAGAAGAGCTACCCCATCACACAGAGCCTGTCACTGAACTGAGGTTACACAGCAACAACAAAACTGTCTTCAAATAATCCACCTCGGTAACATCATTGATTCTCCAGTTCAAAATGATGCTGCTCTTTGGGGACTGGTGTTCAGGGCATCAAAAGTGCTCGCTTCAGAAAAGGAGAACTCAGGTAGCTGAAACAATTCTGAGACCTCAAGAGACCTTTCAGCCTAGGGAGGAGCTGGATGGTATTCCCTGTGCAGTGCAGGGATTTGCAAAGGAGGCTCCCCTGGGGTCCAAACAGTGGGATGAGCTACCCATGGCTGTGGGTGCAGGGCATGATAAGGAAGCTCTGCAGTGTAGGAGGTTGGCTGGATCCAGAGACAGATAAGGCAACAAAGGGGTGCTTGCAGTAAGAAAAAAGTCTCCACAAACCGAGGTCACGCTTTCAAGGGAGCACTGTCAGTTTTCTTGCTTTTCTAGAGGTTCTGGGCATTTTAAACAGGCTCTGGCAGAAGAATGACAGGTATTGGGTTTAGTCTCTTACTCTCCTCTATAATATATGACAGATTTCCCCAGAATGCACATATTCACAAGTAACAAGCAAAGCTTCCCACTACTTGGGCATCGCCTGGGAGTCCCCCTGACCCTTCTGAAAAACAGAGCAGTGCAGCCAGGGGAGATCACCTGGGTGGATTTTTGGGTTTTGTTATAGGAGAGGGTTGAGCTCTTTTAAATCCATTTCTCTAGACTTCATACTACTCAGAAAACAAAGTGGCAATCAGGTGATAGCTTATAGGTCAGTCTATTTATTTCTGGTTATTTCTTATAATATTTTTTGCATATTTACCTGTTAACTAGGAAAACACACGGTCAAACATCACAAAACATGTGAAAAACTCAGCACCCACTAAACAACTCCCCTATAGTGAAAGTCTAAAAAATAAGTACCTTATCAAAAGCAATAACTTGTAAAGCACCTGTCAGCATCTATAACCTGTAATAGATGGGGAAAAATGACTTTCCATAGACTCCTACAGTAAGAATGAAGGGAATTTTTGACAACTTCATTCCTCTTCCCTGGATGTACAATGTCTAGTCATTGCAGTGCACATAACAAATAATAAAAATGTAGATGGGTGATATAAACAAGATATTCTTTAAGGTATGAATTTTTTCTTATTCTTCATTGATATTGAGACAGAATAAACATTTCCTCACTGACAAATGAAAATTATTTTTATGACAAAAAGAATAAGGGATAGAGAAAAATTAATTACTATTCTTCAGAAGAAAAGAATTTTTTTACCTGGAACACCCATGTTCCATGGCAGAAAAAAATACTGACTATTAAATCTGAAATAGCATTCAGATTTTATTATGGCATAGATTCTAATAGGAATGGATTTCATTTTGAGCCTGCAAAGCTGTACATAAAATTATCCTCTTCTTTCAAAACAAGTTTTAAAAGAAGTGAAGAAAATTCCACATTTTTAAATGTTAACTATGTCTTGAAAGAGAGGCTGCATAGAACTCTACCACTGGGTAGAGTTGATTTGGTAAGGCTTATTTCTCAGAATTACACAGCAACATGCAAACCCCTGGGGATACTGATTCTATTCTATTTTATTGTTCCTGAGTTCAGTGAATTTCTTAAAGGGACCATTTTACCAATCAAGCTAACAGCAGTTCTGAAAATGTTGTAGTAATCTGTATTCTTTATTAAGCATACATTTGCTGACTAAACAAATGGCTCTTGTTTATTTCCATAGGATAATGGCTCTGGTGCTATATTTGTCTGCAAGTCTACTGCATGATTTGCTGCCACAGAGCAATGAGAGTTTTGGCAATGAGAAAGATCCAACTGCAGAACCAAACCTCAGTTCCACAGAGCCCACCTGATCATGCCCATAAAATCATTGTGTTCTGCTGCTCTTTGTTAACAATGCTGAACATTTAAGTCTATTAAGATGCATTTCAATACCTCGACCAAATGCAAATGCCTTTCCAACCTTTTCAGAGCAGTAAGATTTATCACAGTGTTTAAAGAATGATCGTGCCTCCTTTCTTATACAAACAGAATTAGTTTTCGTGGGTACCATTCCCAGCAATTTAGCAGCTATAACTCAGTGGGCTTGATGTACTCCTGTAAATATTTGTGATGGAACTTGAGTAACAGCCCTGGCACATCTACTTTGATTTACTGAGAGATACTTGCAGGAGTGCAGCCACAAATCGCACAGCAGTTTGCATTGTTAATTACTGAAGTAATTACACAGTTAAAACACCATACAGCGCAGAGAGCAACTCCTGTCTGTGTCTCCTGTTACCAATAAGGATGTTGTTTTATGGTAGCACATGGGGTGACAGTTATGGCAAAAGGTAATGTTGATGAGCACATCTTCATCCCTGCTCTTCCATGATTACATCACAGAAAATAGGTTGCAGAATTAATAAACTGAATGTGAGCATACAAATGTGCCCTAGCATATGCAGATCTGAGAGGAAACTAACTTTCAAATCCAACTTCAGATTGCATCAAAGTTTGTGTAGGCCTTTAAACTTAGAGGATTTTTGCTAAATTTGAATGAAAATAGTCTGTGCTATTGAGGCATTGAAACATCCCTCAAATCACAGCAAACAACGCAACCTTACAATCAGTTCTTCTATTCACGACCATCCATTCCCTGTACCCCCACCACCCTGACATGGTGGCAAACACAGTGCTACAGCCTCTGCTTCTTCCATCTGCTCCTTGTGTCACCCTTCATTATGACAGATTAAGAACAGCTCCACTGAGTACAGCTGGTAGGGGAAGCACATATGCAGTAGGTCCACCCCACCACACCAGTAATTACTACACAGAGGTGAAGGCAGAACTCCTTCCTGGGCCCAAGCACTGATGAGGATATTTCCTAGCCACTGGCAGGGCTGCAGAGTAGCAAACTAATCCACAAGAACACGACACTAAAGTATAAAAACAATTTATGACACTGATCTCATGGGTTCAGTATTGATTTTTTCCACTTATGGTTACCCCAAATTACCTGAAGCCTTGAATAATACTTCTCCAAAAAGAAAATTCTTTGGTGTAAAAAAAATGCCCAGAACTGGAATGCCCAATTACATGTCTCTCTAAACCACATGTTCATTTTTGGTTTTTTCAGCCTCAAATCTGAACAAAAGTAAAGATTCTCCAAATAGGCAGGCTATTAAACTGAGTAAGGTTGTGTCTGTTTCACTAAAGAATCCTTTTGAATTAAGTCTCTCTGATTGGATGTGAAACAGTAATCTGAAGTCAATAGATACCTGGAGGTATTTCTACTCCTCAACAGTCTACAGAATATGTTATTCCATTTATTTTCCTTGCACCCTGAAAGAAATATGTCTTACAAATGTAGAGAACAGGCTATATAATGCCATCCCTACAACTCTGAAACCCTTCTGTAAGGTTCAAGCATGGGAATTACTTGAAGCTAATTGGAAGAAGGAAAGATGCATTGGGTAATAAAATTAAGTTAGTGCAATATATGAGCATCAGGAAGACTGTAATTACTCAGCACTGCTTTGAAAAAAATCTCTGCCTTCATTTTCAACTACCAACTTTCTAGAATTGTTGTGGCAAAATTACTCTTGAAGATAAATATGATTAGTCACTTAAAATATATTTCTGTATTAGGAAGGCTGCAGACTTGTAAGGCATAAAATTTTAACACAGAGTTAGGTATACCATCAACTAGTCAGAAATCATTTCCCTAAATGACTCCCAGTCCCAGACTGCCTTCTCCAAAAGAAAGATCTTCAGCTAAACCTCCTCACAGTTATGAGGTCTCTGGGACTAAAGCCTGTTTCTAATTTGGGATGTGTATGGCAGCGTAGTGCAGTTCTCAGGAGGATCCAGGAGTGCCAGGGCATCAAACAGGAGCCTGTCTGCCCTCCACCTAAACCAAAGATGAAACCACTCCTTCTTCAAAGCCTTCACACCCTCACTGCCAGGTCCCCCACCCTTGGTGTCTTTCTGGAGAGGCTGGTTGTTGCAGCAGCATTAAGCCAGGCTCCACAGAGGGGCACAGAAGGACCTCACAGACCAGTTCAGAGCCTTCCCTATGCTCTGCCTGGAGCCTGCAGATAAAACCAGCAGCTGGCAGGGAATATTCTAAGTCCATGAGAAAGTCACTGACAGCAAAGGTCTCATGTGCTGAAATAATCTGATCTCCAGAGAGGTGAAGCCCCTCCTGGGATGGCTTGGGTCCCCAGTAGCCTCTGTGAAGGTCACTCACCGAGGCTTTCTGCAAACTTCTGACCCACCTGTCAATGTGATTTGAAGCAGAGACTTCAGGGCAGGCACCTGAAAAGCTCCTGCCAGAACACAAACACATTTTAACTCGTGCCACTTGAGTTGTTCTGTAAATCCATATTGTTCTGTAAAGTCTTGCTTTGGAGAGCTGGTAAACAACATGATGCTTTTTACTTGTATTTAGAATCTGTTAGCTCAAATAACTTAATCATTTTTAGAAATAAAACTGACATAACACTCTCCCTGTGAAGCTTTCTTTTACTGGACCAGAATGCAATGATTACAAGGTGCCTTATGTCTGGGAGCAATTTCAGGAACAGGTATTTTGGCTAAACATACTGAGGAAAACACTTATATTGGATAATTCCATACAAGAACATTAACTGCATGTGAAGCCATCATCCTTTGTGGTCTGGTTTTAACCTGAAAGTGAGATTTCTTTTTTTCCTGGACCTAGTATCTAGCTTGCTTTCTTTTTTGCTAATAAAGGGCGCCTCTTGGTTGTTTTTGTGGTCATTTTTCACACTTGATACCTAAAGCATTTTTTGCACAGTGGAATAAGCAAGAAAACATGAAATACATGTTTTTTACAATATGATATCCAAGGCTTTGGCCAAGCCTTCCTTCTATTTTGCATGATTCCAGGACAATATGAATTTGAGTGAAAGAATCATGCCTTACTAAAAAGATAAAACTTACATGCAGTTTGAAACTAGGCAGTGATACATATAACAATCTTTTTCCCCTGGTGCTATTTGAGGGACTTCTACTCTGGCCTTTCAAACGATTCTAGTTTTCTAACCCTATGTGCAAATAATCTATAAAAGTTTACAGGACTATTTATAATAAACTTTTTTGTGGTCACTGGATATAGGAGTACTATTTCAACTTGAAGTCTGTCTGCACTGCATACGACCAAAAAGGGAAGGACTCTGAATGAAAATTACAAGTCCAACATCACTTCACAAGGTTTCCTAAGTCATATAATTACATCAATGAACACTGAGCTAAAGCTACAGTGCCTGGTATTAATTCTGTCACAAAACACTCGACTCAAGTGGGTCCTCTCCCTTGCAATCCCTTCCTAAATGTGTATTATTCAAGCTCAATAACTAATTTTGCTGGAATAGTGAA
Organism: Leptocoma aspasia; assembly: GCA_013399835.1. Taxonomy (NCBI): domain Eukaryota; kingdom Metazoa; phylum Chordata; class Aves; order Passeriformes; family Nectariniidae; genus Leptocoma; species Leptocoma aspasia. Next base: position 241,226 of record VXAX01001637.1, read on the forward strand.
GAAGCCTTCTGATATCTGTTTAAAGACATTACAGCTCCCTATAGTAGACATAATATTATTATTATTATTTTTAAATAAAAATCATGGCCATGACCAAAGCAGAAGTTTTATACTATGACTCTCAAAGAAGATATAAGAGCTGACTCCAGATTTATACTATTACCTGAGAATTTATCAACCTTTATAAAAAGGGACAGTTAAAAACATGGTCAGCAAAGATTTTCAAATTCTACCCCACATACAATCTGAATGCAAAAAGTGCCTGAGTTAAAAAATATTTTACATTGTATGATCTTCAAACTCTGAATATAATATTTAAAATGCACTGGTTAACCTTGGCTACAGGTTTTAAATTTCCAGCAACAGAACTGGCCAGTAGGTATCAGTGCATACTAGCAAATGGAGATTTTACATTTATGCATACAGGCACTGGAAAGATTTGAAGTTTTCCTTGCAAGCTGTTCCACATGCTGACTGCAGCACAGAGTTTTACTGAGGCAAATGTAAGAGGTTATGAAAATGAGATGTGCTTGAATCTCTTTAAGGATGCCTAAGCCATTTTGCAGACCTGCACTCTGTCAGGGTGTAAAGTTTAACCCTCAGAAAAATGGGGCACAAATCCTTTCCTTACTGAACATCATGAGGAAATTTGTCTGGATTATGGTCAGAGTTTATTTGAAGTGCTGCATGCTGAAAAATGCCCAAGAATCCAAAGTAAGGTTTTGCAACCTGAAGCCTTGCTATATGCATTTGTTATTATGCTAAATTATCTCTTGTTATAATCATCATCTCACTGGTCCTAGGTCTCCACCAAAAAAAAATAAGATGTGGCAGACAAGGATGATTCTAAAGCATTTTATTACAGCCTTAATTCTCCTGACGTACTAAACTCAGAAAGAGAACTACCCAAACCCTGTAATATCAGCTGCTGCTCAAAACCTGCAAATGAGATACTGTTCTCTGAATCCAGTGAGCATATCTTGCCACCAGTTTAAATGACTGCACAACTGGTACTACAGTGGTGAATTTGGAGTGGCAAAACAAGGTTGTATGCTTTAAATTGTAAATGTATATACACATACGTATATTTAACCTTGGAAAACTTACCAGAATGCAATAGGCACCTCACTAGATCCACTTTTATATAATATGAGTGCCATTTTGGCTGGGATAGAGTCAATTTTTTTCCCTGGTAGCTGGTAGAGAGCTGAGTTTTGGATTCAGTGTGAGAATGATGTTGATCACACACTGATGGTTTGGTTGGTGCTGAGCAGTGCCTGCCCTAAGTCAAGGACTGTTCCATGCCTCAGGCTCTGCCTGTGAGGAGGGACACAAGGATTTGGGAGGGAGCATGGCCAGGAGAGCTGGCCTGAACTGTTCCACACCCCAGAACAGCAGGCCCAGGATATAAACTGGGGGAGGTGGCTGGAAGGGGGGTCACTGCTTGGGATGGGCTGGACATCAGTCAGCAGGTGGTGAGCAATTCTGCTGTATTACATCACTTGTATTCTGTTATGCATCACTTGTATTTCTTGGGCTTTATTCCTCTCTCTCTTTCTGTTATGCACTTTTTCTTCCTCTTCCTTATTTATTATTATTATTATTATTATTATTATCAACTTCTTTCAATTATCAGGCTGTTTTTGTCTGAACCCTTGGGGTTTATCTTTTTTTCTGATTCTCCTTTTTCTCTCTACTTCCTGTGTGGACTTGCCAGCCAGGGTTAAACCATGTCAGTGAGCTAGACATCAATTTGACTTAATCTGTTTTGCCCTTGACTAGATTACAACCCCCTGAAGAAGTAAATACTGTTAATGAGCTTTGGACGATATTCAGAAAGCCAGGCCTTGGGAAAAAAGGGAGCTTCAGTTCAGGCAAACACCTCAGTACAAAGGTATATTAAAGTACAGATTGTGAATGTATTTGGGGGAACAGAGTGATACCTACTGAGCCTCTTCAGGACCTACAGGTTCAACACCACAATGCCATGTTAGTGCTCTTTCCAGCTGAAACATGGCCACATCAACCAGGGGCCAGAAGAGAGAGGAAGAAAGAGAAGGAGAAGGAAAATAAAAGTAATTTTCAAAAGACAGATATTACTATCTTGTACCTGCCTTGAATATAGGAAATGGAGTTTTTAGTTTGAGCTGCTAAATTTAGTTCACTGCCATTTCACTATCAGAAGAGAAAAGAATTAAAACAAGTTCCTGAAACTAATCATGAAGGACTTCTGATGGGTTTGCACGGTTTGGTTTTTGGTTTTTTTGTTGTTGGGGTTTTTTACATAAACCAGTTAGCATCAATCCAGTCTGATGAGCCCATATGAAACAATAAATGAAACTCCTACCTTTTCCAGACCACTCCTCTCCAAACCAATCAGGTAGTTTAATCCAAAAATGCTAAAGGGAAAAAAGATCATGATCACAGTCTTTGTAGACATGATCTAATTAATGCATCTTCAAAGATTTTGTATTAAGATACCACACAAGCTAAAAATTTACAAAAATATACTGTATTAATTAGGAAGAAAAATAGGATGAAAATAGAATGCAACAATCCCAGATAATTTAATTTTTTTTTCATAAGGCAGCAGTTACACTTTTTCCCATGCCATGTCCTGTTCTGTTCCTACTCATCCATTGAAGAGCTGCTGTCACCAAAGACACCAAATCCTGCCAGCTGTGTGGTGTCTGGGATCCACCAGCCCTGGCTATGCCAGGCAAGGGTGACACAATGATGGAACTTCATCATCTTCTGGACTGTGGTGTTCCCTGTCTCATCCTTCCATGCTCAGATGGACAATTGGGCTTTGCCCATGTCAGTGACATATTACTGCCACACTCTTGCAAGATGCTGGAAGGTGAAGTCATAAGATCCTGCTCTTTCCACATTGTATTGCACTTGGACTTGCTTTTGAGGTGGGAGCCTTGTGGAAGCCAAGGGACACAGCTCTCCCCTTCAGGAGCTGGTGAAGCAAATGGTTAGGGAATTTATTTTCCAGTGAAGTCGTTCAAGGACAGTCTCAGACTCCCACAGGAGAGGTGCAGACTGATTTTCTGCATGCAAATATGCAAACGTGTCACACATGCAAACAACCCCCAATGTTTTAAAAATTACAGTAATAGTACAAGGAAGCTAGGATGGCTTAAGAGAGAGGCTTATGGGTACCTGTTCTTGTTATTGATGCCCAAGACAAAGACCAACTAATTAAAAATTCTTTTCCTCCAAAAATTATGGAATAAAGAGGCCAGTTTGCTTTATTCCTCCAGACAGCTTAAAGTACAGCTGTCCAGCTGGTGGCAAGAAAGCAGCTTAGCATATGGTGATCCTTATCCCAAAGAAGACTCCTTCTCTGCTGTTTGAGGATTCTTTTTCCTTCTCCCCCAAACCCAACATTTGATAGCTGTCTAATTCCTGACTGAGCTGCACACAGCTGCCTCACTCCATGCAGTGTGTGACCCAGATATGTAGCTTACTGCTTTGCAAAGCACATTCCCCTGCACTGACAGATAAATCAGTTTCTTGTGGCTGCTTAAAAATAGCAGCTTTAGCTGTTGGAGAAGTTCTCAGTGATTGCAGCCAAAACACAAAAGGGAGTAATCCACCATGCTCTAGACAAGCCAGAGGAGAGCCTGATGCACAGGCTCTCACCCACACACACCCCACTGGCACAGCAACAGAGCTGCAAAATCCTCAAGGCACGACAGAGGCTGTCAGCAGCACTAACATGATTAGCTAGGGGGATCTGCTTGTTTTCCTCACACAGGCCTGGGAAGGAGGAGCACCCTTCTGGGGCACCCCTAACTGGGTCATCTCTGCTCTAGGAGCTAGTAGACATAAAAGCTGTCAGCCCTGCCCACCCATGGTGGTGCTGTCAATGCCAGCCTGATAGTCTTGTCACTTCTTCTCAGGTGTCAGCAAAATTGGGCTTGGCCCAGAGGTAACTGGGCTACCTGTGTGCACACCATAGCTTTTGGCCGAGGGTGCTTGTTGCACTTCTCACTTGTATCAGTGCCAAGCCCCTGAAATAGACCTGAATACTTTAAAAAAGCTTTGCCCAAGTGGTAGTTTTTACCTCCCTGAAAACATTAGAGACTAAAAGACTGATAAGTTAGTGAGAAGCGTCTCCTTCTATCTAACCTGACTTAATGCAACATTTCTTTTCAGACCCTTCCCCCAAACTTTTTGGCACAGAAAGCTCTAATATATAAGGAACATTATAGAAAAAAAAAAAAAACCCTAGTAGTATAGAGGTGGCTTAAGAAACTAGCAGAGCAAGAGGATCTCAAGTAGAATCCTTCATCTAGACAGTAAACCATCTCTATGATACTTATAAAATAAATACTACCTGCTTTTGGATGTGGGTTGGGGGTTTTTTTGTTTGTTAGTTTGCTTGTCTGTTCATTTGCTTGTTTGTTCATTGTTTTGTTTTGTGTTTTGAGAAGACTGGATATGTCATTAAGAAGTGGGAGCTGGTGATGGTGACTGCATAACTTTTGCTATGTATCCTCCCTTCTGATGTGAGAATAATAATTTTTGTTTATGCACTGGAAAGCCCACGATGGATGTCTTTAGAGCCCAATATGGGCCTCAACTGAAAAACCTGAGCTGAGCAAAAAGAAAAAATCTTCAGAAAGGCGAATACATCCACTGCAGTAATTAGGTCAGAAAGGTCTATGAGAAGGTCAGCCATTCTCAGTAAGTGTTTAATCACTCAGGATGATTGGGAAGCATGTGCACATACATATCCTGAAGAAAAGAAAAATACTGTGGCAATTGATTCCTCTGAAAATTTCGTATTAGACCCATTTGATTTGATGTGTATGTTTTCTGGAATCCAGCATATTTTCCTTGAAGCCTGTCAAATCTTGAATATTCACAGTAAGCTTGGCAAGGTGAACTAAAGGCAGCAAAACCAAAATGAAACTCTTCTAACAGGTTAAGTTTTGTGGCACATGCTGCAGACAGGAGGTCACATTCTTATCAGAATAATCCATTCTGACCTTAAAAACCTTTTGAATTATGTGAAAATACTGGCATGCCAAGATTTTTCTCCACATTGCATACTGCGCAGAATGAATATTTTACAATGGCTCTGAACCATTATGAGAAAGATTTTTCTACCACTTGCCTGTCCCAGGTATTTGTAAATAAAAGCTAATTAAAAACAGAATAAAAACAAGTATAACCCTTTTTTTTACTTCATACAATGGCAAAAAATAAATATTGTCTCAGTTATGAACGATATGACAAATGACAAAAGAAAAATATTTTTTTCTGCTACTTTTCGTTGAAGAATAATTTAGTTTTTTAACGGCTTTGTATCTTTGCACACTGCATGAGGTTATCCCCACTTTACCCTTCCCAGGGAGATCAGTCAGCAGAAGATATTTCCCCACGGGTACTCATTCCAGTGGCTTGTCCTCCAAATCAACAAGAAACAAGCCAGCTCTAGTTTGGAAGCCACAGTGGCATGGAGCTCAATCCAAATTGAAATGCAGTGTCTCTCATGCAGTTTATGGCAGGGCCAGCCCTGAATTCATGCACTTGGGAAGCTTCCAGATCCCAGCTGATCCTCTCTGAGTGTGGGCTGAACGGGAGCACGGCTGTCGCTGTCCCAGGAATTCCAGCTCGCTGAAAAGGGCGCTCAGCTTGCACAGAGGCTGCACGTTTGTAGCCTGCCTGTGAGTCAGCTCTGCTTGCTGGGAGCTGGCATCCTCAGAGGGCTTCACAAATGCTCCTTTCAGCAGCTCTGGCCTTAAACTTTCCCCCTGCCTTGTACCTCCTCTATCATTCCTATTCCCTTAGTACCACCCATGCTGGCAATTAGTAGGGTTTGAGGGAGCTGGGCAGTAAACCTCCAATAAAATTGATACTACAAGCACAACACTGGCCTTAGAGGTACCCAGGCAATAAACCAGAAAGGAGAAAGAGTAATTGCTGAAATTAATTGCTGTTAAAAAGAAAAAGGAGGAGGGGGGTGGATAAAAGAGTCCTCACTCTATTATACTGCAAATATACTGTTAGTACTGACTTTAGCCCTTTCAGAGCTGCTGCTGAACCAAGTAAAAGCAGGTGCAGACCTTTTGAATGCAGGCTAATCACTTCCATGGTGAGGATCATCATTTCCAGTATCATTTTCAGGACAGTTAAGTGGAACACCATGGTTGCTAGCACCTTTAACTTCATTTGTGGCAGCATCTGTGGCACAATGCTGCTGAAACTGGTTCCTCTCCCAGGCCAATGCAGAAGGGTTATCTGCTCTCAGCTGGCAGATGTACCTTAAAGTGCCCAATGAAACCAAATACCAGGCATTAAGTGAGCTGCAGATTGTTCCTCTTTTAAAAGCAAACCCAGATAGAAATACCAAATATTTCATTCACGATTTCTCCCACATGAGGTCATTAAACTACAAGAATGTCTTTTGCTTCACATGTGGTATGTGCAAAATCCAAGGGGATCCTTTTAATTGAAATTTTCTGCTACTTTTAACGACCTGCCAGAACCTACATGCAGAAAGCAGAATGGGCAATACGTAGCAGTAATTTACAGTCCTGTAAGAATCTTATCACTTTGGAACCTACAATGTGTTAATTGCAAACCTCAGCATTTTACCAAATGCTATCAAAAATCCCTTCAATAAAATGGTCTGTCGCTACTGACTACAAATCAGCATCTAGCTTTTAGCCAATACAAGCTTAATTGATAAGAATTAGTTATATTCCTCTAAAAGGCAATACTTACTTATGAAGCCTCACAATATGTTTTTGGAATCAGTAACTACTCACATTATCCTTAAGACAGAAAAACAAAGCACAGTATCTGTAACTCACCCATTTGTCCTTTATTAACCCAAGGCATAGCCACAGGAACCCACACCACCATCACATTTTACCAATAATCCTTAAAGTTTTCTATTCCCCTATTTTTCATGCAAATTTAGAGCTCTTCAGGAAAGAGAGAGGAGACAGCATTCAAAAAAAAAAAAAACTTCAACACATGGCTGAAGTGAAAGACTTAGTTTGGAACTACCTGCCTGGATGCTCTCTGACGATTCAAAATTGCCAGAGTTTTAGAAAGGCGAGAAGTTCTTGCACTTAAGTAGGAGGTACTTACATTATCCTAAAGGAAAGAAAAAAAGAAGAAAAAGTGCTGGCTATAGGGTAGATGATTTATGTATTAACTCATTATAGGTACATATAAAATCTCCAAATCTTAAAACATCTGAGAACTTAGGTTAATTTTATCTTTGGATGCATATCTATAAGAAAACCTGTAACTGTATCAGTCAGTTTGAAACAAACCTCCTAAAGAACTGGTCATAATTTTTATTTTTCTGCAGTTCTGGAAATGCACATTGACTGCAAAACCCCACTATTACTCCAAAGCTTTAATCTCATTTATATATTCTGGTTATTCTTCAATGCTAAACATGCCTCTAGCAAAGCACAGCCCAGCTTATCAGCACAGATTTTTAATCATTTCTCCCTCTCCTTTCTCTCTGATTTTATTTTTTTAATGCTATCCCTTTTCAATGTTATCCCTTTGGTTAGCCATTAAATTTAAGATGATCTAGTACATAACAACCTGAATTATATCAACTGGCAATAAATACATTTAACTTAAGATTTGTTTCTTTACTAGCTATGTGTTCTTCCCCAGCCACACTCCAAGTTCTATTGTAATACATCTGGCTAAACAATCTTGGTTTATTTTTCTGTAAAAATATGGATTCCTGCTGACAGCAAAATTTTATTGCAGAGGTATTGGAAAGTAATATCTGTTCACTCTAACAAGCTCTCCTGAATCCACGCTATCAACAGAAACCTGTTGTGGGCCTTCTGTTTTGTCTTTTCTTTTCCCCTCTCTCTCTCTCTTTTAAACAAGTGTAATTGGAGCTGGAGCAAAAAGGCATCCTTGAAGGACAGATCTGGAATGGTCATCCCTCAAAAGTGTTAGACAATGCTCAGATGCCATCAGTCAATGCCCCTCACTTCCCTTTTAGATGAAAGGGCTGCCTGTCTCACATTCCAAATGCATTTTGACAGCCAGTTTTTCTTTCAGGTCTCTGAAAAGAGAATATTTCCTGACCCAATACACCCGCCCCCATTAACAGAAGCAAACCCACCCAAAACAACACGTGAGCAAGGAATTCTTCTTCACTAAGATAACTCATCTTCAGCTCTGAAAACAGAGCTGCATCTTTTGAACAGGGAGCTGCATACAACCCCCTTGAAGTAAGCACCCACCCTCAGAAATACACTGGTCCAAATTCTTACTTATCCCCACTGGGTTTTATGAGAGACAGGGATTCATAGTCCTTACCGAGAATAAATGAAATGGAAGAATACAAATTTGGCTGATCTGGACTGCCACTACAGTTAGAGTTGGAAAGCCAGGGACATTCACACACTGACTAATACAATCATGATGGTACTTAAAAGAGCAAAGACAACAGCAGAGACATCTCCTCTTTCTCATCTAGCATTTAATACACTGCTAGAAAGGAAAATTTTATGTTATAAGCAATTGTTGGGGTTGTTTTGGCCATAGCTGCTTAACTTTCCCTAATATTGGCAAGATAAATTTGCACCAAGATCCTTTAAAGGTACAGTCTTTGCCCTTAATGACACCTTGTATTTGAGTTAGGTTTTTTCCCAACAAGACAAAGGTAGGAAAATTTGCTTTCAGAAAAATGAAACAATAGCATTTTCCTTTTTACAGTTCCTGATTTATATTAACATAAGGAAGAGAGAAACTCTTGTCATCAACAAGCAAACAAAATTTAAACCTGTGTAAACATTTCCAATATGAAGGCTACACGTGTTTTGAATCACTCCAAGCTCTCATTCCTCTGTTCTCTATTTTTAGATTACTCATATGATTTTTTTTCATATGAACAGTTTTTCTACTTGGGATAGTGATAGCATCCATATTTCTACTAAAAAAGAAGATGCCTATGAGCATGCAAAGGGTGTTCAGGGAGAAATCTTAAAAGGTTCAAATAATTTTTTAGACTTTTAAATTTTTCTCATTGGTACTATTTTAAGTCTTCAAGACAAATCTGATTCTCTGTATTACTATTCCTCCTAGAACTCCTGTGCCCCATTGGCAAGGCTGATTGGAACATCATTACATTTCAACTGCTAGGATGTGGATTTTTCTTACACTGTTCTTTTTTTGGTTCATTGAAACATTTTTATTCCCCTTGTATCTTTTAAATATATCAGTTTACTATAAAAAATGATAGCTGATCTTTATAGACATGCTGACACAGACCCATAAATCTTGTTTGGTCACTTACTTCCTAAAGATTGTAATAAAATGGGATAACTCAACTGGCTTGTTTAGCTTGTGGGTTGTTCCAAAATGACCTGAATCTTCATGCAGTGTCCACCACCTACTGTACCTGAACCCATCATTGTCGAGGTCTTCTGGTCACCATCTGAATACAAATCAATTAGCCATAGCTGGCAGAAAAAGCTGCAGGTGTTGGGCTTGGTTGCCACAGCTGGATCAATTCTGGCCCTCCATGATTAGAGCACTTCAGCTCACCACACTGTTCAACCTTCTCTTCCTGTGATCATCTCTTTTTGCTTTGCATCTCTTCTTGGGCTTCTTACTTGGGAGAGGTTTAGCAACATATATCAGAGGATGTTCCAGCAGTAGGGACTCAGATATTTTGGTCAGAGATGATTTATATTCAAATTCAAAAAGTTCAGCCATCCATCTATTCTGCAAATAAATGCAGCAGTGCCTGAGGATGTGTTATATAATAATGATTTGAGGCATGTGTACATACTCATACAACACACATGCTCCTCTGTCACAGAGCTTCCTTCCAAGCAACAAAGCTGTGCCAAGTTTATCATGACAACTCAAGAGTCAGGGAGGAAAACAGGAAACTCTAAAGAAGGAATTACCATCTGTCAAGTGGCTGTGTACCTTGCCTTAAAAATCATTGTAGCATAACTGATATGCATCTTTGCGTGTCTAGACACAGCATCTCTTTCTCCTCAGTTACTGATATTGATCAGACAGACTAGGAAAGCAAATTTTCAGATGATCTTCATATGCATGTATCATTTTGAGTGCATGCTCTGTCATAAGTTCCTTTACAATCACAGGGCTTTTCCTTTTATGTGTATGGCCTGTAGAGCAAGGATAAGAATTAACTATGAAGCACATCTTATTTATCAATTTTTATGTCATGAAAGATGATGAATCCAATGCAACACTGATGGATTTCTCAAAGCTTTCAGAAACATTAGTCATATACCGTCCATGACCTGGAGTAAAGTGGAAAAACATTAAAACATGAGCAGAAATTCTCTTTGAAGTTGACCTGTAAAATGTTAGTTCTGAATGACTTTAGTTCCTATCTATCTGTTCTCTTATGGGCAACTGTCCTCCACGTGGGAAGGTTTGTTGTCAGATTCTGTTGGGACCGTTTCAAATGCAGTGTGTATGCACAGAAATGCAGTAATGTTTCAGTCAGTTAAAATGTTTATTAGCACATTAGAAATAAAAGTGAAAGCAAAATAAATTTTTGATCTAAAGAATAATCAGTATGCCAAGAAAAAATGGTTCTGTTCATATCTGAAACTACAAGGAATTTCACCAGCTATTAACATGAAAAGTTACGTGTATTGCAAATTCAAGTTATTTTATCAGAAAATATGATAAAGGCAAAACGATTCACTTATCACCCTGACTTGTGTGTCATGATAATTTTTTATACCTGAAAAAACAAACCATTTCCATTTCAGAAGTCTAAAAATTCAAAAGCAATGTCACCTAACATCCTCATCCCCATTTATGCAATTTTGCTTAGAAATCTCCTAATGAGCTCCTCGATCACATCAACATGAAAGAGCTAAAATGCCAGAGATCTGGTTTAATGTACATTTGAGCCTGGGCAAACCTGGAGGGCACGTATGCAAGTGCCAAAACAATCCAACTAAACCCAGGATGCCTCTTGCAGAGTGGCCAATGTGGATAACACATTTAGCCCTGTTCTCCTGTGCTGCTTTGCTGTCTAATCAAGGGAGGAGAGCACCAAACTGACACTTTGGGCAGATTCAGAATGCTGGTGGATAAGTACCACCATATTCAAGGGATCTGCCTCTAAGCCAGCATCTATTTATCAATACAAATAACTTACATTTTAAAATTGGAACTGTCTCAGACAAGCCTAGAAAGGATGTGGCCTGCTATAGTACACTTTGAGCAGCCACTCACACAAAGAATTTAAGGTACTGGGATCATAGATCTTATCAATTGCTCTGGATCTACCTGTAAGAGAAAGGAAAATTCCCAAAACATCCCTGCAAATACAGCTTCAAACTCAAGCTGATAAATCTGTCCTGCATGAACACTAGCTCATACCATCAGGACAGCAAGCAATGAATTATTTTAAACAGAATCCTAACTGTTGATGACTACATATGAACCCTAGGGGGACTGTAAAAAGTGGTAATTTAATTTTAAGTCACTTAAGAGATGCTGAATTTCAGATGCCAGAATAAAATTGCCTGAAAGTTTCTTGCTGATGCTGTACATATTCCAGATTATGACAAAAATAAGCACCTCACCCTTATCTAGAAGATTTATTAAATCAAACATCGATCTGTGCTCAGAAACCTGAGGGCATACCTTCATCCTCAGTAATTCTAGGAAAGCATTTGTATCTTTGTGTGTTTTAGGACAGGCAGAGAATGCCATCACCCCCAAACACCCTCAATCTGCAAATGTGTCAGTGAATTAATTCAAGCCATATGGAGAAAAGGTGTTTGTTTTTTAAGAGCAGAATGTCTGCACAGAATGCAACAGACTCTGTGACAGCAGAAGTTTCTGTTTAGGTGAAATGCCAGGCAAAAGGATGCACTTCATCCCAGCACACAGGTGGAATAGCACACAGTGTCCATTCCATTGTCCAAAGGTCCAGACTCTTCTGAGGAACAGCTCTCTTATTCCTTCATCACCTCACATTTTTCAATACAAGTCTACTTAAAAGGCTCAAGGCTTGCAGTCCTGGTGGAGGCTAATTGCCTGCCTTCCAAAGTGGAGCAGAAAAACACTCAAACACTTTTAAAAATACCAAGGAGTGTTTTGTGAGGGAAAATGCACATGAAAAATAATTTGCAACCTGTCTGCTCTCAGCATTCTTCTTCTAACATTTCTCTTTAATCCAATAGCAATGATAGTCTGACACCAAAAAACTTTAAAAAAAAGAAAAGAAAAAAGAAATCTGGTGTGACTTGAATGTCATAGCTGTTTGAAATACCCACTTTTCATAGCTGGCAAGGAGTGGATATTAATAATTTTATGACATCATTAACACTACATATTAAATTTTACCTGAGTGACTAAATCAATGCTCTTTAAAATCAGGGTTAAATCTAACACTGGCAGACACGTTCCTCATTTCACAGCAGGGAGTTGTCCCCTCTTGCTCAGTGAGGCTGTGTCCATAAAGAGCACTGCAGTGGGACTTTAGGGACACCAGGTTTATTCCAAGCACAGAATGCACCTGGATTGCAAAAGCACTGTGGCAGTGTTAGGAAAGTACCACACTTTTCTGTCCTGATATTCTGTTTCCAGGCCTAAAATCAGGGTACTGATTTTAGGGATCAGTTGCAGTTCTCTGGGCTCTACACTGAGGCATCTAAATAGCAAAAAAAAAATCTGTTGTTCAAAACCACATGAAAAGGCCTTGTCTGCAGTGGAAAACTACAACATACTAGAATTTGGCTTCAGGAATACTAGGAATTAGGAGATTATTAAATGCATCATATCAAGGACTGCTGAATTTAGCAGTAGTCAGATAGTCACTGTTAATTCAAGGTTGGTTTTTGCTAACACTGAGCAAAATCTCTTTGAAGACATTGGATTTTTTTTTTTTTTAAGAAAGGAGGTTACAAGTAACAAGTAATGGCTAATCCAAAATATGTTCCTAGCAAAAATAAATAAGGAGCTGTGTTACTGTTGGTCACTAGGTCAAAACACACTCTAGTCTTCCCTGTAGTATTTACCTGGACCTAAAACTAAAATTCCAGCCTTAACTAAGATTCTTATTTTGTTATTTCGTGCATTATGTAGTGCCTATAAAAGCTTTTTTTCTTCCTCCTGCTGTGAGTTTGCTCTGTGTGTGCAGCCACATCCAATACTGCCTCCATTTCTTGACCCCAGTGGGTTCTCCAGCACGATGTGATTTTTGTCAAAGGGCCAGGAGTGGGCAGGTCAGGCACACTCTGCCAGCTCCTCCAGCTCTGCCATGAGCACAGGAAGAGAAGCCTCTGCAAAGGCAGGTAATTACAGAGCTACAAAAAGCTCTGTGTGGCATTGTACACTCCTGGGATTGCCCACTCCTTCCCATCCACAAGGCACAGAAGCTGGCAAAAAGAATGATTCCAAGTGAGAAAGAGGAGATCAAGCTAACAAACCAAAAAATCCTTTGAAGTTTTAGACCCATTTAGTCATTCTGCATGTAAGACCCTCTGTAGATCTAGTACCTATACTGTCAGTTTTAGGGGTATTTCATGTCCAGCCTTCCAGAGCATGACAGTGGGCAGTGATTTATATCCATTTATATAGATTCCACAGCAGCGAAAATCAGGACAAAAGCAACTATTCAGGCTTCCAATGGAAGCCAGGCAAATGTAATTATAAATGAAATTAAGAAGAGATATCTCCTTCTACCCAACTATTCTAGAATTTTTGGGGGTAAAAATGGTAAGGAAGATAACAAGCATGCTGAGAATCTGTGTTAGGCATCTCTACACATCTTCTACTCTGCACTCTTCTTTTTTTAAAAAGGTTTTCTTTCAATACTGCTTGTCGGAAAGAACAATTTTTTCTATCTTTCTTTAAAAAAAAAAAACAGTGTATAGTTAGGTTCTAAAGGGCTAGAAAAGTCAAATCAGAAATTAGAGAAATGGAATTATTTACTAGAATTTAATAATTAGATGGCTGAGGTTTCTCCTTTTTGCCACACCGTGCACATATGATCATCTCAATGAACAGCCTATATTTTCAAACATTACACAAAGGGAATTTCCAGCAGGGTTACAAAAAGATGGGGAAAAATCACTTTGCAAGTCAGTTCACTTTATTTTTTAAAAGCTCGCCAAGGTCACAAACCCAAGGAAAGCTTAATTAAAGTCGATGGAAGATGCAGAAGCGAGGCAGAAAGAATAAGATGGCAAGAAAAATCATTTTTTAAAACATATTAGATTATGTGAAGCCAGAGAGGCTTGACACCATCGATTTCAGAAATGGGTTAAAGATAAGGAACCAAGTATTGTAAGAATTACAATGAGGCAAAGCGGGCTGGGAACATCTGCTACACACATCCACTTTCTAATTCCAAGGGATACACTGAAGGCTAAGACTAAAAGGTGTCTAAACCCAATAGGCTTTCATTAGGAGCCACATATTAAGTCACAGGTGCACAGTGAGGAGAAAACAGCCCAGACCAGTGCTGTTGCTGGCCAAACATTTTAGTCTTCCCTCTCAATAATTGCCAGTAAATCCCATAGTATTTTGACCCATACAGCTTTTATTTACACACCCTACTCTACCCACTGCCATTAGTCCAGGAAAAGATATGAGGAGATTTCCTGCCCAAGATGACAAGCAGGTTTCCACCAAGCTGAGAAGCTGTCTCAGAAAAGAACAGAGCATGAAAAAACCCACAAGCTCAACTAGCACTTATTATGCATAAAATTATTGCCAGCACTTTATGATACTTTCATAAAGCTTCTCTTCCTCATCATTGTTTAACAACCAAGAAAACTCTCCACAGATAATGTGGAGTTATGTTTAAAGCAGTCTTTTATACAACTGCATCTTAAACTGACTTGAATGGCATAAGGTCAGTGCTTGAAGGTGCAATCCCTGTCAACAGAGCAATTTTCATTATCTGGGTGAAGAGTTTGCATCTTAACCTCTAAGACACTCGACTCCTCTCAGCATTCCTTGTCCTCTGGTGCTCTCAGCAACACCTCAGAGGGGAAATGAGGGATCAAAGCTCCTCACGTGCTGGATGCCAGCTAAAAACTTCAGAAACCAGCAGAAGGAAAAACTTTCTGAGGGTCTGTGCAGAAACACAGAAATGTCAGGAACGTGCCACTAAACTTAATATTGGTTTGAAGTGTTTCTAGAAATAAGGTGGGGAAGGGTCCTCATTCAAGGAACTCCCCAGAATCTCCCGGGAAGTTTTCAGATGAAAGGTGAATAAGATTAATCCCTTTTAAATAGAAAACAACTCATTGCACTTTTCGGCAAACCATTTGAAAATACAGTTAAGTGTTTTGTAATGCAGGGCTAGAGACCTCTGGGGAAGCAGAAGAGCTGTCTCATTCTTATATGTTAAAAGATTTTTAGCTTGAGGCAGTGCTGGTTAAGGGAATATTAGATTTGTAATAAATTTTACTACCCCTCTGTCATTTTCCAGATGTGCTTATTGATTATTAGTTTCAAAAAGTAATACTTAGTCTGAATAAAATATAAGTAGTTAAGAATCACAAAAATATTTAATTATTTTTAAAATTTAATAAGTTAAAGGGCTCTATGTATACCAACATCTACTACACCTTTTCTTAGCATGTTGCTTCTCTTCTGCAGAATGTGACACTTGTTCTATAATCAGATGAAAAAGAGAATGAAGAAATTACATCCACCTGAAAATTCTGGAGGACTTTGGAGTTACCTGATTATGCTTAGAATTACCTATCTGATTACTAGCCAAGGAAAGAATTTAACCAAATACAATATTGCAATAGGTTCAATACTGCTAAATTTATGAAAGCCATTTTCACTGTTAGTTTGTGCACCACTAGTGAAAGTATTGCCATTTCTACTGCAGGAAACCAATATCTCTTAGGTAGCATGAGAACTAGACATCTGCAGCTGCCACTTGTCTGTGCATAGGCTACGGAGAGCAAATAAATAAATTGCTCATAAAGATACTTTTATTTTTCTCAGTGTGGCTGCAGTCTGTAATTATTTGGAGATCTTATGTCAGCAGCATTTAGCCTATGACATGCTTGAAAATTGTGTTTAGAGAATTAATATTGCTGCTTGTAGTAGGTCACCTTGGGATATGTTTCAGCTCTTCCCTTTCTTGATGATACACTTCATTATATTTAAGTACATTCCTGGAAGAGGCAGACTGAAGCAGAGGCAATTAAGGGAAGCCAGGTTAACAAATTAAAAAGTTAAGGGGTCTGCGCTTTTCTTTTGAAAAAGTTTTTTTTTTTTTTTCTGAGCAACTCTAAATATCTCTGGCCAGATAATTTGGATTAGGTTAAGAAAGTTAGCTACAACCCCTGATGGCCAGATTTCNAAGCAAAATATTACAGAAGTCTCATCATTTAACTGCTATATGGAGTGTTGAATTTGTTTATGGAGATAGGTAATGGTGGCAATTGGGACAGCAAGGAACTGGGTCATTCAGAATCACAGAATCATTAAGGTTGGAAAAGACCTCTAAGACCATGGAGCCAAACATTAACTCATGACTGCCACGTTCACCATTAAACCATGACCTTGAACATCATGCCCACCTCCAGGGATGCTGATTCCATNTCTGAGCAACTCTAAATATCTCTGGCCAGATAATTTGGATTAGGTTAAGAAAGTTAGCTACAACCCCTGATGGCCAGATTTCCTCTCATTGCAAGGATATGTGGCTGTGTCACCTGGAATCCAGCCTACGTCAAAGGTTTCTGGTTCAGCTGATGTGGGGCTCTGCTGGAGGTATCACAAGAACAAAATCTCCTTGCTGAACCTTTTTCAGTGTTTCAGTGCAGATTTGCTTGGTTCAGAGAAGGACTTTCTCTCTTGATACATCTTATTCGTTGTCAGATATCACCTGCACAGAAGTGACAGGAAATAGCAAGGGCAGGGGGATGTGCAGGAAGAGGAAGGAAATTTCTTAAACATCTTCCTGAAATCTTGTTTAGATATTCAAGAACAAGATTCAAATTGTTATCAGCAGCCCATCAAGGTGGTTCTAACTGGGAAGAAGTGTGTAATGGAGGGGGAAGAAGTGTGTAGTGGGTAGACAGAAAGATAAAAACCCAATAAAGATGGATCAATAATCACCCCAGGGTGAATAATATATATATATANTCATGCCCACCTCCAGGGATGCTGATTCCATCACTTCCCTGGGCAGCCTGTTCCAATGCCTGACCCCCTTTTCAGGGAAGAAATTTTTTCAAATATCATGACTCATTTCTACTTGGAGTGTTACCTAGGGAAGAGAGAGGGACTCAAGGAAGGGAGATAAAAGAGCCTTCTGACAAATTTAATTGGAAAACCAGAAATCTATTACTTTCACCTTTACCTGAAATGGATTTGGTATAGTATGAAACTGATTTCAGCTTACAATCTAAAAGTCCATTTGTCAAACTTTTCTACAAATAAAATTTCACTCACATGAATACAAATATTTGTGAATGGATGAACATAGAAGTCAATAAAACATGGCTAGCTGTTTCCCTTTCAAAATAATTCCAGCTATCTGTGATTTATTTTTCCCATTATTTTTGCCCAGTTTTAAGTTGAACCTAAAGCCTAACTTCCACAGCCTTCAGGAGAAAACACAAAGATTTCTCTTCCAGGTAGGCTACAGCAATGTTCTGTAAAAAAGAAAATGTTTTACCATTTAATTTGCTGAGTTCCATAATCCCTTACTGGACTCCAAATATTGCACCTTCATTAAAAGATATAACCTTTTAAAAGCCACCTTAATTTTACCTCTAAATATTCATCTGGCAGAGTGAACAGAAAGATTTTGCTTTTTATATTTTTCATGAGACAGTACTTAAAATCTCCTATGCCAGGCTTAGGTAGTTCTCGCAGTACTCCTTAATGTGCAAATTTGCCACTGGGCACTACTCTTAAAACCATAGCTCTTAATGGTGGTGATTAAGTGAGAGAGAAAAGCACTTCTACTTTGTCTTTAGTTTTCACAGGAAAATGGATACAGTGCAATCTTAGTGAAAACCACAGATGCAAAGCGTGGTTTGATCCTGAAAGTCACCTCAGTGCTAGAAATGAATGCTTTTTGGAATAATGCCTGGTGAACTGCAACTTTCAGAAAGTCAAGAGACTGTCCTATTAAATCTAAAAGGTTGGTTTGGCTGGTATACAATAGATACTAAACTCAAAGTACAAGAGTCAGGCTGACTTACTTGAGACATTTATCTGCTAGAATGATAGCCCACCTTTCACTCTGCTCTGCTGAACTACCACACTCCTAATCAAATCTTTATGGCCACAGAGGTATATGGGTGACATAAGGCAAGTGTCAAGTGTCAACCCAGGGAACCTGAGGCACATGGCAGAGTTATTATCACTTATTTTTCCCCATTTAGGAACAAAAAGGGCATATAGTGTTTAAACACTTGACAGGAATATTATTTTCTTTCCTGGACTGACTTTTATGCTGTGTGACCCAATCCCTTCTCTGGGGTGAAGTTTCCTACTCTGTTATCCCTGGTGATTTATAGGGAAGAAGGCAGAACATGATCCAAATTTTACTATAACCCAAGCTATACTTCCATAAAGAGAGGAAAGGAGTTTCTGTGAAGTGAGTTATCTATTTTTGAGCATTTGCACAGGACTGAGCTCATTAGTAGAAACCCCATCAAGAATGCTGTTTCACTGCATCCTTCTGACTAAGTCTGAAGCACTCCCCACCCCAGCCCTCCTCTTTCTGCAAAAAGGAAATCTGTCATGAGGGACAAGAGCCACATAACAGCTGAGCTGGTGACAGAAAGCTCAGGCTGCGCTGGGAGTGCACTCAAAGGTCGTATTAAACAGAAATTATTTGACTTGGTCATCTCTTCTCTTATATTACAAAGCCATGTATTTCCTTCTCCTCAGCTGCCATCTCACAGGGACAGCAGGTGCAGAGTCAGGTACTGCCCTGACTTGTAGTCAGCACAGAATGCTGCCATCCTATTTCACAGATATTCAGGTGCCACTCAGCCACCTCCGTCCTCATTTTCCTCCAGGCTCAGATTGAAAATGAGAATGAAACTGAAAGAGGAAATTAGCCCCTTGGTCACAAGCATGAACATGTGAATGGGATCAGTGCAAAAGGCTTATTTCTGCTTTTCCTTAAAAACAGAAGGTAAAGTAGTGTCAGATTCCTAAAGCTTGTTCTCAGTTTTAATGAGCACAAGGGAATAACACTGAAAAGACTTGTATGTTTCAAGCTGCAATACATCAGGCTGTCAAAAACACTGGAATGCCACATACTCTAATCTTTTTTTCACTTACCATTGCACAGTCAGTACAATTATCTTGTTGCAGCAAATTGGGGAAAAAAGTATTAAGAGTAAATTAGTGTTTAAAAGCTATGAAATCTGCATTGCAGGTTGTCCCATTTCCTAAATAGAGAAATATTATGAAAGCATTAAATAAGGATGTGAATTTTTAAGAAGACTATTTCTCCTTTCCACAGCGTTGCAAATACTTCTGGTGCACAGCCATGGCATAATCTGTAATAGTACCAGTGACAAGGAAAAAAATTAAAACTGGATGAGACCTGTAATTTTAGAACCAATACATAACAGCAAACAAATCTGATGGAAAATGCCATGAATAGTAATTGCCTTTTTGCAAAAGATGTGAAGGTCAGGAAAAACACTGGGTGAAATTTAAAAGATGGGAATACACACTGGGAGAAAATAAAAAATTTCAATTCATGCAGATACCTTTCTCAGTCAGCGATAGATTTTCTTTGCATCTTTAAAATGCTAAGTGTACTCTTCACTAAAAGTAATTAATGGTAAATAATTTGAAAAGCCTTTTCTCTTTTCAGGTCCCTGCTGTTTATGACACTTCAAAACTGCCAGGATGAATTCATCTACCTCTACCTGCTCACAGAAGTTCAAGAGCCACATGCAGTGCCTGGATATTCCATCACCAAGACTCCCATACCACATCAGAGGTACAAATCTAAAGGGACATGGACAAACACAGATATAAATGAGTAAGGCCCTATTTGGTCTTGTCATTATTATCAAGAAGAGGAAAGTAAGAAGAAAATATTAGAAAAGCAGGCTGAGATTACATATTTCAAAATTTTCCTAAAATAGTCGAGAGTGAAAAAATAAATAACCTGTCTTCTGTCAATGATGGAACATTATTTTGAAAACTGTGAGGTGTGATTGTCTGAAGTCCTAAACATAATTAAGTTCACAGTTTCACAATTTGGCTCTTAGGGAGTGTTGCAATACATAAAGATTAGTACAGTCTAAAATGGTAGTCCACTCGTAATATTTAATACCACAAAGGTAATAGAAGAATAGAATAAATTCAGTTGTCCAGAGTTAACATCTCAGGTAAGTTTTGTATTTCGTTTTCATTTTGCTCCTGAAGGACTTGGCAGTGAACAATGGAAGCTGATCTACCAATGATTCTCCATGGCTGGAGCCTGATGCAGCTGGGGAATAGATGAAACCTCTGCTGTGATTCAGTTAATACCTCCAAACATCTCAGTCTTCACTGCTGCTTTGCTTTAGAGTCTGGTTCTACTTTAATCAGTCCAGGAGACTGCCAGAGAATCCACACCAACTGGTTCTATTGTAAAAACTCACCTTCTGATAGTGCTTTTGCAGCTGCAAAACAGATTAAGGTTTTAGGATTATCTTTTTATCTTGATGGTTTTAGGATTATTCTTTTTATCTTGATATTGCTGTTTCCCAACTAGAGAGGTAAATTTATGTGGATAAGTTATGCACAGAGAGGCATTTCTCTCCTGTGGTAATGGAAGCCATAAAAGACTTAAACCCATTTGCTTCTGTAATTAAATCATCCATCTCAGGAGAATCAAGGAAAAGCTGCAAATGAAGACTTTTTAAATTACGAAAAATTAGGCGGTAAATAAATGTTTTAAAACCCACCCAGGTTAAATGAGTTTTCCTTTAATAGACTGAATTTCTTGGTCTTAAAAAGAAACAACAACAACAAATCTGACCACCACAACAAACAACAAACTGAAGCTGAAGTTACTCCCTTAGTAACTGTTTATTCTGTCTGACTTGGAATATGAAGTTCAGACATGTAAAAACTGATTTGAATGGATTTTTAAAATTATTATTGATCGGTTGTCTTTCACCTTGTGGAAGCCCACCAACAGATGAATGATAATTAGCCATTTTGTCATTATAGTGGTTGGTGAAAATTCACGTGGGTAGAAATTTAGCAAGTGTTTGTTGTTGTTGTTCCTGTCCTTTTGAAGAAGTCCAAGAGGGCTTTTGTTAATTGACTCTGGTACCCTCCTATGCTTGAAAGTATATTTTCTATTTAGATAAGGCTTCTTTTTTTTATATATGTGCAATCACACCACTGTGCAGATTCAGGAAGACCTTTGATTATATTGGTGAACCCTGCACAAGGGCCCCTTCCAGCATCAATGTTTAATTGATTTTATAGACACAAACAACGAAGCCCTTGAAAACTAAATTCATACTGAATTGGCTGAGCCTTTTCTGTTCATCCCTCTAACTCCAGCATTCAATTCCAGCTAAGAAAGATCACATTCTTCAAGAAGTATTTTTTCCCCACACTTTTTTTTTGGTCATTAGTTATAGAATTCAGTAAAGTGCCTGATGTACCACATTAAGAAGGATGCTAAGCGGTTTACAAATCTCAGTAATTAATGACTATTTTTATCACAGAGAATATAGGTGACTTTCTTATATCTATCTGAAACTCAATATAAGCCTCTATAAGCCTCCAGGCTGCATAATTGGTGCAATAGAGCTGAAAATGAGATGGAGGATATAATACAGCTCAAGTAATCCTGCCTTCAGCTGAAATGGAACAGTGGAGGCTCTGAGCATCCAGAATGTTGTTTCCACTAAGATTTAAAGCCAGCCAGCTGTCGGCTGCTGCAGTGAAAATTGTAGCATTATTTACTTTCTTTAGTATACTCCAAATACTTAAAGAGACACAACCATATTTATGGGCATTTTTTTAATCTTTAACAACTTAAGCAACGTATGTGATCACTATTTTTTTTTTTTTGTTAGGGGCCAAATGAGTGTGTATCCTTCATAAAAGTTTCAATTCAAGCACTCTGGAAATTACCTCAGGTCACAATATCCTGGAAACGATGCAATTGGTTTTACCTTCTCTATGCAGGAGTTGTGAGAAATGAAATCTTTTAAAAATCATAATGTGTTTATAAAGGGCTCTGAGAACAGGAAGGAACATTGAAAAGGTTTATACAGTGGTGACATTTTAAGACTGAAAGAGAATGCTTGTTATACAGAGACCTGACGAAATCTGTCAGGTTGGGATTTACTGTTTAACATATTTACCTCAGATCTAAAACCACAAAAAAAGTTTAAAAAAGTAAAATAAAAACCACATCAATCTCACCTTTTCTTCTCTTTAGAGCTTGCATTGCAGAGAAGATTTGAATGAACCAATGAAAATAATTACAAAATCTTTAGTATACTTAATTTTAATTTGTTATGTAATTTATTAGTAAATGATAAACACAGTATATTGTATCTCATTTTTCTATGAGAGCACTGGAAAAATTCCCCAGTGTTCTGGCTGAAATACAGGCAGTCAGATTAGGGTTTGAGGGGTTTTTTTCTGTCTAGGGAAATCTTGGTTACTTTAAAGTTATAACAGCCTATAACCTATGGTTTGGGGTAAGGATTATCTCTGTTTTTAATTGCATGCAAGGAGCCTAGAGAGTAGAGCCCAGGGGCAAGGCTGTAAAACAATCATTAAATAACATTAAGACTGTGGCAAGGGAGAAGGAATCGGTATAATCGTTGTACATCTTTCCCCGCAGATTCACCCTCAGCCTAGGGTCTAGCTCTTGGTCTGCTGGAAATTACACCTTTGGATTATGCCAGAAAAATCCCATTAATGTTTCTGCCATTGCCACAGTCCTGCTGTGTTTGTCCTTGTGACAGATTCATCGCCCTGTTCTGCTTCCTCATCTGCATGGCTAAAATGAGAACACCGATTTTCTGTCTCAGGGACACGTTGTGGATTTTGACACTGCTGGACTGAAAATGATGTGGAACCAGAGAACATTGTCATTACTGTTTAATAATGGTGAACGATACTCAGGAGCTTCTTGACCCTCACAAGTCCTGCTCACAATGTGCAGACAACTCAGAAGGGGAGGCAGTCTCTGCTTCATCCAAATGGGTGAAAATCCTTGTGTAAATAACCTGTCCTGTGGGATCTGCTCTTGTGCTGCAAACCATCCTCCATGACCACTCACCCCACTGAACCTCTGTCCCTGGATAAACACTGTGGGATGTGACCAGGAGCTGCAGGGAGGAGAAGCTCGAAGGGCTGGTGGTACCTGGTCAGTCTCTGTCACCTCCCTGCAAGAGAATGCCCACATCTCTCAGTACTCTTAACCCAAGCATGGATGGGGTAGTAAAAACTAATTTACCCCAGAGACCCTGAAATTCTGTATTCTGTGACTTTGACCTAGGCAAAACATTACTTATCTCATTAAGAGATAATCACTTAGTTTCAAAAGTGCAAAGATGAGGCATCCTGACTTTTATGGATGGACAGAAGGCAACCAAATGTCCTTCCTCTCACGGCACAGTTTGGACCTCAGAAGGAAATCCATGCCCCGTATTCATCTCTTCTGAGTACTGCATCTTTTAGGTACTATTTTGCCTTTATGGATTATGCTGCCAAAGGGTTGCTAGGTATTATGCTAAGAGATCATATAGAAGGCATTGCTAAAAACTGGTTTATCACACATTAAGGAGGTGTAATCAAATATGTTTTGGTATTCACTGTGAAGAAATGCTTCTCCTTTTTTATGTTAATTTTTTAAAGTTTTAACAGAATCAGATTTGAACTGATTTTTCCTAACCTGGATGAACTAGGAGAGAGGGAGAAATACATGAAACTGGAGACATGAACCTCATGCTATTTTCTTTTCACCTTTCACCATATGAGCATTCACTCCAGGAATTTAAGACCACTCTTTCTGAGAGGCAACTCTACTATTAAGAGACAGGCTTATGAGCCACAGAATGTTTTGATGATGTTTCTGGAGTTATATATGGCCAAGGCAGCAGTGGTTTGGTTGACTAGAATGCAATACTGCCACAGAAAACCTTAAATGAAAAAAAAAAAAAAATAGAAGTGAGGAAGCAGGACTGAACATTCACTCTCTAACAAAGTAATAGAGCTCTCCTTATGAGGACCATGTTCTCTATTCATGTCTTGAAATACCTAATCAAAATTTTGATTTTACTATTCAGATCTCTTCTATTTTGTTCTGTAGGTCTTCACATGTTTCAAATTTGCATATTCAAATATACTCCTTATCTTTCTACTATCATCTCTTTCTCTGGGCTTCTCATCAACATTATCTTCTTGGTATCACACAATTCATTTTTCTATTTCCTTTTCAATATTCTCCCTTTAATTCCTCACCATATTGACCTATTTTCAGGAACAGTTTTTCGTATCATCAGAAGCTGAATCCAGTGTACACATTAGAATTAAGTTCTGAAAAGCAATCTACAGAGGAAAAAGACACAAAAACCTTTACCTGTCACACTCTCCATACCCTGCAACATGCTCCAAGAGGACAATATTGCTGTCTGGATATGTACACACACAGCTACTGCTTTTTGCCATGTCCTACACCTTGAATTGGAGTTCTGGATGGCACACAGAGGGATTGCCCAAAGTTTAATAGACTTTTGTTGCAGGAAAAATTCTGTTAACAACATATTTTAAAGTTTACTTTATAGAATTTACCCTGGCAGAAAAATGCAGAATAGTTCCTAAGCCTCAATAATGCAGAATCACATACTAAGTCATCCGTTCCTTAATGTTAGAAACTGTGGTGCCTGCCTGCAAGACAACACGTGCAAATTTTGAAGCAGGCTGTATTTGGTACATCAGAGTAGAGCTGGGAAGAACACAAAATTAGTTATCTGCAATTGAGAAATAATTATGGGAGGATAGTTATGATATGTTATATAGTATATCAATAAAGCCATAGAATTGTTATCTGCTGAGCCTGTGGGAGCTTTAGATGCCACAGTAACTGTACAAGAGTGGAAGCCCAGGCAGAGAGTGAATAATCTAGCCAGGTAGGTGTGAGAAGCTGGTTCAAGAGGTACAAAATGTGGGAGGATAGTTGAAATAATGAATTCGTTTTCCTGCAAGATTATCAGGCCCAGCTTGGTGCATTCAGTCTCCTGGGATCCCACAAATTTCCACTGTCGTGCTGAAGGACAATGAGCTCTCACACTCTCCATGCAGAAGCCTAGGAGGGGCATTTACCTCTCATCAGCTTGACCTTGGTATGTCCACAGTGGAAAACCTGACCTGTGGGAATGGCAGCCTAACCTGGCCACTCCTGCTGCCACGTGCACTGCTCTGTGGCAGCAAAGGCAGGGCTCTGACAGCTCTGCTGTCCCTCCCCTGGGAGCCAGTGGTGCCACACATAGCAGGGACAGGCAGGGAGCTAATGAGCACTGCCAAGGAAGCAGGGAACCTTTGCTTCAGTGAGACTGCAGCCTCACAAGCCAAGGGGTGGAAGAAGGAAAGAATGCTGAGATGTTTCTGCTGATTCCTGTCAGTTGTTGGCCTCCTTTTGCAAGCCTGGCACCACATTTATGTGTATATATATAAATAAAGGGGTGTGGGTGCATCTCCACAGGAGACTGGATGTCAGCATTGCCAGAGATGGAAGAGCTGGGGCCAGCTCTGCACAGTGCAGGAAAAGCCATTTAAACTCAGGTCCTGCTGTTAAGGAAACTTTCCCATGTGACCATTCACAAAATTCTCTTGGAGTCATACTCCCAATGTCACAGACTGTCACTTCTGGGACTGTCACCCCTTCACAAGGGTGGCTCCAGAGACCTGACAGGTCCCTGCCTGACTCCCTGCACACCCACTCACAGTCAGACCAGGTTTCCTCACCAGCTCAATCCCAGGATTTCCACAGCAGAGTCTCAAATGTCTCATTGCACAATGCCATGTATCCAGAGTGCAGTAACACAGAAACAGCCTGAGCTGGCGCCTCCAAGGAGGGACCCTGAGCAAAGGAGCCCCTGGGCTCTCATCCCCTCACAGTGCAAGTGCACCAGTCTCACTGTTCCTCCTGAGCCATCCAGCCATGTCTCTCAGTGTCCCTCACCTGGCTGTGCCACAGCTCCCTGTGCCCTTTGTTGTGCCAAGGGTGGCACTTCATGGCCTCTTGTCTCAGCTCCCACCCAGAGGTGAACCTGCAGCTCCATCTGCAGCTGCACCCTGAGCTCCCTGCACTGAATGTGCTCCTCAACACCAAATGTGCTCCTCAACACTGCCATCACATTGCCATGGCAATACCACCCCTGGGCCATCCCTACAGCCCACCACATTGCTCTGGAAGGATATCCCAGACATCTAGGCTGAGTTCTGATCCTGCTCAGTGCATCACATAGCAACAGGGTCCTGCACTTACGCACAGCAACTCAGGCATTGAGGTGCTATTTTGATTTTTGTGGTTTTGGTCAAGAAGAGCATTTCTGTGTAGCCTGAACTGGACATAGTCACACATACTTTGGAGTCTGGGATTTTGGACAGAGGGAGACAGAGTTTGATCAGGGAGAGGGATGAATTGGGAAGCAGGTAGTGAGTGATCCTCTCGTGGAGGAAGAACGCTGAGCTCTTGTCTCCTCTCCCAGCAGGTGCCGTGAGGAATCTGGTCACACAGCGTGGCTGCTGAGCAGCAGGCCTAGATACTGTCTGCATACTGACAGAAAAAAGTAAACTGAAAAAGTAAACAACCAATATTTATTTGTGTAATTAAAGGAGACTAAAACATGATAGAAATATCTAATCACCACAAGAAATCCCGTAACCAATTTCCAACATGATTAAACTCGCATTGTTGCAAAATAAAGCAATCTAATCAACAGCCTGTGTTCTAATTACGTCTACCTGATCTCAAAATATTTCTGAGCTTGTTTATATCCCCAAGCCCTTTTACCTTGACGTACTGTAAAATCTTTTCTAAAATGAATCAGGTAATGTGTTTTTCTTTCCGCAGCAGGTACAGCAATGTGAGCACAGGGAGGTTCAGAGACCACTGCCACACAGTGATGATTGAAAATCTCAGGCAAGTGGGGGGAGCAATGGAGAGGGAAATGAGAGTGCTCAAGGGCAAGAAATAGGCCTGCTCCTGAAAAAGGAAGCAAAACACACCGTATACAAATGAGGATATAACAGACTAACAGGGGGAGAAGAAAAAATACAGTGCAGAAAAAGAAGGTAGAGCAGAGAGATGAAGGCAGGGTAATCAGAGGCACCTAGATGTAGGATGGAGGCATTAAAGTACCTTTAAAAACTCCCTTAAATTACCATTAATCAAGTTTCAAAAATTCACATTTCTATTTCTTTCTCACATTGTACTGTTTTATTCATTTAAGCATTTCCTCAAACCTGATCTTTGCTCTTGTAGCCATAGAGTTCAAACAGTTAATGATGGTTGGTCAAGGAGGAGATAGGTGGATGAGATATATGCTATGTGATATATGCACATAGCTGAATAGTTAATATTCTAAGTTACCTCCAAAAGATAGGGAAGGACAGGGACTTCGGGGAGTGGAAAATCTGTGTCTTCCTGTTTCGCTAGACAGCAAAGTGAATTACAAGGTTTACATCGTAATATTGGCTTCTGGATGCTGCAGCAACATGTAGAATTAACAAGCATGGTGTGGCTGTGGGAAAGAACATGCTTTAAATTAAAAAGACCACACATTGGACCCTTAACACTTCTACCAGCGGACTAAACACACAAAGGGTGAAGAGGGAAAAAGAAATGCAGACTTTCAAGGTTTTATTTTCTATTATAAATTCTTACAAAACCCAAACTACTTTAAAAACTACTTTCCCCACACACATACATATTTTACTTCCAGTGTTATGATTTAAATCAAGATTGCCTCCTGGAGTGCTGAAAATCAAAAGGACCTGTAGCACACAGGCAGAGTCCCAATTAGGAAGACTCCAGAGAAAATGCTGCACTGTGCTGCCCCTCATTTCTCAGACAACAGGAACTTACCCCAGGTAAGAAAAAGGTAAGTCACTTTCAATCAGTGTGACAACAGCAAGACTATTTGGACAGGGGAAAAGGCAGAAGAGATAACTTTCAACTGAAAAATGAGCAATATTCAGCACTTATAGTGGAGGCAAATATTACCACTCTTTTTTTTAACATTCATGAAGATTTCAGATCTTTGGTGTGAAACCCTTGCTCCCCTGTTTTCTTGTTTCTTTATGCAACAAGAAGGATATAATAATTCAGAAGAATAATGCAAAAGATAAAATAATTCCTTGTTTAACATCAATGGAATAAATTTCACGGCATGAAAGCTTTTTACTCCTCATCTATTTCATTTTAGATCTCTGAGATTTAATGCTTTCCCCATTGTTAGTCACTACTAATGACAAAAACTCTCTTTTATTGAGATCAGTATCTGAGAGGGTGGTCTGTCCTCACTGAAAAACAGCAGGGTTCTGAAATTTTGGCAGGCTTCCTCTGAAGCACATCTAGAGGCCCTTCAGTGCAAATAGGTATTCAAAGAGGCAGCAGCTGGAAAACTAAAGGAGAAAAAAAAAAGTTATTTTGACAATGACCTCCATTCCTAAATTTAAAAAGAAGAAAAGAAGAAGAAATAGAAACCAAACAACAGCTCTATGAGCTGTTACCAGGAAATGTCATGGATGCAGCCTCAGAGCTAGAAGAGAGGGAAATCTTGGCTCAGATTTTCACATTTGCTCTATACAAGACAGGGCCATGAAAGAAGGTTAAACCAACTTTTTGCATGGACTAATTTGCTTTGTTTGGAACCCACTGTGACACAGACATGCCTCACAGGAGATTTTTCCCAAGGTCTCAAGGGCTTTGATGCCTGATCCAAGGGCAAAGCCAGGGAGGGCTTGGAGAAAAATTTGTTTTGGGAGAATTCCAGCAGATCAGACTAAGACATTCTCCTCAACAAATAAAAGGCAGAAAGAAAATTCAAGCAAAACAAGAAATGTGACCAAAAAAAAAAAAATTGCCTGGGTTAAAAATAAACAAACCACAGCTTTAGAAGAAAGCTAGCAATTCCCAGGAGTTTGGTTTGGTTTGGTTTTCATTCACATATACCAGTGGCTATACCATAATACAGAGACCTTTGGATCACCTTTGTACTAGGGCAGGTCTGATTATAGGCAAAAACCTAATGCTGGCTGCACAGAGCTCAGCATCTGATCATTTATCTTTCTTTTCCCTCACCTCTTCTCCTCTGGCTGCAGTGTTTATATTACTTGAAGTGCTCAAATCTCATTTGTTTGTGTATAACACCTCTAGAAAGCTCTCTGAGCTTCTGAGGCTTTTGCTGTTTCTCCTAACACAGAGAAACAGAGAAATAGGACAATTAAAAACTTCCAATTATGCAAAAAGTTGGTGTAGTTGGTGATGATTTATATGTTGTTTGATCTTTTATAGGTCATCTTAAAAGTTAACATTTAAATTATTTGAGAAATTCTGACTCTTAAATTGGCTGTTTCAATAACGTTATTGCTGCTGACTCCCTCGAGTGCTTGTGCTCTTAGTTTCCTGATTTTAATTATTAATCCACCACCACACGTTGTGTTTCTCTGTAGCAGCAGAAAGGTTAATATTCATAACCAGTTTTTAGGTTATTTTTAAAGGTAGGTGAGGAACAGTTCAGGGGAAGATGGAGGAGGGAATCAAGTTTTAATTACTTGTTAATATTGCTGTCTAGGTTGTGGGGCTGATAGCAGCTCTGCTCCTTCCCAGGCTCTTTATGTGCACATCCACAAGCGCAATTCCACCCAAGGCTGAACATCACTCCCTGTCTCTCTGAAATTACCTCTGTGCCAGCTGCTTTCAGGAGCCTCTGACCAGCAGCTTTTGCAATACTGATCTGCTGAAGTAATAGTTGAAGGGAAACATTAAAGAATCATCCATAAAAAAGAAAGCCTGTACACACATGGAATCTCATCTAATCTTTTGCTGCATTAAAATACAAATAAAACAGACTGGCTTCTTTCTTTGGTTGGGAAGGACCAAATCCAACTTCCATGCTGTGAAAGCACAGAGCCTGCTGGAGACCTGAGCTTCTCTCTGCCTCATTCTTTACTGTCTCAGACTGATTTTTCTCCTGACAAAAATCTGGGCTTAAATAACCAGCACAATTTATTCCCTTCTGCCTGAGTCTCCAGAAAGTGCTAAAGCTTTTTTTTATTTTTTTCTCCCCGTCTACAAAGCCACACTAAGAAATCTTCTTTTATATCAGCAAGGCTTTCCATCACAGACTCAACCGTACATTTATTATCAGAATGTAATATTTGGTCCTTTCTCCATAATGGGTGCACTCAACTACATCATTTATAGTGAAGCGAAAGTGAGAAAGAAAAGAGGAAATGAAGAAAATCCTTTCATGGGTGATCTTCACTCCATTTTTTTCCTCAGGAAAAGGTAAAACCTGTTCACAATTAGGCACATCTAAGACTTGAATCGAAGCTCAGATTTGCCCAAGACAGATCTCTCTACATGTCCCTGCATAACCTCACGGTATTCACATGGGGAGGCTCCTGCTGGCACTACTTGCTTTCATTTTACCCTAAAAATAAAGTTGAAAGTGGACCAAATTGGTACCTTCCTGTATTAAAGATAAAAAGGAAATTGACACACACACACTTTTGTGCCGTTTTAAGTTCTCAGCCCATTCAAAATAAGACCAGAGGCCACTTGATGCCATTTCCCAGTCTCTCTCCTCCTTTTGCCCTCAGAAATGAACCACCAGGAGCTACAGGGTATAAAGTCAAGTCTTGCTCAGAATATTAAATGGGAAGACTGCAATCTGAAAGGTAACCCAGCATGTATTTATGGAAGACAGAGCAGAATACATACTACAGTATTAATTTTCCCCATCTTACCAAGAGGTTCAGGATCATCTTTTTAATAAGACAGCCCTGGATCGCCAACATTACTCAATTAAAATTCAAAAATGAATGTTTACTTGGCACTCCTGCTGTATCTACTCACACAAAATGCATTCCAAAGCCCATTTACCCAGGTTCCAAGGGACTGATATGACTACAGCCCTGTCACATAAATGAAATGCCAATTGCCATCCTGACGAGAAACTCAGATATTTAACTGATGAACAATTGGTGGAAAGAAAACAAAATGGATGTGAATATGGTCTTTGTTACCTTGTAGGGTTGTTACAGAATTCCTTTCTACTGAATGAACCTCATGGACACTATTATTGCCACTCCTTTTTTTCTTTTTTTTATCTTTTCAAGCAAAATTTCTTTGCTTTCAGAATTATAAAGCTTTGTTTCACTGCCTGTTAAGACACAGGCAGAAGTAGAAAGAAAAATTATTCCTCATGTTTTCAACAGTTTCACTCACCTATATTCACAAGAGGACATTTACCTATTATTCTCTACTGTGAGGATGATGCAAATATTTATTATTCAGTACCATTTGAAAATTCTTTTTTATGTTCTACATCAAAAAGATGAAGTGAATGAAAACTGAAAATCTTGCTGCATACACAGGAGATAACACCTCTAACCTGTAAACTGCACTCTGTTTTAAATTGCTTTTCCGAATCAGAAAAATGATGAAACTCAGTTTATTGCCTGTCACCAGTCAAAACATGCATGCTTGCCCATGGCTTCATGCAGAAAGCTGAATTTTGACCATGATTACATAAAGCTAAGACAAAATACCTACAGAGGTACTGCAGTGATGTTTCTCTGAAAACACTGAAGTGCTCTTTCTGCTCTGTCAAAGCCCTCTAGATGGCATTCTTTAGTAAACTTTGGTGATTGTACACATTTTGGCCTCAGTGCAGTTTACAGCATTTTCACTAATGTTTTTAAATTAATCTACTGTAATGACTGTCAGTTTAATGAGTTATTAAAAGATATCCATGCTTTTGTAGTGCAAAGTGTAACAAAAATGGAATAAATAACATTTCATTTATTGCAAAATTTCCTAGAGTAAAATATATTTCTCTGTCTGAAGTGCATTGCAGGCTTTAGAGAAAAGAAAAACAACAAGTATTTTCAAGCAATTAAATATTTTCTGGAAGAGGACACATGCCTGCAGAAATTACAGTAACCCATCTTCCTCCTGAAGTAAGGTCTTTATAAATGAGAACTTCACTACGTTTGAGTAAGTTTCTCTGGTAGGGATTCTCTGAATGGTTTTACAAGCAGAACAACTTGTAAACAAAAGGAAAACCTGCTGCTAGGACCCCTGCTTAGCCTTACATCAGGATGCTGCATTAATTTGTAGTAGGCCCACAAATGTCAGTCTCATTAGAGCAAACGCAAATTCCTGTGTAACTCAGGCTCTCTGTTACTGCTCCATGGCTCCATGGAGCCCAATAACTTTGCAGAAGTAGATCCCAGCAGTGAGGCAACGTGTCTGGGAAAGGGCAAGTCAGAGAGATTCTCACTGCCATCTGATAAGGTGGCAATCTCCAACGCCCACACACACAACACATGCACACACCTATGGACTGGGACTCTTCCGTGCCAATTCAGCACATGACCACTGGACACAAACAAAGAGATTTCTGAATTCCTGACCCACACAGAGCTACCTGACAGTAATCTGGGACATGTCTCCAACCCTACATGCTTGGCTAAAGAATGTAGGTGTTTGAAGCAGACTTCAAAACCTATCCCCTACACCTGAATCATTAGTTTGTTTGATTCAGTAAGTGCCTAGGTGTTTCATTTAGTTTTTAAACCCCCAAATTAGGCCATGTATTCCCTCTTGTCTGTATTCTACCAGATGGATGCTACCTCATGCCTTATGCAGAATACCACAGGAAAAAAGAAACGAACAAATGCTATATAAAAGAAGAACAAGCCAAAAATACCCCGGGGTTATTTCAAACTCCAGCAGTTTTTTGCAGGTGTTCTGGGCTTCAACAGCACAGTGAGACTTTTTCATTCATGTTCTGCCTGCTTCGTGGAAAACAACACTGATGTGAATATCCAAGCTAGAGGAAACAAATCCCAATGTATATTTCAAAAGGAGAACTGGCTTTATATCCTATGGATTATTATATAGCTGTGCTCACAAACTGTGCCTAGGCATCTGAGGCATGTTGAACTATTCAAGCATAAACAGAGCCAAGAATATTTATAGTTCTATTCTGTCATAGTGGATGTTGCAATTGGACAAATAATAGGGCCCAAGGTGACATACTATAATATTGATAGAGGGGCAGAGTGAGAAATTACCAAACTGAAGTGCTTGGAAATCTACAACCTACAGCAAGAACACCCAATGTCATAAGAAAGTCATTCCAGACTAAGAACACATGGATTTCAGGTTCCTTTTAATCATTTTGTCTGGTTGTGTACTCTGTTTTATGATGGTTTAATTGTAGCTGTACTTCAAATGTGGTGCACTGATGGGGGACAGCAGGGGAGCATTAGGCGTAAAATTTAACTGCAAAGCTCGATGCAATCTTAATTATGGTGCTGCTATGACACCTCCATAATTACTCATTCTTATCCACTGGCTCTACTAAAATAATTCACAGGACAGAAAAGCAAGCTGAGAATGCCAGCATTGTCACTGCAGTCCAACACTACACAGGACTAAAACATGGTGATGCTCGGCTTTTCAACACCCACATCCATCCACAAAATTTACAGAAGCCCTATTTTAAGCTCTGAGTTCCTATATAATTCAAAGATCATCTAAACTAGCTAGAAGGAAATGTGGAAGAGAAGAAGTGCTTAAAATTTCATCTTTCTCAGGTGTCTCTGTGTGAACTGTGTTAGCTGTTTTTATTCAGCCAGGATCCACAGCCCTGCAGGACTTGGGAACCTTTTAAACACAGGTAGGCAACTTATACTTTCTGTTTAAAAAAACATCTAGAAATAGAAGTGGAAGTTGTGCTGCTATTTTTCTTTTCATAACAACCTAGGAGCAGAGCATTTCATTCATGGACAAAATAAATAAGCATCACCATGCCTTTGTCCCTCTCTAGACCAGGAATGTGGTGACAGGGCTGGCATTCTCAGCTTTCTTCTTGTCTTGTGAAACACTCAGCAGAGATGGTGGATAGGGAAGAGTGATGATAAATGTGTCATAGCAGTGCAGTAATTAGGATTGCACTGGGGTTTGCACTTGATATGGGAAGCATGGATCAATCTTCAGTCCTCTCTTTGCCCGGGGAGTGCCCTTATCACGGGGCTGCGGAGACAATCCTTCACTTTTTAAAAAAGACTGGCCAACCTAGCCTCCAGCTCTACAATTAGGAGACTTTCATGGAAAAGGACAAGCAAGGGTCTGCCCTGTTCAGGTAGAGAATCAATTAAGACTCCAACCTTCACATCATGATACAGGGATTTGTATCAGGCCTGGGGACCTTCTCAGTGCTTACTCTTGCTCCAGACACCTTTATCATGCAATGGAAGCTAAATCAAGCCTGGAGTTGTTCATGAAGATAGAAATATGAATACTTGTTCATGAAGATTCATGAATACTTGTTCATGAAGATAGAAATATGAATACTTGTTCGTGAAGATAGAAATCTTGGCTACACTATTGAAGAAAAAAAGAATTCTAGCCACCTGGAATAGTCCACTAAAATAATATAGGTATGTATTCACAGCCCTTCCAGTACCAAGACAGTTATTCTGTGCACTGCACTCCTGTACTTGTGCCTCATTTTACCTGGTTTATTGTTTTACAGTATATATCTCAAAATATCATCAGAGTTGGAGGAACTACAAAACTCCTGATAACCTCTAACACGCACTCTGGGGTGTGAAAAAAGGCAGCAGCCTCTTCTATCACAGAAAGGTTAAAGAGCACTTGTTTTGGCTGTGCAGAAAAGGTCAAGGACAATTACCAAAACTCTCATTGCTGTATTTCAGTCTTTTCTCCAATTTTAGAGCAGCTTAGGTAGAATACAAAATCGCTTATTGGATCATGGTGCAAGAGATCTTTAAATTTTAACAAGAGAGATAAAGATTTCCGTTAGTACTGGCAAATCTAAGTCATACAAAAAGTTCAAACACTTGACTTGAAATAAAAAGCTATAAGAACTTTTGAAACAGTGAAAGAAACCACACATAATTTTGAGGGTTTTTTTTTCCTTTTTAAAAGCGAAGACTCTGGAATTAAACAAAAACAAAAACCAAACCTCCAAAACATACTTAAAACCAGATTCTGCAATAACAACATACAACTGTGAATCTGAAATGAGACACCACTTACTGCAAGAACATTAAGTAAACAGTAAGTTTGCAACACTGTCCCTGCCCAGCTCATTCATTTACTGAGTGCAAGGTTGGTTGATAGGTACTGACAGCAAAGGTTAGATCAACTTCCCAATCTGCTGGAGGGCGCTTAAAGGATTAGTACCAAGGGACTTAATAATATTGAAAGTACCTGCTTCTCTCTGCTACTCTAGGTTATTGCAGGGAGCTTTTTCCCTCTGCATACACAACAGTAAAATATCTAATCAAAGGTAAAATCAGGTACACTTTTCATTTCATGATTATTTCGTGGCTGATTTCTGAAAATTGAGACTCGTTTCACGTAATCAAACTTTTAAACCAATCTAGACTCAGAAGGCACAACCACAAATCCATATATATCCAACAAAACCAGAATGTGCATGTTGACTGTAAAAATGGATTGGTTTCTTTCACAGTAATCATGTTTAAAGTAACCAAAAAAATTTCTTCCTAACCCAAATTTTTCCTTAAAAACAATCTAGATCCACACTTCTATTATATATGTGTTATTTTATATATATACATACAACCACATATACATCCATGTGTGTATATATACATGCGTCATTAGTGTTCCCTGAAGAGTTTTCTAAACATGATTTAAAATTAAAAGTTTTCTCTCAATGAACACTGACAAAGCAAGGCAAAGGAAGTTTCAGTGCTTCAGTT
Organism: Leptocoma aspasia; assembly: GCA_013399835.1. Classification (NCBI taxonomy): domain Eukaryota; kingdom Metazoa; phylum Chordata; class Aves; order Passeriformes; family Nectariniidae; genus Leptocoma; species Leptocoma aspasia. The sequence continues at coordinate 277,220 of VXAX01001637.1, forward strand.
CCCTGAAGCCAGCTCAGGATTCATCTGCCTGCCCACCAAACACACCTATAATGTACAGGGTATGTGAGGGCTGGTCAAACAAACTTTTATACAGCACAGAAGAGGAGGTTTATTCAGAGGGTGCCTGATCTCAGCTGAATGTAGAGGTCTAAGTGAGACTAGAGGTCTAAAAATCCAATGGGAGAAATACTTCTCCAGCCCATTTGCTGATCCATCCCACAATAGGAAAAATGACATCAGATTTCTATTAATTACAGAGAACAAGTAAAAATCAAATGTCTTCAGAATGCAAAGCTACAAAACATTCTGGGCTCAAATCCGCCTTGCTTTTTCTAAAGATCTAAAATCCAGTTATTGCATTGTCCATTAAATTGCATATTTACGGCTCTCCTCAAAATATATAGAGAAATTCAAAGCTAACTAAATTTTCTTTACTCTCCAAAACACAATTTCTGATCTGAAGCAGACCATGGAACACAGCAAACCAAAAGGGATCTGGCTGGAGGAGCTGTGGAGAGTTGACATGAGAAAAGCTAATGAAACACAGGCCTAAACAGAGTCATTCTGCAGCAGTGCAATATGAATATTTCAAAAGCAAAGACGTCACTAAGAAAGGTTTTTTTAAATATGTACTTTAAATGGCAAAATTCTTGAAAATGCATGTTTTCCATCAATTTTTTTTTTCTTTCCCCTGTAACAGTCTGGAGAATATCAGACTTAACTTTTGGGGGAATATGAGACTAACTTAATGCCTGTTATCTCTTATCCAGTCCTTCCTGACAGGCTTACAAGTGACCAAGAGGATTGCAGATTCATGCCAAGGGAGAGGTTACAGATTCATGCAAACATCTTCAGGTAAACACAGCACAAAGAGAGGAAGAATTAAAAAGATGGGAAAGGTTTTTTATCTGCAAAATGAACGACATCAACATTTCATGTAAAGTTTTCTATTTCATTATTAGAGGTTCAGAGATAAAAGGTAAAGTCACATAAAAAGACTCTTAAATCTGAGTTGTTTTGTCAATACAGAAGAGAAACACGTCTAAATACATCATTCCTTAAGTGGGAAAAAAAGCTTCTTTCCTAGTGTCAAAATGTTCATCTGTATAGGAAATGAATAATCATAGTTGTGTCCTCTGCTATTTATTCAAGAATGAAAATTAGGTACACCACATGTAGGCAATTTTTGTCTCTTCTGTAGGAACAAACCATCCTTCTCACCCTTTAACAATCCATCTCAACTTTTTTTGCCATCAGCCCAAACCACCAGCTGAGGGGATTTTGCTAATTAGCTACAAGTTGCAAGGTGCAAAATTCAGCCATCAGGTTGTTTTCTCTTCTCCTAAATAATAACATAATCAGAACATTAAAATGCTCCTGTTGGCTTTATCTTATATTCTTATGTAAAACAGTTATTTAAGAACCAGAGTAAATATTGAGAGTATTAACTAGTAAAAGCGAAGGGATGGTAGAGGCCCCATGAAGCTAAAAGCAAATGCCAAAATGCTCCAGCAAACGAGGCCATTAGATTTTCCACCCACTACGCTGCCAATAAGGGAAATACAATGATTTCATTTATCTAAATAACTGCTGCTAGTCACAGATAATGGCAGCTTAAGCTACTCAGTGTGCAGTAGGCCACTTGGAGAAACAAAACAAAAATGAAGCACACTGCAGAAGAATAAAACAATGGTGCAGTTGCGTGTCTGGGCTCTGACAGAGAGTTCCCATTATTCCTGGTTACCAGAAGGAGCACACAGGTGAACAGATAACTGCCTGGATAAACAAATGTTCATAACACAACTCACACGTTGAAAAACTGGCCCACAGACCAAACCTGCACAACCTTGAGCATAAGTAGGCTCTTTCTTTCTTTTTTTTTTCTCCTTCCTTTTTCATGCCTGCATGTACCAGATAAAGTCACAGGACTCCCAGCCAGAGACTAGAACAAATGAGCTGGTTCAAAGGGCTGTTGTGAGGCGCTCTCTGGCCGTACACAAAGTGCCATTTTTCCTTTGCGTGCTCAGTGCCATCTCTAATCCAAAGCAATTGCCCTAAGGTGCCAGACACATACAGAATGAGACAGCCAGCAACAGCAAGTAGCATCAATCTGCCTCCTCCAGATACTAAATGTTGCTGGACAGAAAACTCGTGCTCTATTCTGCCTGTGTCCCACCAATTCCAGAAGAACTCATAATAATCTCAGCTGCTGCTCCTCAAATCACCACGGTAATTATGTAATGAATGTGTCACTAAGGAGAGAAAAGTCATCCAGATTTACTCAGCAAAGAATATAAAAAGGGGGCTTAATTACAAACAAGATGCTTTATTTTCAGACAGTTCACAGTTAATTTTTTCGCACTGCCACCGCAGAGAAGATTTTTAGCTGATCAACAAGCAGACCTTGAACCACATAGTTTACTGTGCAGAACTTCAGTGTAAATGGAAGTAGTTGCTGATTTACACTCTGCAGCTGAGGGCAGTAACTTTCTCACCCAAATTATGCAAGCTATCCATGCTCCTGTAGAAACCCAGGGGATGGAGTGAAAAGAAGTGTGGAGAGGAATTATCAATAAATGTTTCTAACATTGTTTGCCAGAAGACGGTGGATTCCGTGTCATGCTCTAAAGTGAGCAAAATAATGGAAAAAACAGCAAACGGACTCGGTGTTGGTTTCTCAGGCTGCTTGTCAAAGGGCTCTGAAACCTCAGTGATCTTCCCCAAGGTTAGAGAAATTAAATGAAATGTTGAAAAGCATTCAAACATGTTACAGCAAAAAATATTGCGGGGAATGAAATGGCTCAGCTGGTAGCTCATCTTTGATGAGCAGGCACTCTGGCATCCAGAAGGGTGGTGTAGGGTGAACCTTGAAAACCCTCACAAAGACCTTTGGGTTGGCTCTTTTCTTGTCTCTGCCTGGGGTCCAACAGCTTCAGTGGTACAGCAAATGAAATTAACATTAAGAAGCTTGTGGATAAAGATTAGCATCTAGAATATCAGTACTTACATAAGATAAAGCTCAGAAGGACAAAGGTAAAACAAAATTATCAAACAACTGTTCTGTATCACTGAGGAAATAGCATCTCATCTGAAACTAGCTGGTTTTCTCCCAACAGTAACAGCATAAAGATAACTTAGATTAATCTAACTGGAGAGAATTTTTTCATACAAAAACAATAAAGGAAGGACTGTCCATCTGCAGGCTGAGGTGCAGCTGAACAGGAGCACCCAGGCATGGAGGAAGGACATCAGCAGAACCCACAGCCTGGGCTTCTGCCTCAGAGCAGGAAAAATATCTTTCACTCAATGCACAACTTTAGGGCCCAAGTAACAGCTGGTGGAAAAAAAAAAACATCAGTGCAGCTTAACTGATTGTTCTGAAGTTATCTCAGGAAAGGTGTTCTTCTCAAATATTGACTTTTTGAACTAGCAGAGGCTGTGACCAGACATAAAGTTTTGAGAAGCAGCTGGGCTCACATGTGCTTAACAAGGGAAGGACCAGAAGTCAGCATCAGTGGATGAGAGAGAGCAAAACACAGCTGGCTTTTGTTCAGAAAAGTACCTGATTTCAGTCATGCATCTGCAGCACTGCCATCAGCCCCGACCTTGAAAACGTCACTTCCTTGCTCTGCTCCTTTGCCTTTCGGCCTGTACAGCGCCTGAAAACTATTCTTTGAACCTGCAATCTGTCATAGCTAGACTTAATAGATTCAATTTTGATTTAAAACTCCACATTTTATGTCTTCCACACATTTCAGCAGAAGCATGGCTCTTATTTTTTAAAGAAACACTTGACTCCTTTGTTGTTAATTGTGCAAGGTGTATTTTTTCCCCGTTAATAACTCTATAATGTAGAATTTAATTTACTTTCCACCATTTTACTTTTAATTATTACCAGACTCCTAAGCAATAAACAGAAGAAACATATTGATGGGACAAGCCTTTTAAATGATGGGACATAACAATTATTAATTACAACTTAAAAGTCCCTAGCAGCACTTTTTTGCTATAAATACTGGCTGACTTCAAAAGCTGCAAAAGGAAAAGACTAGTAGTGTGCAACAGTCAATTAATTAGATATACTGCAGATACCTTTCTTAATGAATTTGATTATTAATAGCACAACTCTCAGATTTAAATACTGACTCAAGTGTTAGCATCCATAAATTTTTTTCAAGGATGAATATATTAGACTGCATGGGCCACCTAATTTAATTGCAAATTATTTTCTCTACTATCATGTGGTCTATTGTATGTTGAGTTCACCTTATTGCACTTATGCAGACAGCTGTGCGAGGTGGCAAAACTTTAAATCACCCATAAAAACAAACAATATTTTGCATTTCTTCTCTCTGTTCTCTGTTATTTTCTGTGGAACATGACAGAATTTTATTCTTAGCTTGAATAAAAGGATTGTAAAATAGCATGCCTGTCACAAGTAAATCAGGAGTGTCCTTTTTAAAGACATGAAAATGCTTAGCAAGTTTCTGTTTTAATCCCAAGCATGTTTGGGCACTGGTAATTTCTTTTCAGAAGGAATGTCTCCACAGGTAGGGAAGTTGTTTTGTCAGTTCTGTGAAAGAGCTTTTAATTACCTATATTTAATTGAGTCTTGCACATACACATTGGGAAACAATTTATGAGGTTTTCTGAGTCTACAACATAGTTCACACAATAAATCATTCTTTCTCTCTGTACTTAACTCACGTGCTGTCTTTAAGCCAGGGTTTGTTGATATTCTAGGGTTTTTTTCTTTTCAAGGAATATGAAAGGCACAGAGGAACAATGTTCTGGTACCAATAATGTGGCATGGAGCAGGGTTTGGGGTCAGAACAGGACAGCTCCATCTTCTTCTCACAGCCACCAGCTAAACATTAGGAGACTGGACAAGCCATGTCACCCTCAGTTTGGCATTTGCACTCAAGTGGAGACAAGTATTTCCCATTTCTGTTGCAGTTTTCTGAGAACTGAAGAAACAAAACCTGCACGTTGGAACAAAATACCTCATGACTGCTTTGCAGAAGTTGGAACACCAACTTAGGCTAAAATGAAATTAAGCCTGCATTTTCCAGTTTGCTTCTATTTGCAAACCAGATAACTTCAGCAAAAATCACTAGTTTCCAATTGTGGTCACAACTTCCTGCAAGGATAATAGGAAGGGAAGACATGACTAAATGCTTGAGAAAAATTCCAAATATTTGGATTGCAGCAGAACCAAGAGGTCCCAGGTAAAACCAGCAGAAAACTGCCTCTGTTCTGATGTGTTCCTCTCAGGGACAGGATGTGGGGAAAGGAGTAGCTCTAGTACTATTTAGCTAATTAGTGTCTTAGTTTGCTCTTTGTTTTACACAAGACATGAAAGGTTTTCTGTGAACTAGTCAGAGCACAGAGTGCACCAAGGAGAAAGTGCTAAACATTCTAAAGACCTACAGCTGCACTGGCTGCTACCGTGGGCTCCAATATCTTCATAGATTGATAAGAGTGATCCTGCAGTGAGGATGACTTTTGCTGAGCTGTTACTTCACTCAGTGTTTGCCAAGATAAATAAAATCCAGAAACATCCTGCAGAATGAAGTGGTGATGTGAATTTCTGCATGCAAAGTCATGGAAATCATTGACCACGCACCCCTGACAGATCCTTCCTCCTGATCCTTGGCTCTTGGCCCTGGGAAATTCTGCTACAAGGGAAGCTTAAAACAAACATATATCACTAATGACAGAAAAGATATTCACAAAGCTGACACAAGAGTGAAGGACTGAGTATACAGGTAATTCTGGTCTCCTGAAGAATTGATTAAATTCCTTATGAAAATTTTAAGGCATACTCCTTGGGAAAAAAATAAATCCTATTGAGACAGACAGAGAGACTGCTAATCACATTTCTTCTCAATTCTTCTCCCTAGCCCTAATTAGTAGGGAATATTTACCTTGAAACAATCTCTTTTTTTCCTTCATTCATTTGATCAACTGCTTATCCCTCACCTGGAGCCATAATCTCTTGTCTGTAGCTTCATAATCTTCTGCACTGCTAAAAGGATTAAGTATCCAGGTGAAGCCTAAACAGCAGAAACAGATGATCACACAGGAAACAAACACTATTCTGATTTTTCAGATGCCACTTGCCCCCATAATAATCAGGTAAAAAGAAACTCCAACCACCACTGCCTCTTAGAAAGCAAAGAACCCTGTAAACATATAGAAGAAAACAAAACAAAACAAAAAAAAAACCAAAAAAACAACCCAACACAAACCTTAAGACATAGCTTTTTAAATAATTCTCCCCCAAAGTAAAACTGCATAAAACTACAAAATAAGTAATATTAAAAGAGAATAAGAAGATTAAGGAAAAAAAAAAGAGAGATTATTCTAATGCTTCAACAATTTTCTGCAATCTTTACAATGCAAATATTTTCTATTCTGAAAACAGATGTCACTTTATCTGGGCTTCTAAAAAACTGGTGAAACTGAACTGGGGTAGGAAGGTTACATTTTCTGTCTGTAGTTTTCACTAGGCAAGATTGACTCTGCCACCGTACAGCCCACAAACATGCTTATTACTTTTATAGATTTATAGGGCATTTCTTGCACATGACTCATTTTAAAGCCAGGACGTCTATCAGGTTAATCACCCTGACTGCATGTGATCATTAAAAATGCGCGAGGCAAACATTTGTAAAATTCAACATTTCAAAACTCAAAACTGTAAGATCTAAATCCAGCCAGTTCCTACCCTTTTGACACACCTGATATTGGAGACTTTTCTCCTGATATTTACCATTTCACTTTTTTCCAACTAGACTTCTGACATTAGGATCAAATACAGCTCTCACTAACACACTGTACAACTGGAAAATTTTCAGTAATTGCTTTGGTCGTCTAAATTTGTGAGAAAAGAAAAAATACTTTGAAATGCATTCTTCTCTTTCTTTAAGTCTGGGTATATATTATATTTTACAAAAAAAAAAATGGCAGATGAATATTACTTTTTTGGTATTCAGGAGTGCTTATATGTGGGAACTGGGTGAAGTGACAGCAACACCTGGAAAATGAAGCCACTAGAGAAGCAGAAAACAAAGTCAATCTATTCAGATAATTCTCCATGCCTCCCCTCTTCAGTCCAAGTGACAAGTGCTCCTACTCACTAATCTACCAATATTGTCTGGACCTAACAACGTGTTGATTCCTTCCCCGGCAGTTTAAGGAGCAATAGATCTGCTTGTCTCCATCAGGAGCCAATGGAGATTTTCAGGAAGTAAAGCAAGCAAGCCAAAACCTATTCCCAAGAAGTGCAGTGTCCCTTTCATCGATTAGGATAGATTTCAGTGAGTGGACATAATAGACTGCACGAGGTTGGAAAGGTTGTTAAAGATCTGCAAAAACTGCAGTCAAATGTAGATTGAGTTAACCCAGTTTTACTGATGGAACCAGACCCTTCTGTGCTCCTGCCAGCAGCACAGGGGCAGCTTCTAGAGAGCTGCAAAAAGATTCTGTCCAAGCAGACAAAACACAGCACCTGAGCCAGGGGAGCTGATATTTGACTATAACTACCTTTTTCTGAACGGTTATTTTAAAATCTGACCATTTGGCAAAACTCACAGAAAAATAACAGCCACATTGAGGCAAACTTCACCTGGCAGCCCTGCCTACTGCACTGTTACAGACAGCTGCAAACCCTTGTTTTCAGGCAGAGATACCTGTGAAAGTGGGAGCAGAAATTCAGCAGGGGTTTAGGCCAGCCAGAGGATGTGTGCTGATTCTGTGGCAAGGATTGCCTCTGGTGGTGTTACACAATTAATGTTAAGCTGAATTTGAAAAACGCAATTCGTTAACTTGAATTATGAAAATAATGCAAAAGAGCATTCACTAGAGGATTTTTTTCCCCTTTTCCCCCCTTTTTGCTTTTCTGTGAAAACCCTACCACTCTTCCAGGAGATGTATAGACTGCCTGGAGGTTTCCAGGGAAAGTTACCCTACCTAAGACATTTGTTGTGATCTGCAAACCCCTCTCAACTCCAGCTGTGGCCAGAGGCACGGGAACAGCAGTGAACAGGGCTTGCCATGCAGGCAGGCACAGCGCTGGGCTCATTCCCCTCATCCCTCAGAGCAGCCTCGGGCCATTGACCTTCCAGAGTAAGCTGCAAAGCTCATCTCTTTCCTTCATGGAAGAGGAAAAATGACTTAAAAGGCAAAAGCCGAGACTAAAAATGCTATGATATGGAACAGCCTGCTTTTTTTTTTTCTTCCTCCTTCACATTTGTATTCATTATTCTAATCACAGCATATACTAGAAGAGCCTAGAATCTAGGGCAGGTGCTTTAAATGTCATACATAACTCCAGTACACTAAATATCTCAGAAAATTGGAACATCGTGAGTGATTGCTCAGTTACTAATTAACAATGAAGGACAAAAATCACTGCAAATGTGCTATTTGGCCAAGAATTGACTAAAAGGGAAAGTGTGGAAAAGAAAGTATGTGTGTGTTAATGGAATATGCAACATTTGAGGGCTGCAAGCACCTGGAGAGGGCAAAAAGTTATACTTTATTAGACAACCTTAAATAAGAATGAAAGTCACACAAATTAGGGATAATTACTAAATAGTAACAAAAAAAGCATTTTTGAGTAGCAAAGTTTTACAAAATATTTGTATATAAACACCACAGAGTTAAGACATCAGTTCCTTCAAAAGGACTTAAATTTAAGTTGGGCTTTATATTAAATATTAGCCATTCAAAAACCAAATTCACCATCTATGGTACTCAACAAAGAAAATGTTAAAGATGGATATGTCATATATGTGAGCTGTTGACTAAGCGCTTGTAAGTTGATGAAAATAAGGACCTTTTAAATGTTACAGCTTGAACACCTTTTGATACACAGTTTGATAACTTCCTGGTTCAAAGATAACAAGTGAGAAAGAATTAGAATACACTAAAAATAAAATTATAGTATGACGATGTGACTTTTATATTCAACTCTTGCACAAGATAAATTTACTAAAAACTAACAGATTTATGTTTCTAGAGAGGAGATACTCAGTACTGTTGTACATCAAGTAATACTTCTTAGTAAAGAAGAAAGAATCAGTGTTCCTATTGAATCTCAATTGATTTGTGCTGTGTTGCTGCCAACACAGACAAACACAGGAGATTAGTAAAGGGGGAAAATGCTTATTTTATATATAACTGGATCAAATGTGATCCATCATCCATGAAGGCACAGACTGTGCATCTCAGCTAAAGCTGCTCCTTGCAGCCATCTGGTCTAGACCATCACCTGGCCAGCCTGGGCAGTTTGGTGCCTGGGCAGGTGTTCTGATGTTTCAGGTGCTGTTTGGGAACCACCTCGTGTTGTTTTGGGGCACTATCAGGGAATAAGGTGGATGAAAACAACAGAAGGGAGAACAAAACAAGCACTGGGGGAAAGTAGCAGGAAGTTCTCCAGGGTACAGAGCTACAATTTTCCCTCTTTCAATAACTCCAGCTGATCTGCCAAAGTCCATTTAACTCTTCTCCCTGTCTTCAGGTGCTTTGGTTTTGGGTTTTGTGTTTTGGTTTTGGGTTTTTTCTTATTTTCTTTTTTTTTTTAGTGGTTTGGTTTTTTGGTTTTATTTCTTGGTTGGTTGGTTTTTGAGTTTTTTTGGGGGTTGTTTCTTTTTTTTTTTTTTTTTTTAGTTGGTTGGTTTTTTGGTTTTTTTTCTTGGTTGGTTGGTTTTTGAGTTTTTTTTGGGGTTGTTTTTTTTTTTTTTTTTTTGTTTTGTTGGTTGGTTTTTCAGGTTCAGGTCAAGGGGAGATTGGGGTGCGTTTTTTGTTTGGTTTTTTGGTGGGTTTTTTGTGGTTTTTTGGGCTGGGGTTTTTTGCTTGGTTTTTAAAATTTTGACAAAGGAGATGATAGAAGATTCATACCATTTGATCTAGATAGGTTCAACTAATGACCTGTCAACTTCAGTCAGCTAATTCAGAAAGTGTCCAGGAGTGCCCTCCTTCTCTTGTTCTGATTCACTCACAGTCCTAAGTATAGTCCATTGTTTCATCAAAATTCTTGTTGTCCTGGTTAACTTCAGTATTTCCAATTACTTTTTTCTCATTTGATTTGCCTTTTTGTTTTTCCTTTCACTCTAATCTCTCTGTATTTGCTGTAAGTAGTAGCTTAGGCCCTTAAAATCACTGCAGTCATGAAAGTAATATCTGGAATCTCTATTAAATAACATAGCTGCCCTACAAGGATTGTTAAATTCTGGCCAGCCTAGTTTGCTCTGAGAGCACACCAACAGGCTGCAAATGAGATAAAAACACGTGTGCTGAGAATGTTGAGAGGTAATAACACTGACAACGTTACACGGGCTAACATTTTAACAAGCATTCAGGGAGACGTACTGGGAACATTTGAGGAAAAGACTACACTGCTGAGGGAAAACAAGGAAGAGGCCAAGCAGCTTTAGTTTCTACTCTAGATGGAGCAGGAGAACTAAATAATCAAATTCCAGCATCTTAAATCAAGACACTGGAAAGCTGAATTTCTAGTTTATTACATGAAAGTTATATTGCTTGTTAGCTCAAGTGGTTAAGCCCTTTTCTTTTTTAGTTCAAAAATGTTAAATTTTGTAGTCCATCAATCCAACCATCTCAGAGCTGTTACTAGAGCCAAAAAACCTCATAAGGGAAAAAAATTAAAAACAAATTAATGTGAGAAGATGAGATAAATCAAGTAGTGAAGTCAAGAGTAAATTATCAAAAAGATCTTTTATCAAAAAAGAATAATTTTTTCTACTTCAAGAGTAACCCATTAATTTTATTCGCCCCACTCCATTCCTTAGCATGATTGTAGTTCAAGCAGCATAATATAAAAATAGGCTTATTAAGATATGAAATGTGTTTAACTCTCATCATAAGCACCACAGTCCTTCAAAATTTAATTTAAAAATATATATATAAATCAGGAGAGCATAAAAACATTTGCACTTTTCAATAATTAAGGGGAAAAACACATTTATAATTGGCAAACGGTAAGCAAAAGGGAGCCAGAAAATAAATGTCCTGGGTTGGATTTGGCAACTCTGACAGTACTATGACTGCTTTCATTGACCTTAAATGAGCTTTTGCAGTATTTTCTACAGAGTAATTCCAGGGATTTTTTTCAAAAGAGAAGATGTAGGAGATCCAGCGTGATTTGATATCAGTCAGGCAGAGTGATGCCTTGCATATCTTGTATGTCATTTCATGATACTGATCTCCCCAGTCCTGAAGGGAAAAGGGACACAAAACAAAAAAGCATAAGATATATATTCCTCTTTGAGGCTTTTATCTCCCTGGCATCCCTCATTTAAGCTCTTAAATTCCTGCCTAGAGTTGCCAAAGAGAAGGGGAGGAGCACGGCAGCACCTCCCTGACACAGGTGTACCACGTGAATCCTTCAGCAGTGGCTTACACCACCCGTAGGATTGTTCATTTTGCTTATTCACCTCTGCACAGTCCTGTGCATCCCTTTTCTCTCACGGGGTAACTACCAGATGAGAAATCACCAAAGGGTCCTTAGGCCAAGGCTCCATGATGCTAAAGGAACATCCAAGGCACTGCCAATCCCGAAAGCAGGAACCCGAGACACAAATTCTGACCTCGGGGAGTCAGCTGCAGAGGTTATCAAACATTAACTGGCACAACAATTTCAGGGGTTCTGGGAACTTGTTGAGAGAGCTTGCAATAAAATAACAAGGTAAATCACAGCAGAGCAGACTGGGGATGCAGCAAAAGTACTGATGGTGAGGGCAAAGTAATAAAAAAGATGAAATAGTTTGCCAATCATTATCAGCTCTTATTATATTATTATTATTTGACTGAGATACCTACATCTATATCTCAGGAACTGCAGGAACCCAAATTCCATTTCATAATTCATAGACAGCCTGAGAGGTAGGCAGAATTTTTGGGCACATTTACAATATTAAAACACTTCAAATTCAGGATACTGAGCCTTGAATCCTGCTTTCCATTTCCTGTAATTCTGATGCTAAGGTATCAGAGTCTTGGTAATTACATCTCTGTAAGACAAACCCACAGCTTTACGGAGGAAATATAATAATTCCCACCAATGTAGAATTGGTGATCCCAGAACTTTCCTGACTGACTTCCTTAAGGGAACCCTTAAGTGAAAGATTCAATAGAATCTACTGAATAAACAAATAGCACTGAAACCACTTTAGCAAGAGCATTCAGGATTACACAGACTCTATGGCTGCTTTAGCAAGTTGTCAGGGCAAAAGTTTCACTTAATATTTAAATAAATATACTTAATGTGAAAGAAATATACAATCATATTTGCTTGTCATATTTGCATATTTTCCTTAATGAATGTAGAGCCTTTAAAAAAAGGCTTATTAGCAGAATTCCTCAAGAGGAAGATCAGTCTTTTTATCCTGTTCCTAAAAAAATTTTAAAAAATCAAAATCTCTGTAAATAAACAATCTGATGACGTTTTAAGAAAGTTTTCATTGTTTATTGGTTATGGATATATGTCTAGGAATTTCCTAAGTAAGCCAGAACTTTTGTGTTAGGTTTGTCCAGGCATACAAACAGGAGCTGTTCCTGACCCTAAAACAGATGGAATCTGGTAAGTATCGATGCAATCTTGCACTCAAAGAGAAGAATAAGAGATATATTTTGTGTGCACATGCATAGGGCACACACACATCCAGAAGTGTACACATGTCCTTTCTATGGAGAAAAAACAGCCTTAAAATGCAGAGACAGAACAGTCACAGTGGGCCAGGTATCCCTAAAAGCAAAAAGTATTCCTAAAAGCAAAAAGTATTCTTAAAAGCAAAAAGTAGTGCTTTAGTACCATGTCCACTGGAGGTCATGGCAAAGATCTGGTCTGGCTTTTGCCTGATTCAGGGTCAAGGAGCCCAGGTGCACCTTGCTCGGTTCCCCAGGCACATTAAGACCAAGATGTCCAAAAGTGATGATTGGGCCAAATTAAGTGTTTCAAGCATTACAGAACATTATTTTACCTTGGCAGCAAAAAATAAGAACTGTTTATATGATTCTTAAATATTTCTATATTATCAGTGTGCTGAAAAAACAAAAAGATTCAATTACTCACCCAGAAAGACACTGACATCTGCTTAGGAGGAGAAACTAATTTAAAGTTATTGATGGATTTTTATGGAAACTGAGGAATGAATTTTCCTGGAGGACTGGAATGAGAGTGACAGCTTCAATACTTTTGTCTAGTCCTCTTAAAAGTTTACTTTTTTAAAGCTTTAGTGGAAGTTAAACTGTATTTACAAATAATTCATGCTTTCTGTGATATCAAATGAAAACATGAACAGGGATTATTCTATAAGCAACAAATCTATTTGAAGTCAGTATTTTTTTTTGTTGCCACCACAAGATGCCTGGGCAATGCCTGTCTCTGGTGCCCAAGGGTGGGCAGCACCTGGAGGTCTCCTTTACCTACTCCCGAAATAGAACTCTTGCCATTTATACCTTTTCACGCCTTTGATGTACCTTTACCATACAACATGACACCCTCCACAATTACTCCATTTGCTGCAGAATGCAACATTACAGCAAATGACAAAATGCAGCAGAAAATAAGCAAAATCAAATACATGAAGGGCATCAAAGGCAGTGTTCATCCCATCCAGCTCACAGGTGGGCTTTTTTTCATTACTGCAATTAAGCAATAATTTATTAAGGGAAATGCATTGCAAGCTCTGAAAGCAGTGAACGAACATCCTGAAATGCATCCACTTTGTGAGGATCTGTCAAGTGGGCCTGGATCACATTTACTTCTGAGCTTCTGTGGAAGATGAAAATCATCCCCCACGATCCCTTATGTGAATACAGTAATGGAATCAAAGACTGGTTTGGGTTGGGAGGGACTTTAAAGATCACCTCATTCCAATCCCCCTGCCATGAACTGGGGACACCTTCCACTCTCCCAGGTCGCTCAGAGCCCCATCCAGCCTGGCCTTGGGCACTTCTGTCCTGTGCCTTGGGCAGCCACAACCTCCCAGCACCTCACCACTCTCACAGTAAAGAATTTTTTTCTCGATATCCAATCCAAACCTGCTTTCCTTCTGAAGGCATTCCCCCTTGTCCTGTCACTACATGCTCTTGTTAATAGTCTCTCTCCATCTTTCTTGGGTTCCCTTCAGGTGTTGTTTGTGACGCCAGGAAGCATCAAACTCAAAGACTGAGAACCAACTCCTGATATTGAGCTAATGGCTGTACCAATGGGATTGTCAACCCTCAAGTGAAGCAACCTGGGAATGAAACAGGGAGTCTCCAGAGGGTGAAGGAACCCAAGTGTTTCACTATGTCTTGCTATTTAAAATAAAACTGTCCTCACATTAAAAAAAAACAAAAAAAAAACCCACCAATGTAAAACTTGTTATTTTTTAAAAGTCTTCTGGCATTCCAAGACAAATTAGTCCCAGCTAAAAAAACCTCCCAAGCCAAATTACAGTTGCCATCCAAACATCCTGTTGATAATGATTTCGTTCACTGAAATGTTACATGCACCGCTTCAATTTATAAATCTCCATTTCAGATGAAAAAGTGAAAAATAAGGTCTAGTAAATTAGATATTAAAGATTTTGCTACTGACTGCAGTTTCTGTTGCATTAGACAAGCACATTATTTGCCATAGCAGGCAGAAAAACAATGACTAAAGGCTGTTATTATGCTGTAACAGCTACATTAAGATAACTGCAAAAATAATTGTAGATTCACAACATCAGCTCTGTGTAAACAGTTCCAGAAACATTTCTATAACTTTAATTTGGTTTGCAGTGTTACATAAAGAACAGGGTCTAAGCCAAGGAATAGGGAGTGACAATAGTAAAGTCTTGCAAATTCAGAAATAATAGTGCTGGCCTATTATGCTACATCTGTGTTAGCAAATATTTTAGGAAGAGATCAAAGCGGCTGCTGAGCTCCTCACACTGCTATTCCATGTGGTTTGGGCAGTATGTTCTGGATTAGAGACAGTCTTACCTCCTATCCTGAAGCTTCCTGACAGGAAAATGTATTAGATGCACACAGGAAGTCCTTGCAGTGGCCATGCATGGAAATATTGGAGGTCTAAGCAAAACACACCAAGGAACATTCGGAGTGCTTTTGGAGAAGAGTTTGTTGTTTATTTCCACCTCTAAAGAATCTACATGTTTCTGTCCCAAAATATCTCTGGGAACCGAGTTAGCATGTGTTAAGTGGAGACCATCCAGGGACTCACTTCAAAACTGCACATTACTGCTCTGATCTGAACCAGGGCTGTACACACAGACTTGCAGGGCTATCAAACAATTTGCAGCACATTTATCTTTCTGAACTCAACTACCACTTTCCTGTTATCACTTTAAGAGGTTCAGGCCTTTTAGGTAACACTTCTAGAAAAATGTCACATAGCATTATTACACATCACTTGATTAATTAAGCAGCATAATTTGCGGAAATATTGTGCAACAGTAGGTTGCTGTTGCTAATGATGAGACTTAGAGATGCAGAAAAGAAGTGGGTACAAAATACTACAGAATGTGTACTTAAAAAATAAGGCCCAATTACTCATGCTTCTGTGATGGAGAGATACATTTACAGAAGATTTCAAAGCAGGAGAAAAAGCTTCACTACAGACACCTATCAGAGATATCTGAGTATCTGTGCTCCACATTGATTCCTCTATCATGTACCCTCCATCCCCAAACAAACCTGCCTTCCCCAGAAAGGATTATCAGACAGGTACCTGCTGCTAGCTCCTTGTGTCTTTTGCCAGCAGCAGTCACTGTGAAAGATGAGCTGAGCAGATGATCAATTCCAGTAACAACTGGGAGTTAGAAACATTAAACTCTGTGTGTATGTGCAGTGCACTTGAGGTTTCACATCCTTGTTTACCCTTGGTCATTCTGTCACCTGAGTTCTTGGCATTGCACCTGTAATCCCTGGAGCACAGGCAGTACCTGCATATTGGTATGGACATGACTGGCTCCCCTAAAAGAGATGGGAAGAGGGTGAATTTGATTGTACCAATCCAGCAGGTTGCAGCAGGATTCACATCACTCATACACTGGGCATCAGAGCAACCTCAGCAGGTGACGTGTCATCACAAACCCCCCATGTCTTCACACTCTGCTTTGCTTCCCCCAATGCAATAGGCTGTACCTGGTGAGTTTTGGAGTGATTCTATCAAATTCTGGGCAAGTCATCTGCCACACATCAGCTTTGCAAAGTGACGATGTGTGGGGCACCAAACTAACTTTGAGATAAATGCAAAGACATGCTCAGATTTACCATTGCTCCTCATGGGGAAAATTCCCAAACTGCAACATACAAGCATTGCTCAGGAGGAATAAATTTAAGAAGCTGAAGGTGGTTTATTTGCACACCTCTGATTGCAGCTTACATCAGTAGAAATGCTGCTACTGATCCTTTCAGGTCAGGAACAGCCCTGAGAAGAGGCCCCCAGACCAGAGTGACAGAATCTGCAAAATCTGGGGAAGTTAGAAGGCAGAAACTGGACCTTTAAGGATGAAGTAAAACATGGGCCAACACATTTTTTTGTGCTGCAGTTCCCTGAGAGATTTATCTTCAATAAACCGTTTGATGGGCCCGAACCCTTGAGAATACCTGCACATCAAGATCTCCACCTCCCCGGGAAGGTGGGAGACAGAAAAATAGGAAGGGATAGGGACACAAGGGCTGTTCAGAAGATCCTTGTGGCTCAATGGAATAGAAAGAAAACAGCTAGAGGCACATAGGGCTGACCATGGCATAGTCCTGGGATGTGGCTGGACTCTGCAGGGAGTGCAACCACACCAGACACCTGCTTATGTTGTCCAGCATAAACAGGAAGATTGACAAGCTCTGTTCAGGAAAAAGCAAAAGCAGACAAGACAGGTTGAAAGCTATGCTTCACATCAAAGCATACCATGACTTGAAACCCACCAAGGCTGTTAATACCAGAGGTCAGTGTATATAATCAGTCACAGGAATGCCTACATGTGAGCTACAGCCAGCGAGAAATCAGCAATTATCTTCCATGTTTAAACAACCTTGCACAGTGTTTTACATAACAAGGTGTGTATCACCACTCAAGCTTAAATGGGACTATTACAATCAGCCACGGTAACAAGCAGGCAGTGCAAGGCAAGTGTTTCCTGGCGAGAGCTTCTGTAGCAGCAGCAGATGCATAACTCCAGGATATTTGCTCCTTTCATGTTTTGTACCAGCTCTACCCAGTCAGGCAAATCATGTTCAGCTTGTTTCTAAATACTTAGTCACATTACTGAATTCCTCGGGAATTTTTAAAATGGAGTTAATTGTCATAAAGAACTGTCCTCTGTGTTAATGCATGAGTCTGAGGAATTGCATTGCATTTGTCTGATAAGCCTGAGAACCAGGGGCTGGTAGATCCAGAAGGTTATTGAAAAATAGAAGGAAGAGTTAGTTCTGTGTAATAGCACAAGTAGAGCAAACACAAGTATTGAATGCAGCACTCACCCCCACTGACAGGTTGCAGGGAGACTGAGATGTCTATCAATTGCAAAGAGTTTTCCAGCTCGAGCTACAGATCTCACCAGTTTATGCCACTCTAGAGTTGTATTTCCACAAAATCAGTTCCCCAGTCCAGGTCATCACTTGGCATCACCAGCATTTGTGCAAGGACCACAACCAGGACAGCCTGGCCCACCTGGGAAAGAAGATGCTGAGGGCAGCAGCTTGGCCAAACCACTGCCTGCCAGGCTCCCCAAAAGGCACCAGGCAGAAGCTACACAGGTGACTGGAATTTTAGAAGTCCAAGGAGGCCTATGAAAAGCCAACTCAATACCCCAATCACTTCACACAATTATTAAAAATCTTTTTTTTTCTGATAAAAATGCCACAGTAATTCAATTATACAATGAATTTAATGAAAATCCCCTTTAAGTAGCTGCATACACTAACAGAGTTAAAGCTGTGAGTGTCCATGCTTTGCACATAAAATAAACATTGATTTTGAATAGTATTTTTATTTTTATAGAACTCTTCTGGAAGGGTTTTTGACAAATGTTTTCCTATAAAAACACTCACTTGTCATAATCCAATATTTTTAATGAAAAAAAACCCATATTTGAAATACTGGAATATTTTTTGCCTTGGGAAAACAGGGTTTTTTTGCACAAAAACCTGTTCTCTATGCCATATAGCTCATCTGCTCCATTTCATGAAGTGATCTACACTAGGTCCCTTCAGATAAACAAACATGGATAGAAAAATCCATTTCAGTTTTGGACATGATGTGCTTGCATAATTTGCTTTCTCATGCCAGTCTAAAGACATGCTTTTTTTTGGTGCTGCATAGGGCTAGCTGTTTTCTGACAAAGACATGCCACAGTCAAAGATTTAAAATGATTAGTGGAATTGCAAAGGCAGGAATTTAAGTGGTATTTAACAAAACCAGGAAACATCTTCAGTGTCTCCTCTCATCCCCACCCTAGAAACTCCCAAAGCAAGGCTATCCCCACTTTCTGGCTGATGACTGAAAACTGAGAGTGCCTCAAACATTCATAAGTAGTAGTGACACAGCTTACAGAATACAGAAAGACTCAGAGTGTTGCCTTTGGTCTCAAACCACTGTTACGAACAAAGGAAAACAACAAAAACCCAGAAGCAGCAGTCAACAGCTGAAAGGAGCTTTGTGCAAAAGTAATGGTTAAAATTCCATATGTTTGAAAGATCAGGTTTTCATTTTAATGTTTCAGTTAATTTTCCATATCTTTACTGAACCAGAAGGTAGTCTTCCACTAGGAGCTTCTATCCCATCCTCCCCTGTAATAATGAATAAACTTTTATGAAAGATTTTACATGAGAACTTACTTCCATTTTGAAGTAGAAATATATTTTTACAATTTTCCACAGGGATAACCATATGCTACTACTGCAAAAGAACGGGTCCAGGAACTTTTAGCATGAAATGGCATGAGTATATAGACTGTCTGTTCCCTCATACAGGTGATACCTGAACAGCAGGATAATTAACCTACTCCAGTTGTCTCACCCTACAACCCAAGTAAACACAAGGTACACACTCAGTGTTTTGTGAAGGGCAGCTAAGGAAAGTTGAGATTTATCTCCTCCCTTTTATTTCAAATTATTTTCAAATGACTTCAAGTGACTTCACCTACTTTCCTCTTGCCAGCCAATTTCCTTCTGAGGTGAAGGAAAAACTGAGCTCACTCAGTTTTTTTGCTGGAGGTGATGTGTTGATCCCAGCAAACAGCCAAACACCCTCACAAGGTGCTTGTTTAGCCCCCTCTCCTCCAGGATGGTGAGGGAATAGAAGGAAGATGAGAATACTTCAACAATGAGAGCAAAAGGTGCATGTGCAAGCAAAGCAGAAACAGGAATTCAGTCACAACTTCCCATGAGCAGGAAGATGTCCAGGCACTCCCTAGCAAGGGGTGAGTGAGGACAGGGTAGGAAATAGAAGGCCTTCACACTGTGCAAGCACCATTCAGAACAGCCAAAACACTGATTTATCAATACCATTCCAGCATGAACCTGCCCCACCAGACCCAGTACCCCAGGACAGCTGGGTGCTTGCCCCCGAGTCCTGCTGTGCTGGTTTGGCCGGGGTAGAGTTAGATTTCTTCCTAGCTGCTGGTATGGGGCTGTGTTATGGATTTGTGCTGAACACAGAGTTGATAACACAGAGATGGTTTTTTTTATTGCTGAGCAGGGCTTACAAAGGGCCAAGGCTTTTTCAGTTTCTCGTACTGCCACGCTGGCAGGGAGGCTGGGGGTACCTGGAAGGAGACACAGCCAGGACAGGAGACTCAAACTGCCCACAGGGATATTCCAGACCACATGACACCCTGCTCACTATATAACGTAGAGGGAAGAAGGAAGAAGGAAGAAGGAGGGGATGTTTGGAGTGATGTCATTTGTCTTCCCAAGTCACTGTTATGTGTGATGGGGCCTTGATCTCTGGGAGATGGCTGAACACTTGCCCAACCATGGGAAGAAGGGAATGAATGCTTAGAAAAGCTTTGCTTGTATGCATGGCTTTTGCTTTGCCTATTAAGCGGTCTATATCTCAACCCATGAGTTTTCCAGCTTTTACCCTCCTGATTCCCTCCCTGATCCCTCTGGTGGGCTGTGGGCAAGTGGCTGCCTCAGGCTTGGCTGCTGCCTGGGGTTAAACCACGACACCCATTACAGCAGTGGAAGCTTGGTTTCTTCAGTGTTGCAGACACACCTCTCTTCCTAAATGCACTCTTTATTCTGCCATAAACCTCACACCACCAGCAAAGACAGAATGATGTGAATTTAATGCACTGAGTATCCAATAACAGACTGTCCTTGTTCTACACATTTAAACTGTCATCTGTGAGGCACAGTCAGAAGAAACAAGCAAGCTGAGGAAGTTCGCTCCTAGCTTTTAACAATATGGAAAATTTGGAGTTAATTTGATGTGGAGTCAAATGGCATGGATGATTAGTGCTGCATCAATTTTAATACTCTCCTAATATTGAGAAATTATTGTCTTCATCTTAACTTTCTAAGACAGTTTTCAGACTTAGTTTAATTAAGCACTTAGATTCTTTTTTCAGTGTTCAAAATAGCTTTGTAAATATGCAAAACCAGCAGCTAAGCTCAGACTAAAAATTCTTACGTTTTGTCCTAATGTATTTTAGGCTGTAATTTACCATGAATAGAAAGACTTATTTATATTTACAGCGTACATATTGTACTCAGAGGCATGAAAAATATAATTTGTCTCATCAAATGAGTCATCATTAGCTTTTGTTTCTACCTTTCCATAAGCAAAATATTTTTAATGTATTCAACTGGAGTTATTTTTACCCAACAACTTATATAATTATTTTTAAAAAGAGCAGTCATATGTCAGCCCATCACTTTGACTGCAGTTTATTTCCACATAAATCAAAACCTGAAAAAGCCTACTTAAAGGAAACATTCCATGAAGAAAAAAAAATACTTTTCTCTCTATATAAAGGCAAACATGACCAAAACTTTTGGATTTCCTTTTTTTTGTTAAATGCATGTGAAACTTTCAGAAAGATGCTGCTTCTCTCTTCAAGAATTTGAAACTAACTCTAGATAATCTGGAAAACCAAACAGAACTAAAAAGTAAGATTGGCATAAGAAACAGCTCTCCATCACAGCAAATTACACTCTCAACCCTTTCCAAACACTTGCACCATAAACTCTGAGCTGTGAAAACACACATGTGCAGAGTCTTCCTTGGCAAAACCCTTCCAATTAATTGTTACAAAGATGACACAGACTGTTTCTTATGAAACTGGGATCCCAGCTAAGGTAAGATATATGAAAATATGTAAAACACAGCTTCATCTCTGTAGCAGTAGTTCAACAATGTCAACATGCCCGGTTTGGAAACATCAGCCAATGATAAAATACTTAAATGCAAAATACCTAAATTCCTAGAAACTTAAATTAGCAGAAGCAGAAGACAGTCAAACAACACACCTCAACGTAGCCTGAAAAGAATGTCCATATTTATTTAAGGTAAAGGAAACAATTTCTGCTGTTCATTCAGTTAACCTTCATTCTTCACTACTTAACTATTGAGTCTGAGAAATGAGACTTAAATAGACAGGAAGTTCTTCCTTTAACTATTAATGGGCTGTTAAGAACCTGGAGTCATGAAAAAAATGGAAGCTAAAACTTCTTCAAGATGCTTAAAACATCATTTGAAAGCAGAAATGTGACTGACAGATTAATACACAAAAATATCACCTTGCAGTATCTGCAAGTACCACACAATTGCTTATCTGGTATCTTACTGTTCACACAGCTGCTCTCCCTTTGGCAGAGTATTGCCAGCACCACAGTCTTACAGAGCACATGGTTAAAAAAGTCTTTACTAAATTGAATAGAATGAGCAAGAAAAACTTTATAGGAAAGAAACCAGAAAGCTTGAAGAGTTTTTTTCTAATGAAATTTGTTTTCCA
Organism: Leptocoma aspasia; assembly: GCA_013399835.1. Classification (NCBI taxonomy): domain Eukaryota; kingdom Metazoa; phylum Chordata; class Aves; order Passeriformes; family Nectariniidae; genus Leptocoma; species Leptocoma aspasia. The sequence goes on from VXAX01001637.1 coordinate 299,197, forward strand.
GAAGTACTCACCAATTTTAAATAATGGCTCCATTCTTCATCTTCAACAAAAACAACAACAAAAAAAAAACCTCAGGACAGTAAAGCTTGACTTGTGAGAGAAGGAGAAAACAGGAGGGAAATTAAAACTCATTGCTCATAGTGTAGTGGGTGCCTGCCTGTTATCACAATAACCTCCTGGTCTGGAGAGTAATTTGAATTATTAAGCACAAAGAATCCTTCACACACACAGTGCAACACAGAGGGAAGGTCAGGCCAACTCTTTAGATAAACTGGCAGGTGAAGGTGACCTTGAGTTTTCATGGTGTGTTAGAGAAACCGTGGAGCAACAACTTCTGGGGCCAGGGATAGCCAGAATTCCCAGGTGACAGGGAACTCTGCATTTCCAAAGGTTGAAATATAAATCTTTATCAGTCCTTTACACTAAAAGGTTAGCTTTTAAAGAGTTTATCCTTCACTATGTCTGAATATCTGTGGAGAGCTTTGTGCCCTGGGATATATCACCACAGACCACATCGTTTATTGCCCTGACAAAGCTAAGGAGTGCTGATTTGAGGTGTGGCCAAGAAAAAAAGCTCTGGAGCTCATCTGCTTCTCAGAAGGTGCCAGGCTTCAACCAGACATGGTGACAACCTCAGTACACGACTCTAAGGAGGGGCCTTGGTTGCAGAGTATCACCAGAAGGAAGGTGAAAGCTGAATTTCTCTTCATAATCCATCAATATTGAAAGGGCAGGAGGAAGAAATTGGCTTTCCATGGGTATTGAAAGGGAAAATTTTCCAGTCTTGCAAGACAGGCAGTAGCACACTCACCATTAAAATGTAGACATTGACTCCAAAAAGCCCTAATTATTATGCTTTCTGTGTTTACATGTTCACATTGCAAATTTTGTCATTCACTTTTATTAATCTATCACTATGTTAAAGAAAATATGCATAGGTCAAATATTCTACCAATCTCATTATGAATGCTTCTGACCAAGTCCCTGATTTTAGGATGGAGCAAAATCTAATCTGTCTTTCAGTGTTAAGAATGCTGTAAAATCATTTTACAATGCAAGGAATGAAACCATATATGCATTTGTTTTCTCCTCCTCAGAGTTTATTTTGCATGTGATTTTACAGTTTATACTTCACATCATACATTTATTCCTTCTCTTGAAAAAAGATTTGACATAGACGCTTAGCATTACATTTTGAAACCTGGAACTTGTGCCAGTAAAAAAAAAAAAGAAAAAAAATAAAACACCCTATAAAACATATTAGATCAATACAGTGTAAATATAACATGTATTAGAAGTTGCTTGTTATTTCACTACAAGGAAAACAATCTGGGAAAAAAAAAAAAAGATAATCAGTTCCAGTTGCTAGAACAGTTCAGTATATTTTATTTGAAGTCATAGCATAACAGGAATGCTTTTATCAGCCCACAACCAAACAATGATCAAACTGGTGTAGAGGAAAATGAAGCATGATCCTATGGTACTCAACTGCAACATAACATTCTCTGCCACACAGAACATATCCACAAAGTCCTTTCACTGTGAACTCTGCCAAAGACTCTTTTTCCATCATGCTGCATTATTCCATCCCTTATTTTGCTTAAGAAGTAAGCCACAAGTAAGCATTCCAAGAACTGTGAATAGATTGTCAGTGTTGGCACCAACTATTCAGTAGTTTATACAATGGTTCACAAAGGAAACTGGGTAAAATTATGACTTGGAAATGATCACGGACATCTTCCTCTTTGGCTACTTTAAAAGTTAGAAAATTCAGATTGATACAAAAGACATTCATTTCAGAACCAATTCAAATATGTTTTTAAATAAATGGAACAAAATAAAGCATGTCTCATTAATTTGGTATTAATTTTTCAGAATACTCTGCAATACATTTTTAAATATACAAAATCTTACTCTTTACAAAAAAGTTGTAGCTCATGAAGGAACTCACTTGAATTATCTTAGCAACACTCCAATAATTAACTATCTTAATTTTAATCAAAAAAATCACCTTAGTTTGATCACTGAATTTTGAGACTGCTTCTTCACGAGAAGCAGTGTTTCAAAAGTTATAAAAGTGCAAGAACATCATCATGTTCCAAGCTGAAAGGCAGCTTCTGGAAGCAGTGAAATCAGTATTGCAAGGTCCTGATGTTAGTGAAATAAGTGCAGTGGGAAGAACTACACTTTAAGTACCTCTTCCAGTGTGGTACTGTTTCATTAAGACCAAAACATGCTTCTCACTGAACATTTTAGTGATCTAAATAAAATAGTTGTGTCATTTTTGTCCAGCTGTAGCAAGTGAGATGCTCAGACTAAGTGATTTGGGTGGGAGCAGATAACCAGCACACACAACAGCCTCAGCAGGCCCCCACTCAACTTGCCTGCTTGTTTTGCTGCACAGCATTTTTGTGCATTTGTAATTAAATAAAACATGGCAAAGTACAAGACTCTCAGAGGACCTTCTCATCCATTTGGATAAGCATTTCTAATTTCTTGTTAGACTTCATTGAAGAAGAGGAGCCTCAAATTAGGTCCCACAAACCGTTAAGGCTGCCTTTTAGCCAAAAACTTCTGTTTTATTTAAGCAAACTACTTACTTTTAGTAAGAAGCATTAATATATAATGAATATTTGAATTCACTATCAAAATGAGGATTATAAGAAATTACAAACTTTGGAGCAGGATCACTCTTATCATTCCTGATACAATTCTGTAAACAACAATTTAATTGAGAATATCTGCTGCTTTGCAACACCTTAAGTGTAATTTTGTACTACTAGAACTACAAACCCAACATTTTCCTTTCTGCCTCTTTTTAAAGCTTCTTCAAAAGAGGGTCTAGCAAGTCAAGACTCTGCAATTACATGTGAATATTAATCTTACATTTTAAACACCTAATATTACTATACTCAGCCTCAGAAAGCCTCCTTAGAGCAAGTTTTGTTATACTTAGTACTAGTACAGTGTTTCAGCACTTCTTTGTGACTTGCTTCTCCCATGGTAGTTACAGAGAACTTCACTTTGGGATGTCCGTGGTGTGAAGCACAAGAGCCACTCTGCTTGGAATGTACACCTAGGAAAAACAAGACAAGAACAAGAGCTAAAAACCCAGAAACCTTACAGGACACAACTTCTAAATAACAGCATGGGGGAAAAAAACCCGTATTTTAACTGCTAAAAATCTGTCATTTGAGCACTGTTGTGGGTATAAATATCATATTTAAAGAATGATTACTGACTGCTTAGTCCTTAGCATTGGAATTACACAAGATAAAAATTCTAAAGGCAGCCTGATTACAATCTCTTTTCTATTTTTCTTTTAACAACTTACCTTGATATATTTTAGGTGGCTACCAGGAGAGGGCCTCATATGACTTACAATGACAGTTTCAAAAACCTGAGAATGTCTAGGTCAACAGACTGGTCAGTGAAAAATGATAAAGTTTTGCTGTGAATTAAAGGTGTCCTAAGGCCTGTGATGTCATTTCATACAGGTAAATACCAGCAATATGACACAACAACATGTTCTTCACAGTCTTGGCACCTATGGAATGTCAGTGGCTGAGCAATAAACCTCACTCTCAAGACTGGACAGAATCAAAATTAACCATTTAAATGATTGCATTTTTCTTCCTTTTTTTTCCCCCTGAATACCACAAAATACCCAAATACATATAATCAAAAGACTCCTCATAGATCACAAAAGAACTCGTGGCAATGTATTTTACATGACACCCCTTCCAAGCTGAGCAGAGTCACAATCAGAAAACAAGACCGATATGTGGTATCTACCAATTACCTTGATACATGGCACTCCATCAATTGTCAGGTCTATGAATGTGTTTTCTGAACAAGTCAATAAAAATGCAATTATAAAAGGTAACACGAGATTGAAGATTATTGGTTTCATTCTGACAACGTCCTCTTTTAGCCTATCCTTCATCCCTGTGGAATGTCTAATATTCTGCAATTTCAACTGCGTTATCTGCTAACGAGAGCCTGATGGCACGAAGGGCTTTCATTGTTTTCAAAACAGAATAAAGCAATAAAGCAAAGAGCTTTAGGAAAAGGAGAAAAAGGAAAAGAACAGCTGATCTTCATTGAATCAGACAGAGCAGTGTCCAATGCTTCTTGAAAGGCAGCGAACATAATGATTTCCCCTAAGGTTTCAGTGATAAATAGCTTCTATAAACCGGTGCATGAGAGGAAATACTTAATGAAGTCAACTACCTCAAAACATATAGATAAAGGAGAGATTTTGAAGTTGTGTACTGAGAGATTCAGTGCTCTGGGTTTGGATGATGAAGTGAGAAGGGAGAAGGAACAAACAGAAATAAGGTTTCTAAGAAAGAATTTGTAAAATGTTACTCCAGTTATGGGGAAAAAAAATAATGTTAATGCAGGAAACAGCAATTCTCAATTATATTCTGGTCAATAATGTGTCAGATCCTAGGAGGAGTAAATTAGCCCAATTCCTTTAAAATCAATTTACATCAGCTGAGAATCTGAGAGCAATGTTGATCATCCAACTCCAACCTCTTCATTGACAACCAGAATTTTAAAACTGGTTTAAGCATAATTTCAGAACTTGTGCAGGTGATTGTACTTAAACAAATGACAGATATATTTTCCATTTGCCATGAAGAGACGTATCTGCCAGCTTATTACTTTAGTCACTTGTTTTTTCCTTATCTAGGGAAATTAAACATGCTTTTTAGAGCTTTTTATCTTGGTGTGCTTCTTGCTAAATCATAGGAATGCCACATATGGCACTATCTCCTAATCTTATTTCATTGTTCATATAACCACCTCCGAGGCTATTTGCTACAAAAAGCAACAATTAGGGCATGGACAATGAAGAAATATCAATTATTGATTAAACATATTAATAATTACAACTAAGATAATTAATTATTCATTCCACTGGTGTACAATTTTTTAAAAGGAAAAATATTACACAGCTATTAGGTACTACTTATTACAAATATATAGGTTATTATTCCTTTCCCCCAGCACAACAAGATTTCCAGAAATACTACATTTTATGTGCTCTGGCTTTATTACTTGTTTAAATAGACAGATGTCAGAATATTGTGTGATGGACTGAGGAAGAAAAATGTGACCAATGAGGTTGGAAAAACCACTTGTCTTTTCTGAGGCAAGGTGAAAACTGGAAGATTATCTATGCAGGATCCCAGCAGGGTTTTCAGCCCAGATTTCTCACCTCCACTCCTCCTTCTGACAGCCTGAACCACGAAACTTCCTCAGCATTTTCACTCCAGTATTACTCCTTTTCTTTCAGCCCCTCTCACCTGAATTACCACTCTTGCAGAAACACATCCCCCTCAACTTAAATTAATTTTCTCTATATTTTTCCTGAGTGTACTGACTGTCTCAAGCCACTGTACCAAGTCAACTGTGCTCCAAGCATATGCTTCAATCTGCCATTAAGTGACACTATTAAAAAAGCCAGGAATCCATTGCTGACAGGATAAGCTGAAATGCAAGCATTTTATTGTATGTTTGAGTCCAGACACTTTCAACTAAATAAATGTATAGATAATCCTTAGCTCTAGATGTGTCTGGATTGGACCTTGAATATTCAATTGATCAATGATTCACTCTAATTCAGTGTCATCTACAACTGTGCTCTGTCTCATCCTGCTGGTCACTGCTACAGACTCCAAACAGGATCAGCTCTCTCACAATTCCTAATACTCTTTCCTTGATACCAGTCAAGAGCTGCACACAGAGCCTCTGATTGCTGAAATGGCAGTGGCCCAGCCAGTTTTTAACCCACCCAACAACCTTAGCCAGCCCTGTAGTTCCTCAGCTCCTAGGCAGGAATGCTGCAGGAGACAAGGCTGAAAGTCTTACTGAACTGACTGGAGCAACCTTGTGCACACAGCTTGAGCCATTTCATCAAGAAAGCAATCAGGCTGACCATGCATGCTCTGACTTTGAGAAATCCAGGCTGGCTTTCTGACTGACCCATCTCATGTAACCCACTTGCCTTGACACAGACTGCAAGAGGAGGTGGTTCTTGTCTTCTGGAGGAGCTGCCCTACAGACCCCTCAGCCTTCCTTTTCAGCCTTGGTTCAGTTGTCAGAAATTTCCCCTGACCACTATGATTTTTCTCAGATAATAGTCACCAGCCTTGCAATCACATCACTGAAATCATCCAAGCTTCTAGGTGTATCCCACTTATATATAGATCTTCTTTAACCTATTGCTCTGCTACTTTATTTTCAGTGGTGTGCTATCACACAAAAAGAGTCTGAAAGCAGGCTTTGCCCTTGGAGTCTGAGCCAAAAAAAAGGCACTGAATACTCCTGTATTGCCCATACTGTCCATCAAAGTTTTAAGTCTTCCCTTTGTCAAGCGACTTGCCTTTTTTTTTTTTTCTTATCAGCAGATTTGCTGAATCACCTTCTTGCCCTTCCTCACTTTATATATATAGTATGCAGCCTGAGATATATATCTATCTATAAATAGACAGGTATACTAAAAGTACAGAGAGGTTTCCTAATTAGAACCATTCCAGGAAACCTAGGTATTCATCAGCAAAAAACACTATCAGAGATATGTAATTTTTTATTTTTTCCATACTCTAGGAAGAGTGTCTCAGAAGTTTATTCTTTCATATACTGTTGCTGAATTACACACTTTCAGTTACCAGCTTCAGTTCTATTGATCTCTGTTCTTCTAACCTGCTTTTTCTGATCACAAGTTTTATCCCATTCATGTCTCCTTTACCATTTCCCAAGGCTCACTTGATGAACATGGACAGAAGTGAAAACCCAAAGAACAGAACACTAAAGAGAATTCATTCATAGCTAACCCACATCTTGACTGTCATCAATCAAACTACCCTCAGAGTCTCTCTTCTGTTTCAAGCTTTCTGCTCATCCTGAACACCCTTTCCAGCCACTTCCTCCCCTCCAGGCTCACCCAAGCTGGAAAGGGCCTCAGCAGACCCAAACTCCCTGCTGAAAGCAGGGTGAGCTCTGAGCTCAGAGAAGGTTACTCAGGATCTCAGTGAATTGTCCCTCTGCTCTCTGAACCAATTGTTAACTTACAACCTCGAGCCCTAACATCACTCAAACTCCACTATTTTAAGAAGCCAAGAAGACATCCAAAAACACACACAGGAAGGTTCATGAGGCCTTTTCTGATGGGGGAGTGTAACATGGGGACTGGAAAACAGCAGATCTGTTTGAGACAGGATGACTCGGCTGCAAAGACAGTTTTTGATAAAGTTAACTTTCAAACGTTTAGTCATAAAATATCACTGAAAGTCTTTTTATTCTCATTTTGGCAGGAATGGAGTAGCTGCTGTTAGTTCATCGACAGATGTGCTAACAGAGAGGATGGTGGGGGATAGGAATCTTGTTTATAAGTCAAATACAAAATGGGATTTTGTTGGCACTTTTGACCTTTTTATACTGCATGTCCATATGAGGCAGCTATGCTGTCTAGGCAAGTCCCACACAGATCAAGGCTTCTGGCACTAAAACAGTATCTCTAGTAAATAGACAAAAAAAAAAAAAAATCAACCTCTTTCCCATCAACTACCTAGCAAGATCATAGTCTATTCATGCTGGCTATCTCACACACAGGACAAAAGCAACTGTTTCTACTACTGGCCAGGAATGTAAGATGTTTTCAGCCAAATTCTTACTCCTTATACTTTTTTTTTCTGTGAACATCCAGAGAACATCTAGGAAAAAAAGAGATTTAAAGAGCTAAGAAGAATACAGGAATACCACATGTAGGAAGCAGCTGTGAACAGCAGCAGCTATAGGCAGAAATATCACCTTACCTATTTCAGGAGAGGACTAAAATACACAGCAATCTCCAAATGTATCTAAAAACCCACAAGAAGAGGTTCTGCAAATGACAACTGCTACTTTCAGATCTGTCAGACTAATTCAGTACCAGGTGCAAGCACAACCAAAGTTGGCTGGAACTGCGATGAACTACTCTTCATCTGACTTTCAGGATTGGAAAACACCAAACCCTAAAAATAATTTCAAGGTCATTTTGTAACAGATGGGAGATTTACTAGAACTCAGAGCTAGATCAGGCACTGCAGAAAAATACTCAGTAGCACATATTGCAGCTGGTAGATGCAGAAGGCAATGTCACAAGAGACTGTGCCAACATTATTCCAAACTTTTAATTAAAATGAGGGCTTTAGACAATCTCCTGCCCCTGTATCACTATTAATTGTCACACGGACACTATTCTGAGAATATAATTAACTATCAAAGAATAAAATAGATGATAGCTCTTCCTTTCAGACTATAATTTACCATACAAAACCTCACACATTTTAGTTTTCATTTTGCTAGATATTGCATATGACAAAGAAGGTATGCTTAAAACAATGTGAAGTTCTGCCTTCCAATTTGTTTTTCAATTTACAGCTATACAGCATGAATAAGCAGAAAATAATTTCTTGGACTGTCTTGCTTCCTTTATGCAAAAGAAGTCCATATACCACACAGGGTGTGTCTCAAAATTTCTCCTCTATTATCTTCTGCACTCTTTTTTCAGACAAAAAGTACTTTAAAAAAGACAGCAAAACCCCCTGAAAAACAAGTACACTGAAGATGAATATAGGATGAAACAAAATTTCTAACAGATCAACTTTATATTACATTGGCTGGCAGTTTTAAGAAGTCAAATGATCAATGAAGATGAACAAATCAATTTAGAAGTCTTAATCATCAAGAGGTAAAAATCAAAATATCTTTGTGGTATTAAATTCTTACTGATTCACCTAGTTTGAACAGTTAAATTTCTAACTACAAACACTCTTTCATTTAATCTGTATATCTGTGCATGTCAGGGGAGAAAACAGTTAAAGATTACATCAGTCCCTTAAAATTCAATACATAAATCCTTATCATGAAAGTTATTTAAATGAGTATTTTCAAAGCTAAGGTCACTAAAAGCTTTTAGATCATTTCAATCTATGGGAGTATTTTAATTTGTCCACAGACTCAAGGAAGCAGGAAGTTGCACTTTGACATTGAATAGTATACATTAAGGTCAAGGTTAAAAACTCAAGCCTGTAATAAGGATATTCTTAAAATAAACTATATAATTTCACCTTCATTTAATGTGAAAAGATTGTATCACTGAATGCCAAAAATAGAGAAACAGAAAAAAGACAGCACTGGGGACAGGGGAAAAGGAATACTCTGACATCTATTTATTTTTTTAACTAATTGGAATGAACTACAGAAAAAGTAAATCTATAAAAGTCAAAATATGTTAAGCAATTATATTTCACAATAAATAATATACTACTTTTCCAATGACACAACATCCTCTGCAATATTCCACTTAGCTTGCTTATTACTCAGTTTCTGTTGGTGCACAAAGTAGGAAAGTATAACTCCTCCATTTTCATATAAATCCAAACTTTTGGCATGGTACAAAAAAATCACTAGGACACTTATTGATAGCTAGTTCTTTCCTACAGCAAAATTCAGTCGAGTTGGATACCTTAGAAAAGACCAACAAGACATGTTGAGTGATGCATTATTAAAAAATTATACTTTTTCTTCCTCCTGCCCCAAATCTAAGTTTCACATCTAACCATAAAAGCCAAGTTAGGCAGCAAGAAATGAATTAATCCATAAAGGGGCACTAAGATCTGACAGGGCTTGAAATGTGTGCACAGCACTTAATTTACATCTTGCAAAGAGGTGATGAGACATAAGCAAGACTAAAGGTTTATAAAAGCATTCAAAGGTTTATAAAAGCATTCAAAAAAGCACACATTATTTATAAAACATACCTCCGAAAAGACCAGTATGAGAAGCTGTGGTAAAACAGAGTATATTCTTGCTGTGACAAAATGGTTCACAGCTTGTAATTAGAAAGTCTGATTGCATAGAATGTCATGTACATTCCAGATATTTGTTAACAATCCATTATAGAAAAAGCAGTGAAATTGAAAAATTAGTACAGTTATTTAAATAAGTCATATTACAGAGGGCATGTCTGTGCATTTTCTATGGAGTTTTCAAGGTGTCTGATGATTTTGAATTCTGGCCCTCTAATAACTTTACTAAACAAGCCTGAAAATTGTACAGTGAAATGCTCAGCAGTGCTTACAAAGCTTCATCTTTCTCCAGGATTCTTTGCTCCAAGAATTTCACACCTCCCTTCTTCTCATTTTGATATGCCACCTTGAATATTTCTTTTATTTGGTGATTTTTTAGAATGAATCATGTCACATTTAATCTTCTGTTTTTGTAACATATTTGTGTGCTATTTAAGCCTGACTTGAGAAGCAGAATTATTGCATGTGATATATTGATATGATATTGCATGTGATATATATGATATGCATGTGCATATTTCATTTTGTCACAACCCTCTGGGCATGTTTTGCTGACAATGTTTACCCACACACCTTAAGGGAGGTGCACCTCTCATTAAAAAAATTCCTTCTTTGGAGTTTGTAGTGGAGGAAAAACTAAAATTTTTGAAACTTAAGTCTCATGCATTATGAATTATTATTAAACAACAGGAAAAGAACTTTCATGAGTTTATTGGGGTGGCATCATACGTTATTTGGAAAGATATTTGGTGGGAAGACTTTTGAGTTGGATTTTTAGAAACTGCAATTAAGATTAAAGAAACTCCTAAGCAGGACAAATTACCCAATAATTTGGATATAAATTGCTATATGAAATAAAACATCTTTGTTTTACTGCATAATAGCAGCTGGAGGCATTTACTGTAACTTTTGTTCATTCTTACATGAAGATCTATTTGCTGAATTTAGGTTTTCCAGATTTTTTTCCTCAGTTACTTTTAGTTGGTGTCCTCTCACTGCTATTTTACCTTTATTTGGTGCACGTGGCATCGTCTGGGGGGTTGGCTGGCTCTGTGAATTGGGTGGCAGAAGGACATAAGAGAAAGTTTACCTGGGTTTCTTTCTGACCTAGAGGTGCCATTGCCATGCCACAGCTTATGCTGCAAATGTGCATTTGTTGCTGTGCTTCCCACATGCCTTATCTTCCACATACTCCCAATAACACAGCTTCACATTCTGCCACATTTTTTCCTGGCTTGGAAAGCTTGCACTCACCATCTAATGAACTAAATGTGAAAGATACATTCTGAATTACAGTTAATTGGCTTGCAAAAGTTAAGTTAGTGATAGATAATTAAGATGCTCTCCGATCACCCAGGCAATGTATTTGAATTGGGCACACGAAGCAAGAACTCTGGAAGCAATAATTTGCTACATAACCTTCAGGAATGAAATCTTAGACCTTTCATTTCAAATTAGCACAAATACTTACCCACACTATGAAAGCACTGTCACATGTAGATACTTAAAAAAAAAAAAAAAAACCAAAACCCATTCCTAAGATCCTTTACACCAAGCACAATGAAAGCACAAAAATTGTTTCATGTAATGAAAATATTTTAAATCACGCAAATGAAAGAAATGCCAATACTCTGGGTACAATGAAAGAAAGAGAGACGGAGGTTAGAAGTGACAATAATTCTCATGAGTTTTGATCTCACGAGAAAAGTTAAGATGTGACACTAGAAATGCATGGAAAGGGAGTGGCCCACACTAATCAGTGCAGATGCTCCATTTTTGCAGGCTCTTAAGGTTAAAAATGTAATTTATTTGCAGTTGTTCATGTGTACCAATATACCTGTGCAGAGAAACACCCTTCACCCACGTAATTGTTTTAGGTATAAAAAAATCTACACAACAACACAAGTGATTTCAGAATTTTTTCAGTGAACTCTTGCCTTAATTCCCAGCTTTTCTGAACCTCATTTTCTTGTGAGCATATACACATATGTGAATGCATATAGAAAGAATGGGAAATACGTGCACATATACAAATATACATACACAAAGAATAGAGAAAATAACATTTTAGAATTGCTAATTGGGATGGTTCTGATTTCAAGAGCAATTAAAGGTAGAGTTGTATTAGTGACCACCTCAGCTAACAGAAATTGTATGCAAGGATATGTCTCCCAGTTCACCTCAGGTGATTTGTGGGAAACTCTACCCATTATTCATATCACTTTAGGACTGGAAATCCTTGAAAGTCTTGATGAGATCAGAGAAATCCTGTTCCATTTTGCAAAATTTTTCTGTAAACTGAGGAGGAAAAAGCCAGTTGGCAAACGCATGATTGGCTCCAATTCATGTTTGTAGAGTTTAGCATATAATTTTAAGACATCAGAGGAAGATTCAGTTTCTGCAGAGCTTTGAAAGAAGCAAGGATGAATATGCAGTTTGTCGATGTGAAAATAAAGCAAATTATGATATTAAGGATAGCAACTCAAAAGTGTATTAGTAGGTTTTCATGCATGTTGGCAAGAACACTGTGTACCAGACACTGCAAAAGTGCATGGAAATATAAAAGTAAAGTTGAAAGAGAAAAATTAGTTAACGTTATTGGTTATAATCAAATCATAATGTTATCTATACTGTATCTAGACAAAGGTTAATTTCAGAAAATAAATTAAAAATACTCCGTTCCCCCAAATATTAGACTCCATATTTGTCCAAATAATTGCAAAACTTACACAGATAAAGGTAAAATTAAAACAAATGAACAAACCTCCAAACAATTTACTTACCATAATTGAATTAGGCCGATAATTGTGAGGATATTCCTCAGAGAAGTACTCTGTATTGTGGTCCAGCCTTTGATGCCCTCCATATTCTCCAGCATCAGAATCCAGAAGGATTTTATACTTAAAGGCAACTGTTAAGGAACTATGCCAATTACCCCTTAAACAGAAAAGAAATAAAAGCAAAAAATCTAGAAAAATTAGTAATGGAAGTTATGCAGTAATGGAAGCATGCTGATATATTCAACATAAAGCAAAAATCATAACAAAATCTAAGAAAAGAGTGGAAAAACATACAGAACATATAGAATTCATATGAAGTTTTGTCCTGAAAATTTAATTTTAGCACAGTGACTCCTCTTAAAGCAAGTGCCTCCCAGTCTCTTCTGCAATCTGCCATGAATGGTAAGTTTATAGCATTACAGCAGATATGCACAGCACTTTAAGTGATGAACTAGACTAAAAATGTACCACTAAACAAAACAATGCCTTTGAATTGCATTTAAGAAGTAATGTAATTGTGACCATCAAAATCAATCTGTATGTAGCAATATCTTACAGTCTGTCAGAATCTCATCAAGTGTCAATGAGAAAAGCATGTAATTTTCCAGAAGAAAACCCTACAACTCCTCTGAGAGTCTTCTGGAAAAGAGCTGGAATTATTATAGCAGAGAGGAACAAAAGAAAGAATATATTGCAAGAGAAGGTTTTTTAAGAGACAAATATTCTGACTGCAGTTGTTAAAACGGCGTGAATTATTTAACAAAGTGTAGAAATTAGTTGGAATACCTGTAGATACTTAGAAGGATTCAAACAGATTTAGTGAAAAATAAAAGATGAAATAAAGTTGAAACAATAAAGTCAGAAAATATAGGGAAATAAATGGGGAAATAAAGAGCTAACTCATAATCAAAATAAATTTCTTCTTACTTGGGACAACTACAATAAAATATTTAATTTTTTTTATTATTTCAGTACCTTGTATTTTCTTGATTGGACATAATTAAAGCATCTTTTTTCCTTCTGAAGTTACAATAGAATGCAATCTCCAGTCCCCACCACTCAAAGGAGAGAGGGAAATAACAATGCTCTATAATCCACAGTCTGCTTCCTCTATTCTCAACTGTGGAAGAATCTTACTTTCCTAGAGCTTGTATTTAATAGGATCAGGGATGAGTGAAGCAACACTCTTTCAAAAAAGTCAGTGGTTCTTCAACTGTTCTTAGGCTTCTGTGTTTGCCCAAACTTTTGAAAACAGGCCTGCTCAAAACCTGAAGGATTGTGGTGCAAACAGAATTGTTTTCAAATCTCTTTACACAACTCCATCAGATGAGGTGGGGAATTTCACAACCACCTGCCTTCCTGACTGAAATCTCTGGTGACAAGGAAGGCTGAAGCATGACATCACACAGAAGTAACCACAAAGTTACTCTGAGACACTTCAGCCTAGAAGATTGCAATGAAAAAACGTAAATGCACACAAGGAAAAGTGTTGATTAGCTCCCAAACCACAAATGGTAACTAATCCCTTCCCCACAAGTGTTTGCAGCAAAATGAGAGAATGGTCCAAAACTGCCAAGTCAGTTGTTGAGTTCTACAGAGCAGGTGCCCAAAGATCACCACATTCTCCAGCAAAATCCTCATGTTTGTTATCTTTCTTTATTTAAAAAACAACAACAAAAACCAAACAAACAACCCCCCCCCCCAAAAAAAAACCCAAACACTTTGGAAAATTCTAGTTTGCTTTAGTCTTTAAAGGTTTTCATGCACACACCACACACACCTCTCCCCTCCTTTTTCTTACAAACATGATCAAATTCCCATTCATTTGCTGTCATGTACAACATGCAAAGCCACAAACTACAGGATCCAGTCACTCTCTTCTGTGTCCTTTCAGCAGCAGCAATATCTGCTATTATTGCACTACATATTTTATTAACATGGCAGGAGAATGCCTCCATCAAGCATTTCACACCTTGCTTCGGTGATCTGCACTATACATTAAATTTAATAAGTTATCAATGTTGTTGAAAGCCCTGACACGTTTAATGATTCCTTCAAAACTATTTACAACAAATGCCATTGTTATGGCTATGCTGTTTTAGAAACAATTCATAAAACCATGTCTGTATTGCTAGAGAGTACTGCTGAAGTTAATATCACCATGTCTTCACACATATACAGCATATTTTGTGTAAATACTGTTAACCAGATTCTGAATAATGGGGTCACAAAAGAATTTTAAGACCTTCACAGATCAGGTATTTGTCTGGGAAAAATAACTGGTTTGGTAAACATGTGCATTTACCTTCCAACTTAAAGCCTCACAAAAAAAGTCAGTTTTCACATTTCAGAATTTTACAAGCATCTAGTTTTCTGAAGATTACTTTCACAAAAACATTAAACAACAGATGTGCATTTTCATTAAGTACATAATAGAACTATTTTTTTATGCAGTGAGGTTTGGTTTTTTTTTTTCTGTGACAGTGTTGGAAATACCAGCCTGTATTCTCACTGGAAAAAAAAAAAAAAAGCCTGATTTCTGTTGTTTGGTGCTCCAAATAAATTCCCCACCCACCACAAGGGAGAGCAGCAAAAGCAATGAACCCTTGTATAGATAGAGCTGAAAATGGAAAAAACTGACACATTCATTACTGAATTACTATGCTTTTATAATGTTTTGAAATACATATTTTAACACAATTTTTAAATTTAATCTTCTCCATGTTTAGTGACACATTTGCAAAATAAATGCAAATCATAAAATAGGATATATTTTGTTCCAACACTTACTGCTGATGAAAGAAACCAAGTAGTGCTTGTGGGGGTGATAGAGTCTTAAGTGGTTAGGCCATTTTGTTTTTCATAATTCTTGAATTTCACTGAAAAAACTAGCATAACTAATTTCAAGATGAAGGGTACCACTCTTGCTCCTCTCCACACACTGCTAATTTTGAAGACTAATGATTCAACCTGGAATTGACAAAAAGCATATGGAGAGTATTTGGCTAAATTCTGTAATGAAGTTAAGCACCTTGGCCTGACAAAATTCAGCTCAGGATATTTCAGTGACAGGTGAAGCCATTTAAGCACTCAACACATGCACAAGTACTGAGAGGGAGGGGGGTACTGTCCCTTTTTGCCTCTGCCAAATATGATTTTTGTTTAAACCACATGCAAATTTACAGATATGTCAATTCACATTGGTTGGTGATTATAAACATAAAATGCAGATTTACTTTTGAGCCAAGATAACAAACCTTGTTAAAAAAAAAAGGGGGGGGGTGATATACACACATATAGCTTAATTTTAATGAGACTTCCAACACAGATGAAAAATAATTTAACAAAATCAAGTGTGGAATCTCAAGGAGGGAAAAGGAGTAATTTCTGAAATGTTTAAGCCCCTTTCCTGTTCTTTCTCCATCCTTTCAACCATGTTCCTTTTGAACAGAGAAAAGAAGATTTCCATATTGAATTTTCACTGGAGACTGGCCTTGGAATCCAAGCACAATCCCACAGAAAGGCCTAGGCAGTATTAAGAACATAAAATTGGGAACTTATGAATGGTTTCCCCATTAACATTCAAAGTTTTATCTACAATCAGAAAACTAGAATTTTCACTGGAGACTGGCCTTGGAATCCAAGCACAATCCCACAGAAAGGCCTAGGCAGTATTAAGAACATAAAATTGGGAACTTATGAATGGTTTCCCCATTAACATTCAAAGTTTTATCTACAATCAGAAAACTAGAATTTTCACTGGAGACTGGCCTTGGAATCCAAGCACAATCCCACAGAAAGGCCTAGGCAGTATTAAGAACATAAAATTGGGAACTTATGAATGGTTTCCCCATTAACATTCAAAGTTTTATCTACAATCAGAAAACTAGAGACAGCTGACCTAGATGTTGATTGTTCATCTACCTCCAAACTGAAGCGAATTAGGCAGAAATAATTTGTTAGTTCAAGCTGCCTTTCTCATGAAAAGGCTTCTGAAAGAGCATAATTTATGAAGTAAAATTCCAGCGTAAGCACAGAAATGTTTTTCTTTTTCCTTCACATAGTGACTCAGAACCTGGGCAATAGGATATGGCACTCTGATAGTTAACACAGACTCACAGTGCTGCAAACCTCCTTCTCCCATGCAGATCAAAGAGGCATTCCCACATTAGTATGCTGTACTTCTTATTCACACCTATTAACCTGAAGTATCAACTACCTTGATGGAATTTAGCATTTGACTGATCCTAAATTAAGTCCTTTGTCTCAGCTGTGCCAGAATTCTACCAGGCAGGGACAGTTACACAACCACACTTCAAAGGGGCGTCTTTGCCTTCAGCAATCTCAGCCAGTGACTCATTTAAATGACCTTACTGCCTCATTAGAAGCTCTAGATGCACGTTGTAAATGTCACAGAGCCTGAATTAATGTGGGTTTTTAAAAAAAAAAAAGTATTTTTGCAGCATTTTGATGACAATATTTGTGATTCCTCAGGTCAAATCTAGCTATTTGCTTATGGATAACTCTGGTTTCAAATCATAGAATATCCTGAGTTGGAAGAGAGCCACTAGGATCCAAGTCCAGCTCCTGGTCCAGCACAAGGCACCCCTAAGAATCATATGTGCCTGGAAGCACTGCCCAAACACTCCTGACCTGTCACATTTGGTGCTGTGACCACTACATTGGGGAGCCTGTTCCAGTGTCCAGCCACCCTCTGCATAAAGAACCTTTTCTTGATATCCAACCTAAACCTGACAGCTTCATACCATCCCCTCAGGTCCTGTCACTGGTCACCAGAGAGAAAAGATGAGTACCTGAATGCCCCTATGAACCCTAAATTCATGCCACTCTGCTATTCATTCACTCTGGGACTACAATGCTTTGATACATGCTATGCAAAAATAGCAATATGTAAAACAAAGAAAGCACTCTTTCCCATGACATTTTTTTTATGCTTGAGCAGTATATGATAACATGAAATATCAAAATACAGAGATAAGCTAGCAGCAATTCACGCTGCTCAACATTCACAGACTCCCATGCTCACATATAAAATTAATGTCTCATTCCTTGAACACCTCACACCAAGGTACAGCATTTTAGGAGAACATATCATAGAACAGAGCAACCCAATGCCAAGGAAAATAAATCAAGAGAGAAGACTGAAGTATAAGAAGGAAGGAAAAACTGACCACAAGCTGACTTTGACTTTTCTTACAGACATAGCTGAATGTCCACAGAAAGACTTTCCAAACCAGGTGGGACCAGCAGAACTGTAATGTCTACTGACTACAGCTTCTCTTATAAAAGTAGGATTGGGGTTGTTATGGAACAGCGTACATACAGAACAGTTGAAAGAAGAATGATGTTTTCAGGGAGTTCAGAACAGAGGACTGCCTACAAAAATGCAGGCCAGGCAGGAAACTCTATACCTTTCAACATACCTGGCAACATATCTGAGAAGCTGTATATAAAAACAGCTTAGAGATATATATCACTACAATATATGGATAGACCAAAGTCATCCATTTCATAAAAGCAAATTTAATGACACGTGTTAGATGCACTCATTCATCTAGTTCAATGCACAAAACAAACTTAAACCTAAGTATTGAAAGGATCATCCCATTTCCCACAATTTCCAATATAATTCAGAAAAATGTTTAATTAAAAACCATTTGAGCAATATATTATAGCAATTTGTCTCTTCTGGCTTATAATAGCAAAGGGCATCAAATTAAAAATCCACTACTTTATTAGAAGAAACAAACAGACTAACAACAAACTTTTGCTTTTAGGTACTTCCTCTTTACATCTAAGTTTCAAAGGGATCATAAATAATTCCTTTTCAAGTGGAGGAATTGTTCTGAGGATTTAATATTACGTTACCATATCTCCTAATAATAGGACATCATTTATTGAAGTCTTAGGTTAAAAGGTTCCATTAAAAAACTATACATAAAATTCATGGTTCTAATTGTAGGAGAAGAGTTAGGAAGAAACCTTAGTCAACATTAAAACACCTCAAAGTATTTAAAAAAAATAGATAAAGAAGTTCTTCTAGATATTAAATAGCTCCTCTTTTCTGGTGAGCCCCCCCTCCCACAGAATACTGTGTGCAGCTCTGGGATCCTCCTGACAGGAAATTCCATGATTCAACCAAAGCAACTGAAACATGGAACTACCCTGAATGCCTGACAAATAAAGTGAAGGGTAAAAGTGGAACTGCAGTGCTTCAAACTGACACAGCAGGAGGCACACACTAAGCTGTGTTTGTCAAAGGACTTGAAAGAAACTGCATTTGGGCAACTAAATTTCCTCCAGAAAATCAGCATTAATTTTTGGAGTACTAAGAATTTGGACACAAATGCAAAGCGAGTCAATTACTCGAGTAATCATTTACTGCTCAGCTCATCTAAGAGCACGTTCTCAGTCCACCCAGTTCTAAAGCAGAAATGTACAAATACAAACTTCCTGATGAAGGTTTGTTTGCACTACTGCACTTTCTTGTGTGACTCCATACAGCATCATCCCACTGTGGTGCCTTTCTGTCATGCATTTAAGAAGTGGGAACTACTTGCTTTTTCATTCCTCACCAGAATTCCAAAAAACGGCTTCACAATTCTTTAAATTGCCTTTTTTTTTTTTTTTACTTTTGCTTTCTACAAAATTATCACTTATGAAGAAGATTAATTTAAAGATTTTTTTTTGCTGTACACAAAGAATTAAAGCAATACTGCATTGGTGACAAATAAGCAATTTCTTACCTTTTAACTACAGGTGGAGCTCATATTAGGAAAAAAAGAATAAAATCAGCTTTCAATTTCTAACACTTCTAAAACAGAACAGTAAAGAAAAAGGATATTTTCCTGGAGTTTCAATACCCACTCTGTAGTCCACATAACTTTGGTATGGATGGAAGTTGAAAATAAAAATTAGACCTGCTCTCTCAAATGCTATGACCTTATTGGATTCATGCTTTTCACTCACATAGGCCTAGGAGGAAAAGAAAAAATTAACACTTTAAAAATATTTAATTTCTAATGAATTCAAAAAAAAACAAGAAAAAACCCACTGGTTCTGTGCCTCATCTCAAATAATACAGGTTCAAGCAACAGAGATAAAGGCATTAACATGCAAACTGAAATTGTTTATCTATGAAATGCCATATAAAGTTTTTGATTACTAAACTGTAGTTTACTTTTTACAAGGCAATGTAAAATTACAGAGGTAGAAGCCTGTTCAGCATAGAGCACTTGAAAAAATCTTGCTCAAAGACTGGTAACGTGGTCTTTCCATCACACTTTCCTTTAGTAAAAAATTGATTCTTTTTATCAATTGAAATCTTCAGCCTATTTGTTATGGTGATCTGCATCACAGACAGTATTTTTAATCCAGAAAATGAAGCACTTAATATGGTTTTTTTGTTTGTTTTTTTTTAGAAATCTGTGTGAGAAATGGCTTTGATAAGCCACAATAAATTGCTGCACATATCATCTTTGTTTTATTTGCTAAAGCCATTAATAAATAACTAGACATCAATTAAAAAAAATCTTTAAAGTGGATTATTCTTTAAAGTGGACTAGAATGAAATAATTAAACACAGAGAAATGATAAGAATTGATCTGCTTTCATAAAATTTACAGTGTGATACTAGTGTAAAAAATGCAAATACAGAAGCAGCAGGTTGATGGCTAGAAGACTACAACTTCCACTAGACTCTGCTGAAAGTTTTTCCTCAGAAATGGAGTAATTATTTTTATAAAGTGTAATGTCAGAACAACTTACACTCTTTCAAAGCAGTCCTTGGATTGGATTATAGACAATTTTATAGTCTGCTTTATCCAATCCACAGTTACTAAACAAAAATAGGGAAAATAATAGGAAAATACCTTGTTATGAAGCTAAAAGGAGACTGTTTTAGGTTTCTATTATCTGTGGAAGATATTTCAGTGCCATATTTTGACAACTTGAAATATATGGTGAGGCATTACACAGCGCATAATAAAGTACTCTTTGAAAACTCAGCATGCAAATTTGGAAATGTTACTCTACACATGTACCCAACTGGTGACTAAAACTTCTTATTTTGTATATACAGCTTACCTGGGGAGATGCAAGCCAGCCAAATCTTTCCTCCAATTTATTCATATCTCTATCAAAGGCATTTAGGAATTTATAGCGAAGAAGATCATCCTCAGTAAGATTAAACTGCCTTCTGGCATAGTGGTAGCTCTCATTATTCCCTATTCTGGGGAAGTCAAGCCATTCTGGATGTCCAAATTCATTACCTGCATTTAAAAATATTAAGGATCCATGAAATCACATGCTAAAAATACACTAAGCCTGCAAAAGCAAAATATATTAATGTGTACTTCCTTTCTACAAGTTTTAAATTCCAAAGAATCTGCTTCCATATACAAACCAGTCATTTTATTATTATGTCTCGCATTTTTTAATATGTCTCTCAGAACTTCCATTTGTGTTACCAGGGTTGTTTGGCCATTAAAACCACAAGAGCAAAATATCCATGGATTCCAGGGGAAGTATAAAGTGACAAATTATGAACTCCAAGTTATCATGCCATGCTTAAAAATTTCCCAAAAATTTTTGTGTGTAAGTGCCATTATATCTCAATTGGGTTTTCTATAGCAGTAGCTTCACAAGTCTGCCAGTCTTACCCAGATTATCTAGCCCAAAAAACTACTGACCAGACTTCTCCTGAAGACAAAGAATAGGTTTATTCGAACTTGGATTACATTCAAAAAGAAGGAAACAGGTTGACATTTAGTCAAGAAAAAATTTAGCTTCTCTTACGTAGAATCTCCAAAGGAAATCTCAGCTGTCAAAGCTGAAGATTCAAAGCAAGACCTCATCTGGGACTCAATATTTTGAGTCACTTTAATGTATCTGAAGTTTTCCTGGTTTATATAGTGTCATTATTACAGTTTGAGACAACTCCAAATGCACTTAATAATTGTAACTCATGCTATAAATTGTTGTCCTGCAGACTCTGTCATTTTGGACTATTCATTTGACACAGGACTAAAGGGTATGAAGTACCTTGCAAGTTAAACACTTTGAAACTAACGTTTCAAAGCCAAACATTTCCGAGATTACACAACATCCACTCACCATAAAACAGAGACAAAAACATACACCTGGAAATATGTATGGAAAGTAATATAATGAAATTTAATAGGTTTTCTACTAAATCAAACAAAAAAAGAATAGTAAAAGGATCCTCACATTTCCACAAACTGTTACTCAAGTTTTGTCAATGAACTGGAGCTTTGTGGGCTGACAAAGGGCAGGGATGCCAAGGGAAGGCAAGAGATTCCTGGCTGGATACCCTGCATGTGCATCCACCATCCACCTGCTGCCCCACCCAGCCTGCACTGCCTAGAAGGCCTGGAGGATACAGGCAGCAGAGACGACTATGAACCTGGATTTGTGAAATGATTTCTCTAATTCCATGTTTCATGGGAACAGAGGACAAAAGAGAAAAGCCTTATATATATTTAGGAGAATCCTTCAGAGTGGTATCCGCTTTGTAAACGAACTGACAAGTTGTAAATTAAATTTCCTATTCAAAAGCTAAACCACTAAATTTCATATTCAGCTCAAAACTGGAGACAAATATAAAAGAATCAGAATCACAGCAGGACTTTCAAAATGACCTTGGAATAATGCTGGACTGAGCTCTTAAACTGTGCTAACAATACGGTTTGGAAAATGAGGAAAGATATTGCTACAAAACAGACACTGTATCTAACCAAATTCAATATTCTCTGAAGAGCTAGGCAAGGTATTACCTTCTTTCATGATCTGCACACTATTGAAAAGATGAACTACATGAGATAGCTCGGAAAAAAATGCAATCAATTGTCAGAAAATCAGAGATGACACACATCTTGAATTGATAGGAAAGGAAATCATACCTATTTGTTCAAGAAAGAAACAACAATGGGGGAAATAAGCAATAGAAGATAGTAAATAAATTAGACTGAACTAGCCCATCATTTCCATAGATTATTTCACTGTAAGTAGAGCAGGCTTCCTGCAGGTTTATAATGCATAATGACTCCCTCATCTCCACTTGCTTTGCCTATTTCCCCACCACAGTAACTCGTGTGATTCCAATGCTGTTGTGTTGTCTTGGCTTTTTAAAAGGAACAACATAAGTGAAACAAAATATTAAAAGCAGTCTTAATTTCCTAACTATTACCAATGGCTATTAAGAAAAAATGGGAATTTAGCACAGTGCAGCAATCTGACAAAACTCTAAGATATTTTCTGTTCCCAAAAACACAAGCCGAGGTCTAAACTCTGCATGTACTTTGACAGTCTGTGCCCATGTGCATCTTCTGAAGAATATGCTCCTGAGCCTTTTGTACTAGTCGCTTGACTGTAAAAGGGTCACTTGCTTTCTCTTTACAGGAAGAAAAATAGTTCATAAATTGTAACAGAATAAATTCAAGCAGTTTTGGTTATGTTTTTAAACTGTGCTGTAGGGAAAAGAAAGTAACATTTAGGATGCATCTGCATCTTGTGATGCATTAAGGCCGTGCATCCTATAAAAGACCCCACATAGAAATGCTACTTTTTTTTAATTGCTACTTTTCCCTAGTTTAACTTCGTAACAAATGACAGGGGGACTAGGGAAGCAAAGGCACAGGTAAGTGACCAACACTTACTTCCAGAGATAACTATTGGCTCACTAAATGTGAAGCATGATCTGCCTCCTTCCCCATGTTACACTTCTCATCTCTGACAGTAATCAGCAACATTCTCGTCTATGCTTCGAGGCTTTCAAAATTATTAAGAAGTATAACTGGGATTTCTTTTCCTCTAATTAATTTACTGTTTGATGTAAAGGTCTAAACTACAGATTGCTAAGAAGCCAGCTGCCACAAATGATGCAAATCAAGACAATGGAACGAATGTGGGGGAGGCAGAGAACAAAGCTGAAATTAACTGAAGTTTTGATTAGAGAAACAAAACAAAGACAAATCCTTGAAGTGCAATGCATGCTAATTTTATCTAGGAATTAATTAAGTTTGCTATTTCCTGCATATTGCGCACACTGGACAACTTTATTATGTACAGGATTTCAAGATCACAATTCCAACAAATAAATTAACTTTCTTCTAGCATAATTAAAATTTATGTCACCCTTGTTTATGAGGCTACAAATGCATTTACACCACAAAGAATTTAAGCTGCTGCGAATTCTTTTAAAGTTGAGCTGCACAGGTCATTAAAGTTTTCTTGATCTCTCTTCTTTAGACATCTTTAGTAGCAATTCTCTCTCAAAAAATAAGCCTAAGCAGAACTGAAGGGATATTTAAAAGATGGAGCAGGCAGTTTCAAGAGACATTATTTGGAGTTGTTTGCACTCTGAATTAAGTTTGACACTAAATACTTTAAAAGCAGTTAAAACAAGTAGTTTATTTTATGCAACAAAGGTAAGAAGCTTAATTAGATGTACAAGGCTAAACATGGTTTTAAATGATCTAAAACACTACAAAAAGATCCTATTTAAACCTGATGAGCTGGAGACTGGACACATTGGGACAAAATTCCAACAGTTCCACCTTAAAGTACATTTATCAAAGTATGTGGAGGTGCACCAATTTACAGAAGCCAGATAACAAAGTCATCCAGGAGCTGTAACTGCTTTGAATTTAACTTCACTACCTTTGTGAACAACGATGACAGTGCAACAATCTGCAGGCTATAAATAGAACCAACATAAATCAGATCCAGCATATGGTATTTATCATTATTTCAAACAATAAACACTTCAAACAATGGATCTTCATTTTCCCTAGTTGTAAAGCTCTTGGGTGTTAAGTAATTCTGACACTCTGTATTTACTCATATTTGTACCAAATCTTCTTCTTAACATTCATTACTACCAAACCCAAACAATAAATACTATACTGCCTCTGAATGATGAGAGAATGAGCCTCACTGTAAGCATTCCTGTAGTCTTGAAATCCATACAAAAATAAAATTAAGCGAAATTCCAAATGGACTCCTGAAACACCTGGGTTAGATGACATGAAGAACTTCATATTTTTTTTAATCATTAGCATTGGTATATAATGACCTATCGGGCCAGAAAAGACTAACAAAATCAGTTCAGGTAAACAAGTATATTTTAACTTCTGCATGAAACACAGGCTAGAGGAAATCTCTAGCATGAGGTAACGGTAGAGAGGGCAATTGGTAAAGACAGTTCTGTGAAAAATGCATTTTTCTCCTGTTTTCTGAAACTATCAGATATTGTCTCCTCCCAAGTTAGGAAAGATAAAAATCAGGATAAACACCATATTTGTTTTGCAGCTTTGTCTCCTAGGGGAGAAGGGAGGGAATGTTAAACATTCCCTGTATTAAAGGATCAAAGAATGAGTGTCCTTTGGGATGATACAGTCACAAGGAAAGACAAGGATGCCTCCAATGTATCCAAGACATGGGAAAGGATTGAGTCCTTAAAATGCTTGCCCTAAATCACACAAGGACACAGTACTCTGCACAGGGATACAGTTCCTGTTGTTTCTCTCCCATTCTCACTTTCCATCAAGGGCTGCTCTGTCTTCATTCATTTCCCACTGATGTTTAAAAGTTGGGAACAATTGTACCACACAATTTTACAAAAATGGATATAACAGTTCCAGATTCTTAAAGGAGAAAATACTCCAATTGCTACAACAAAAATTCCAACCATACTAAATGGCACTGTTCAGTTCTCATATTTCAAACTCAGATCTCTCTTTTGCCAGATGAATTACAGAAAAGAACCCCAAACCAAATAACAAGAAATAAAGAATTCTCCTCAGAAGCACCAATTCTGTTAGGAAGGGCTGGATGGCTGAGAAGATTTCTTACACAGAGGAACAACCAGGCACAGGCATAGTAAACAGGCAATAGCACTGCTTACTCTGATTTACTTTATTTTTCAACAGAAGTAGATCATATGATGGGTATGCCCACATGCTAGTATTTAGCAGAACTCTAGTTACACAGAAAAAAACCCATTTACCTAGAATAAATTACTCTTTCGTTTCCTTATTTGTAGTGTTCTATCAAAGGAATATTCAATAAAATATCAGTAGCCTCACTGACAACAGTATTCAGTTCCTAAGGGCAGATGGAAGCTTTCCCTTGAATATTTACTGAGCAGAGCAAGAGTTTCTGCAGTTCACACTAACAGACAAGAAAAAAAAACAGTACCATGAGAAGTTACCTAGGCTAGAAGGGATCTTGAGAAGATAATTGTTTCATTAATCTACTCTTAGAAACTTTCAGGCCAGAAAGTTTACATTTCAGCCCTCCTTCCTCAGTGTAGAATAATATATGTCTGACTTGCAACTTACTCAACACCCTCATACAGTATTTAAAATAATAAAGTGGCAACTAAACTCTTTGTGGTGCTTTTACACTGAAACAGTTTCCATTTTGCTGTTTCCTATTAGCTGCATCCTGGTAAAAAACAAGAGACTGTCTTTGATACCGTGACATTTCCACCAGGCTCTACATGAACACGGCACAGTATACATTATTTAGTTAACCACTTCCAAGAGCTCAATGAAATATTTAAGAACAGAAATATTGCAGAACACATTGCAAAGGTTAAAAAAAACCCACAACAAAACAGATAAAAAATCTTCAAATCTAACAAAAAATATAAATCTATATCAAGAAACTTTTTTAACAGAAGATGTAGTCAGAGAAGTTCTAGCTAGATCTTTCAGTTTGGTGCACTGCCAATTATTGACTGATACCACAACTGACAAGTTAATGGGCTCACAAAGTGAATTTAAGACAAGGCTGGAACAGAAAGAGGTTCAAGAAAGGTGTCAATCCATTTGCTCTGGGATACCCAACACATAGCACTTTACTTGCTGGTATCAGTAACAATTTCATTGTCTAATTTTGAAAGAGCATATGAAGAATTAAGAAAAAAAATGCAAACAGAAGAAGAAGATCACTTAATAGTGTTTGATGCATAGTAAAGTTAAAGTAAATAAAAAATGAAAGTATTACCCTGTTTTCGTTGCAGGAACAAATCTAATTACTTAAATAATATGCATTTGTTAACAGCACAAAATGAGAAAATTTGAAAATAAAATTTGGAATAAACTTTAAACAAATTGCAGGGTGGAAGGCATTCTAAAATAGATGCCAGCAATCAAAACAGAAGGTGCATTGGGAGAAGTCTGGTTTTCTTGAAACAGTACAAATCAGCCATAGAGTATACTTCTGGTTGCACCTCTAAACCTCTTCTTACCTAATGTCCTCAAAGGAGTACATTCCCAAGATTCTTCCTAGACTCACATATCACTGCTTTGAAATTAAAGCTTCTTTCTAGCCAGCCACCTCCTGCCCTCCACCTGAGGCTGGTACAACCCTGCCATGCTGAGAATATATTTATAAACTTCCTAAAAACATGTGTTTTAGAAAAAAACCTTCTCAAGGTCCTCACAATTTTAAACATCTCTCATCTACCATTGTTTCCAGCGAACCTGGGCACTTATTAAGGTATTTTCAAAAACAGAATTATATAATTACTGTAAAAGTCTTTGAAAAGGCACAGCATCATACTGCTACACTACTTTTTCCTCAAAGAAATGGAAAACTCCAAAGAGCACCTGAAGTGGTACCTGGGCACTGTTGCACAGTTCTTAAAGAGCACAGAGAGCCTTGGTGTGCTCAGTGTCAAGGCTGTGGCTGCCAGTGTTGAGACTCCTCTGATGCAGAAAACCAATCAATGGTATTTCTAAGTTACCGTAACAGCCATGCTTCAATTCAGAAAAGGAAATGGAGTTGCTTGTTTTCTGAACTTTACACAGGTGATTTGTGAATTTGGAAGGTACAGTCCGTGTTTTGCCTGCAGGACTCGGCACTGTTTCAAAGCAACCTGTTACTGTAAAGTCTCTTGCTATGAACTTGCATATACACAAATATAAATAAACATAATATTAAAAAAATGCAATCAATTGTTGTATTTTTTTTATGCACAATTCTACACAACAGCTGAAATCTTAGGTGGAACTAACACCTAACTGAAGCCATACTTTAGACATATTAGGATATTTGCTTAAGAATTAGTTGTCCTTGGACAAAACAAAAAGAATACTCAGAAACCATCATGGAGAGTAAAATTCAATACCCTGCTCTCAAAATAGAATTTTATAGAAAGAAAGGAGTACAAATTTTGATATCAACTTATAGAATTCTCACACAGAAAATCCTGAATGTTAGCAGCGAATTTTACCACACTGAAAAGTGAAAAAATAGTAAAATGATTCTGAAATTAGCCACACATCATATTAGATAAGAAACTTTTTACATTGAAATCCTTTTAGGTTCCCAATTCAGCAATTAAACATAATGGCAACATTGTATCCAAGACATTTTTGACCATAATTGTATCTTCCAATTAAATACTGTTCAGAAAATAAAGACTGGGAACATACAGATGTATTTTCCAATTGTTCAATTATTATGGAGTTTGACAACACCACTCCAGCATAGTGTGTGCAGTGCTTGGTCAGTACACCCAAACCCATCATTAAGGAGAAAGGCAGATACTGTGATCCAGAATTGTATATTAGCAATGTCTCACAATATAAAACGTCTTCCAAAATGAAAAGAGTTGCAAGCATTTTAAAGTCAGGTTTCTCTTACAGAGTGTCCTCAAATAATTTGTTTCAAGAGACAGATTCACTTTAGTGATCTGATAAAAAAGCACAGCCCCGGCAAAACCCAGCCTTCCTACTGTTCAGCAGTGCATTTTTTTCTACAATTTCTTCAATTTTACTACTTAGCAGGAAGGCATTCAAATTTCTATTGTACTTCTACCTCGCAGCAAAAGAATGTATGAGACTGATGCTAAATAATCATGCATTGACGAATCAAGGTCATATCAGATTAAGGTTTTTGGTTTTTTTTGTTTGTAGTTTGGTTTTGTGTGGGATTTTCAATGTTGGTTTGGGTTTCTTTACGCAACAGATGAAAATAAATGCCAAAGACTGACACTGGAAAAGATTGGCCAACTACTCCTTTGGCTTCAGGGTTACTGCTGAGGGATGAATGAAATATGAGCCATCTGTAAAACTCAAACATGCTGGGGAAAATAAAAATACAAAATCCACGTTTAGAGACTCACTTGGTTAATAGGTTAAGATAGTCCTTAGAGAAGACATATCAGGTAAATAATCCATTTTTCTATAGTTATTAAAGTAAATGTTATAAGGAGATTGACAAAAAGAATTGAATGTGCAGAGAAAGAGCTCTGAGTGTGGGCAACAAGTAAAACCAATCTTCTTATCCTGCTACTTTCAAATGCTCATACTAAACCCTCCTGTGAAATCAATACACAGCACGAGCTGTAAGAGTCACTCAGCATAAGATATGATCTTGGCAAAGAGTGATGATAGCTGCTTCTAGCAGCCAATACAAATGTTGGTTTGGTGATTTCTAGCTCTATTTTAAGACATACCAAAACCACCAAGTGGAGTTCCAACATATGGAACTCAAGTTCCATATGGAACTATGGAACACAGCACAACCCAGCATTATGTGTTGGTTTGAGTGGAAATGCTTTCTGGCATTTCCACTCAGACCAACACAGTATGAATGCTGGGTTTTGGAAGGAATTTCTAGCGAATAACTCAAGGTAAAATGTGAGGCTGCTCAAGTAAACATCTAACAGGAGTTCAGACAGATTGAAGAAGAATGGTTAGAGAAGAATGACATTACCTGGAGTAAAAATTAACTGACTATTTAAGCTAGGGAATTACAAGTCTATCAAAAACCTCCTTGTGAAAGTGTGAATATTTTGAGCAACCTGAGGAGAAAAGAGGAAGCCTCAAGAGTTACAAATTCTCATTAGACCTGTGCCAAATTAAACAGTACATTTACATTATGATTCATTTGCCTTTTGCTCACTATTAAATCAACAGATTAATCAAGTACCATAACCAGTTTAAATTCTTATGCAGTGGAAATAATTTCCTGATTTTTCCTCTCACAATAATTTGACTCTTTATCTGGGAAGAAAATTAGTTTTGAAATACACTGATGTTCCAAAGAACAAAACTGCTGCTTTGCTGTGCGTTTCAAAAGCAGTATCCTCAGTGGGTGGTAAATATTTATGTTGGTATAAACATAATTTATGTGTATGCCAGGAGAACATCCCACATCAACTTACTGACTTTTTGTGTTCATTGTTTTAGAGTCTTTTGCTCCCCACCTTCAACTTGTTCATTGTTAGCTTCACAGTTTGGGGCTTTTTTTTTTGGCTTCTTTTCTTTGTTTTCGTTGTGTGAGGGATTTTTTTAAGATACTCTTACATAAAAAAAATGAAAGATAAGTGGTTTATGTAAGACTCTAACCAGACACTTGAAAGCAATTTTTCTAAGTCATACTTATTTGTTTTAACATATTTCAAAAATCCTAGCATAATATTCTTATGGTGACAGCATAATCTGTTCCAAGATCCCTGCTCATTAGAGTCAATCATAACGAGGATATCTAAGTTAAAATTATTTGTTTTGTTGGTGGGGTTTTTGTTTGTTTGTTTGTTGTTTTGGTTTTTTTCCTTTGTGGAAACGGGTATTGAAATTTTCAAATTTGGGTTTTATTTTCAGAAAGAACAGTTAGAGATGAGGAGTCAGGGTCTCTGGTACTTTATCATGCTACAAGAAGGGCAGGTTTCAAGAAAAGTCTCATTTGCATGATAATCAACTAAAGTACTTATGAGTACTAGGCTGCATATTAAAGTCAACTGTTCTTGAACAGAAAATGCACCGTTTAAATTGCAATGCCTTGTCTGTAAATGAGATCTATTAACAAAGGTCCACAGAAGGGGTGTATTAATGAGAGAAACCTCTGATGATGTAATTCTGACCTGTTCAAGGCAGTAATCACCCTGGTCTTCTCTATCTCTCTTACTAGACTAGGGACCAAATCTCATACAGTTTTCAAAGAAATGGTCTGAACTTTTTGCAAGACACAATGTGTCCATCAGACAGCACCCAAAGAATGTTAAAAATCAGAATTCATTTAGAATAATTGAGATGTGCTGCTTCCACAAAAATACTTAGTCTTGGAATTCTTACTGCATCAGATTTTAAAATGTAGCATTGATTTGCAACTGCTTCATGTGGACATTATGCATGCACATCTTATATGAAAGGAAGTACCACAAAATTTGTTTTTTAAGCCTCTTAAAACTGATCCTTGAGCCATCTTTAGTCACATCTCAGAGTATAAGAACAAAAAAGGAAAATTAAAATATCATAGCAATATAGTGTCCATATATTATTAAAATTCTTCTGCAACTGTTTACAACACCAGAAGAGGATAAAGAAAGGCTGTAATTAAGAACCAGTCTCTGAAGAGCATCACCTTCTAATACCAATCTACAATTAGTTATACCAGAATAATTGCTGGTCTTCCAGTGTGAGTGGGCATGTGGAGACTGCAACTACAGTGCGGGCTGGGGCAGACCTTTAGAAGTATCCTGATGGCCAAATGGGCTGGATTCACAACGTAAGGATAGTCTTGTCTCACCTGTACAGCAACCAGTGTCAGCACAACTGAGAAGCAGGAAAAAGGAGAAAAAAAAAGAAAAGAAAATAAAGCAAAAAAGGAAAAAAAATTAGCAGGCAACAGTTTTGAAAGCTGAAGCAAAACCATTGCTCAGATAAAAAAGGGACTTTAAGAAATTGGTACTGATGGCACCTTTGCTGGAAGCAGCAGGTGAATTACAGAACAGCCACCAAAATCTATAGGAACTGAGCACAGTTATGCTGGAAAGTGTTAATCTTTTTGTTGTTGTTGTTTGGTTTTTTGTCGTTGTTTTTGTTATGTAAGGAGACAGGAAAAAATAAATCTCACAATATTGAGAGAACCATTGTTTGTTGAAATTTAAATTATAATACAGAAATAAACTAGACTGTAACTGAATGTTACCATAGCCTTTCAAAAAGCAGTAGTGGCCAAAAAAGCCCTTTCTGCATGTTTAGTTACTCCTTCACATTCTCCTTCCCTTGTACTTCTGAAAAGGACTTGCCCTAAAAATCAGCTTTAAGAGACATCAAAGAGCCACAATATGCCCTGCCTTAAGTGGCATGATTCCACTCCCCTTCCTTCAGGTAATCATCCTCACCACAGCCAGAAAGACTAGAGAAAAGATTATGGACATTTGCTCCCTAATAACAGGTCATTTGACAAAGAGATTTTAAGAGGTACTCGGAGTACCATCAGGCAGAGCTTCTGCCCATTTTTTTATTTGGTCTTCCAATTTTCAGGGTTTAGTGCAGAAAATTTTTCAAATAGCTGGGAAATCCTAGACCCACTAATACACTACATTTCCTGATGATGGGCACATTATATAGGTAACTCCAGGCACATATCATCCCATACATTAAGAACTCATGCATATCACTGGAAAGTGATCCAGCTTTTCCTGACTGTCCCAGTGGTGCAAGTGGGAGGAAAAGCTGAATTTTGGACAGTGTGTTCTGCTGGCAACAGAGGAAGGGATGATCATGAAGTCAGATTGATTATCTGTCTTCACACATGATTTTTTTTCAAATAACTTTGTTCAAAAGAGGTTAGGAAAGAAGTAAATAGTTGTAAAAGAATGGTTTAGAACTGTGAACCCTTGAGATTTAATTTCTAAGAAGAGGTTCACCATGAACCATCCCCTCTGTTCATTCCATTATCTCATGCCTCTTTATTTGCAGAGGACAGCAAACCCTTCTTGCTTTCAAATTCAACAATTTGCTATATACACAGAGGCAAACATGACAGTATTCATCTCATGCTCAAAACATATTTAAATTACATCAAGACCTGAATCAGCTGAAGGCATAACAAAGCTGTGAGCCTTTCAAGACATAACTGGCTAATAATTTTAGATTTTTCTTGTGACACCAAGTTAAGGGACAGAAAACAAATTTAGACTGATAAATGAGAGTCAGAGCAGAAATTATTCCCAGAGTACATTATGGCTGCTTAAATCACGATAAAATTTTAATTTGTTGTTCAGTTTTGAAATCAGTACCTCTGAACTAGTGTACAAAGTAATAAAAATAATTTCATTTAGGTAGACACCTCTAACTTTTTCCTTGACCAACTTTTTACTAAAAACATATGTTCATAGGAATTGCTCCTTTCCCTACCCCAAAGTTTCACATAACTGCTGGAATTAATTCTGTATGCATGCCTTTATTTTTAAAAAAAAATATTTCCAAAAATAGTGTTTTCATTTACTGAAATATGAATGCATTTAAAGTACTACATTTCATGCTGTCATTGCACTATACACAAAGAAGAGAGACAGCTTTTTTAGGGGCCAAGATGAAAATATACTGCACATAATGCTTTTTGTGCCTTTAAGACAAAACTTCTTTGTCAAGGGAAAAAGTAAACTTTGATCTCAGGGAAAAAAAACCCAGCCTGCTTCCATGTCTGAAAAGTGTTGTTACAACTGTTTGAGGAAAGCCAAATATGTACAAACACTAAGATGATTTCTCCTCTCCCCCTCCAGCAATGCTGTATGGAAATTCAAAATGACAAAAGCAAAACACAAAACACAGACAAGAAACCATTAGAGATTACTTGCACAAAGACATTTTGAATTGGACATATGAAATTTCTCAGTAATGATTTTTCATTCCTTTGTGGTTTTTTTCTTTAAAAAAAAAAAACTTGCTCAAGTGATAAATGCTTTACATGGACCACTTACAAAAAAAGGGGAAAAAAGCCCTCTGAAACAAGAAAAATTACACCTTTATCTGCAAAAAATATATTTGCCAATGTCATTACTCATTTTGTTTTGTTCCATTTCATTCCTTTACACAGCCACATTATGGTGGTAGCTTATTTCAATACTTGTTTTCTTATTTAGATCTTAATGGGAACATTTTATTGTCAGAAAACAACATATGCTTTGAAAACCTGATAAGTCATGGTAACAGCAGGAGGGAAGGAAAGAGGCAGGGCCCTAACAGGAGCCTGGTGAAAACTTCTCATGTCCCTGAGGCCAGGCTCATGGTATCTCAGACACGGATCACATCATCCCTTTATGAACTGGGAAATGAAAAAAACACAAATTAAAAATTTACTGAGAGAATATGACGTGCACACAGCACCTTTATTAACATAAATTTTATTAATCTCTACAAGCCTCTTCCTGTATTTCAGTTTCAGGAGGCAAGCATTGGATTTAGTTCTGTATTCTTATGTGCAGTGTACAAACCAAATAGCCTTCCATGTAGGAAATAAACTTAAACCACAGTTTTTCTGGCCTACAAAATATAAAAACAACTAGTAAATACAAAAAGGGAAACCACTAGTAAATACAAAAAGGGACTTGGACAAATTGTCTGAAAACTTAAATTATGTCTAGGCTGAACACCACAAAATGAAAACTATTTTAAATGAAGACACTCCCTGCTTCATATTTAATCAGGACACACCTTTCCAACCCGTAAGTAGGAAAGCAGGATATTAATAAATATATTACTGTACTTCTAAGGCGAGTCACTGACAGAACTGCAACAAGCTTAGTGTAATATTGATTTTTCTTTCTATTTTCTTTTTGTTTTCCTCTCACCAAACAGAACAATAAATTTCACATACTGATGAAATTTGCACAAATAAGGCAAGTTTTCTTTATATCTATTGAAATTAATATGTCAATACTCTGGCATGCTTATCAGCCTGTGGGCTTTGAATAGTCATAGAATCATTATGGTTGTCTGCAAAGCCCACCACTAAACCACATCCCCCAGAGACACATCTGATAAACACCTCCAGGAGTGGTGACTCTACCACTTCCCTGGGCAGCCTGTTCAGTGTCTGACCACCCTTTCAGTGCAGAAATTTCTTAATACTCAATCGAAATTTTCACTGGCATAATTTGACAGTATTTCTTCTCATCCTATCACTTGTTACCTGGCAGAAGAGACCAACCCCCAGCTGGCTACAACCTCCTCTCAGGTGGTTACAGAGATCATCTCTGAGCCTCCTTTTCTCCAGGCTAAACAAAATGCATCAAAAAATACAAAGTTTTAAAGAACTAACTATTCACATATTCAAGAAGAAATACATAAAGGCTGTTTAAGTACAGCTAAATACAAGGAGGAAAAAAGCATAGTAACACAAGTGAAGACTTATGCAAAATAGAATACACATTCACATAGTCTTTTGGTATCTATAAATAACTAGCACTTGGCCTATGTTAGCTTAGATGAAAGAAAAACGTGAATTATGGAAGTCCACCCATGTTCAGACTTTTGCACTTTTCCCTTGAAGCAATATTATGCCCAATTCATGACTTGTTAAAATGGTGGCAGCCACTAGGAACTACAATAAGCAAGCAATCATGAAAATAAACAAACAAGAACAGCTCAGCTTGAACCAAGTTTTTTGTTTGTTTTTAGGAGCTCAAGATAAATCGTGGAAAAGCATGCTGCCAATCCAACAGTGTATGTTAACACAGGTTAATGTCTTCCATCAGATATCCTTTTTTTTCCCCATTAATATTTTGAAATAGGACCATACATTTCTCCATTATGAAGATAAAGGTTGTGAGCTTAAGCTGCAAAAGACCTGACCTATAATACAACCACCCAGATGATCCAGGCTTTCCTTCAGTATTTTGTATTAACAGTTAGCTAGATTAAAAAAAATATGAGAGGCTTAAAGGAGCTGTTTCACAGTCTACAGATTGACTCTTAAATCAAGAGTGAGTGGATTACTAGACTGCTTTTAAATAATCTCTCTAAAAATGCCACTTGAGAAGATATTCTATGAAAATACCTTGCTTGCAGGACTTGCTCTGAATTTCACAAAAAGATGGGAACTTATACAAACTGACTAAAAGTTCTAAGCCTCTGGCTGTAAAAAGACTGCACTAGTACTTTTGGCTTGATGAATAATCCTGTTCTCCTTGAGACATTAGTCACTCGTCCTGTACCTCTCCTGCCCTGTACTTTTATGTAGTACAATAAGACAGAAGTAGTGGTTTAAATTCAACAAGGCATCCCAACTCAAAAGATACTATTTGAAAAAGAAAAAAAACATTTAACAAAATCCTAAAAATAATCCCCCTCCAACAAAATTAATTTTCTTTTCAGCCAAAAGTAATTTTATTGTGTTGATAAACTCCCTTTCTAATTTACTCCACTATAAATTCCACTGGTATTTAGATCAGACAGTAGTAAGAAATTTTTTGCTGTGTGGGTGGTGAGACAATGGAGAAGCTGCCCAGAGAAGTTGTGGATGCTCCATCCCTGGAATTGTCCAAGGCCAGGTTGAATGGGGCTCTGACCAACCTGGTCTAGTGGAAAGTGTCCTGGCCTACAGCAGGATGGTTGGAACTAGATTACATTTAAGATGATCTTTTGGTTGTTTCCCTTCCAGCCTAAAACATTCTAAATTTCAAATTGAAGATCGCAAAAGACATCTGAGAAAGAACAGGTCAATGTTTATAAAAGACGTCCTCATGGTAATATGCTTTGCTCTGCAGACTTTACCACTTCTCAGGACAAATAGAAAATACCTTGTCTCTTGAAAATCAATGCAAATTTAACTACAATGTTGTTCAAATTCTTATTCTAGCAAATTCCTCTCTGTGTGTTGGACTGATGGCCTCAAAAAATTAGGACAATAAGAAGATTTTAAGCTAATAACATTTTGTGAAAATAAGCTCTTGAACACATAAAGGTGTCTTTTTTTTATTCCAATGTCACCACAAAGTGTTATCTCAGCTTAAGCTACGTTGATTTGGGGTATTAACGACACTACTGAGATGAACTCATTTCAAATTACCTCAACTGCACACACTAAAATCCAAATTGGAATATATGCCTAAGGATCTATTATGACAGACTTTACAAATACAAAACGTCACCTGCGCAGTCCTGTCTCAAACCAACAATTCCTTATTGAGCAACACGTGGGGTTTAATTCTATTTGGCTCTGCATTGCCCAGAGAAACCAGTCTGAGAAAGAGCAATGTGTCACCAAGGGTAGGTGTGAGGTTCTTTTTTGGTTGGACCCCACAATGCTGGGAACCTACCCCCTGGGCCCTTGAAGGAGGTTCCCTCTCGTGAGTTCTTTGCCACAGATGAAAAACGAACAGGACTCACTGTTTCTTGGTCTTCAGACTGTTGTTTATTCTTTTCTTATCTTGAAGTTGATATGCCATCTGCACACCAGACTTAGCATATGAGAAACAAGGTACAAAACGGACCCTGAGCACCCAAAACCAAGGCCTTTTAAAACTAATCAGTCCAATTACTTTCTGAAACGTATCTTGTTTTTACTTTACTACCGATAACTTCTACTAATCTACTCACGTTAACACCTATGCCACTACTCTCTCTAACCAATGACCTCGTGCCACCAATGCCACAGAAAATGGAGTGGAAGAAGAACGAGAGGAGACAACACCCTAAATCCTCCATCTTGTCTCCTATTCACTCTCATATTAAAATCCTAAAACCCTAAATTCTTCACCCTGTGATAGACTCCTACTACTACTACTACATACTACTACCTAGTTCACACCTGTGTGCTCCAACTCATCCCAAAGCCTTGGCAATTTTTCCCTGGGACAGAGGTTAAAAGCAGTGTTCTGCTGAGAGCCAGGGTTTCCTAAAACTGGCATAGAAACATTCCCCGTGCCCTGGATTCCAACAGTAGGCTTGAGATTAACAGACCCCTCTGCATGCTCCTACACCAGCTCACTAGAGCGTGATCTTGCTAAATTACTTGACTTGGATCACCTTTCTCTGCCTCTTTAAAAGCCAACCTAGGAAGGATAATCATGAAGAAATTTTTTTGCTCTTTGATAGATGGCTTTGGAGAAAATAGTTCCACTTTTCTCTCAGCCCTTTCCAGACTAGTGAGGACAGACAGACTGCAAAAAGTAGAAGTAAAACACAGCTGGGTGTAAGAGGCTGCTGCTGCTTCTTTTCAGCACTGGGGGCTTCAGAAATAAGTAACTTAAAACAAGTACTGATAAATTATCAGCATCAAAATTGCATGTAACACAGTGAGCACTAGGGAGAAAAGACAAAAGCTTTTAACATCCACATCATATTTACCTCTGCTTGAATGGGCATGCTTACTCTTTTTACCTGCTCTGAGAACATAAAGTTCTTGCACAGATTTAGTTTTTATCAGGTAGACCACTTCTGTAGATACCTGGCATCCAGGAAATCAGTGACCTCCTGCAGTGAGCATTTCATTAGTGACACTGATAAAATCAGAAATCAACTTTACTCATCTGCTCTGTGACATGGCAGAGGCCAAGTTCTGTGTGAAAACTGTACCTTATTACATGAATTTATTGTAGAAGGTACAGCAGAGAGAAACCCCCCCAAAAAAGTCTACTTTTTCAAAAAGGTAAATATATAATGGAGACCTGAATGCTGGACTTAACTTTTTTCTATAGATCAGCTTAATATTTACTTAAAAATCTGAAAATATATTTAATTTCCTTTCACTTTTGCATTGTGTCTTTCAGCCAGGGACACAGAGCACTAGAAGCAGAAGTCTGAGTGAAATCATCTCAAAAAGGCATTTTATGTACCTTAAAATGTGAAGGCTCTTCTGAAGCACTAATGATTAACAAATTGTTCACAGACTGAACCAAGCTTGATGAAATTTTTAAAGTCACTGCAATATGTAACAGTGTAATGCACTTCAAGGGTATATAAACAGAAAATATTCAAAGCATTTTGTTTGAATCAAAGTTAACCACAGCAAAGGAAGTGTAAGATGGCTATGTTTAATTGCTTAAACAATGAATCACATGCAAAGTAATGTTTACGCACATGTAGATAGAAAAATTTGCATTTGTAGACATAAAAATATTTCTATATATTATCAAATTTACAAAAACTTAGCATAGTTTCATTCTACCAGGCAAAAATATTCTGTCTTTTACTCAAATCTTAATTTTGGACAATGTCTGATGGTTAATCACAACAGATTCTTATGTACAAAATTGTGTGTTTATATGCACAACTTCTAAGAAATTTAAGACGTGTTTTTAAGACAGAGCTTTTACAACAGTGCTTACATTCTGAATTAAGAAAGCAATAAAACCTAAAATAGAGGTAAATCTGTTGATTTTAAACTTATTTGAACTGAAGGTCAAGAGAATGAAAACAAAATATACTTTCATCTTTTTTCATAAAAGACAGCTAAGTAAAACTAATCAATGTCATGAATAAATAGTCTAATTATAATTTATTGTAAAGAAATTCTGATTCTTATAGCTGTGGAGAGAAAAGTAACAAACAACAGCAATGACAGGAGAGAGTAACAGCCATGTCCTGTCAGAAATCCAGGAATTATGAAAAAAGCTTTCAATAATGATATGAGTTTGTCAAAATTTCTGTAATAAATTACATTTTTGAACAACTGAAAAGAGAAATTCCTCTAAAAACCTGTGCTGAAAGTTATAGTACATAGTACAGTTATATAGTGTAGACTTATACAAAATTATAATATATAGAGGCCTATTTCTGTGTTCTTCAAAACAACAACAAATAAAACTACAATAAAGAAAAAATGGAGGCTGTCATACAAATAGAAATAGAACTCTTGTAACTCTAACAACTTAAAGATTTATTTTACAACTTCATTCATTATTCTTTAGCAAGCCCTCATTTCACATCAAGTATTACATTAGCAGACAAGGCTGCATGCACTCACACACTGATAGTGGGGATGTCACAAGTCTGAACTGTGAGCTGTACAAATCATACAACATGCAAGGAGACAGATGGAGCCCGAGGAACAAAGCTTGAGACCCTAGCAGAAGTTTCAGCAACAGTATCCCATGGTTAAATCATGCTACTAAGCATAATGATAAAAAAAAAAAAAAAAAATAGCAGTCCCATCTTTAAAAACCCCCTACACCTTGTAATTGATGCACAGTGTCAGAATGCCTTGATGTACCCTAATCTTCTCCCCTGGGAATGCAGTCATAGCCAATAGCCAGCAGATGTGGGTACAAACCAAGGAAACATCAGCATTACTCAGAGAAAAACAAAGTGCCACTCGTGCCAGCTACCTCGATTAAGACTATTCCCTCTACAGTCCTGGAAAATCCTACCTGGATTTCACTCCCTAAGCACAGGTGCAGCAACTGTTGGTTCTCCAGCAGTTCTGAGGATGCTGCTGACTGTGAAGGTTTCTGTTTCAAGGTTTCTGCCTTGAGAGGTCCTAGTGTGGACATGGACGCACCACCACACACAGATTGCTGCCTCTAACAATTCCATTTATGTATTTAAATAACATACACACATGTATAGCGCTCTATTCCCTACACTTTCAAGGAGGATGTGCAGTCAACCCCCACAACAGATTCCTAATATTTGGACACACTTAATTTGTGAAGAGAGGTGGGATAAGACAGGTCTGCGTGTGTTTTAGTTTTGAATTATGAGACAGTCTCTCTCTTTAATTGTTTTTCTCCCAGTCACTCTAATGTGTTTTGAGCAAGTGTAGAAATGAAGCTTGCTTCAATCAACTCTAAATGAATAAATATTAACAGTTTGCACCTCTAGACCTTGCAGAAGAGGATGTCGAAGTGATTTATGAAGCCTAATATACAAATTTGGATTCTTCCCACTGCCATTGCCCAACCCAAGTTGTGAGTGGGGTTGCATATGGGGTATTAGGCTACAAAGTTGTAGGCGGTCTATCACTAAGCCTCTGAGAAGCCATAGGTGAGATTTCAGATTACACCCTTGGTTTCTACTTTAAAGTGAACATAATTGTTTTCTGTCAGGCTGCCATGGAATCAAAGCACCTGCTGGAACTGGCAGCACATCTGTCACCTATCCTAGGCAAGCATACTAAGAAGGATGACTTCCTCTCCTAAAACTACCTCTCCTAAAGCTGCAGTGAGCACTTCAAGGTTGCTTATCCAGAGGAGTTGACTGAAGTGAGAGTTTGAAGAGCATATGCTCTCCCAAGGCCACGCTTTAGATGATGGTCAAAAAAGTCACCCTGTAACCAGTGCACAGATGTAAGAAAGTGATCAGAAAAAAGTGCCAAAATGCAACATGCCCAAGAAACAAACTCCCTTAGGTTTAAGCTAATATCCTTCTTGATATAATTCCTTTTTCATCTAGAACAGGTAGCAATAAAAATAGTATTCAGATTCCATTTAAAATAACATTCCTATTTATATTGTCAGTTATGCTGCACCATTTTTATCAGGTTTTTAATTAATAATAAAGAAAATGGTACACACCTTTCTGGCACCGATATTGGTGCTACTGATACAGTTTTTGTACCAATCCTTTTCTTGTTTGTCAATAGTTTTTAAAGAGCCTGATGTTATAAAATTCCTTAGTTTAAAAGTAAATTTCTGAAAAAATATCTAGGTTTCTCACTCTGAAATACTCTGAGGAATAGATCATGCATAGCATTTTACTTTTAAGGGCGAAGAAAGAACAAGGACTTATCATGAGAAACTCTTTTGATGCATGCAAAAAAAGCCTAAGACTAGAGAAGGTGGATAAAAGTGTTGTGTAAATGAAATAACAAGTGGGAAAGAGGAAACTTAACGGACAAATTAGAGAGTAGTGAAACAGGTGAATGTCAACCCAAACAGTAACACTACCAGTCAATGCTCATGATAGCAAAAAATGTTCTAGTTACTTCAAATAACTTCCTAACTATATATATATATAGACTCAAAAGTTGTTTTTCAGAGAGTGAAACTTGGTCTCTGGAGTCTTAATTAAGAGTTGTTTTACTATGGGAGAGTAATGAAAAATAGTGCTAGAGGTTCATGTGGGAACTAATCTCCATTTAAATCAATAGATTTGAGCTTAAGCCAATTTCAAACAACAACAACAACAAAAAAGAACCAAGGAAATGACTGTTAGCAAGATGAAAAGCAAGACCCTACAGTGGCATAAAACAGTTAGCATTTGTGCTGTGAAGGATCTCAAGGACCCAAAATGCTATTTAAAGCCCTTTGGGTATTACTGGAATATTTGGGGCAACAAAACAACTACCCTTGCTTGTCCAAATCTAGACACACAGATGTATCTTGCACGATAAGGAGAGACATGGAAACAAGTCCACTGAAGAACTGGCACAGCTTTTCTACATGTCCTGCAGGCTTCCCCTAAGTGCAGGGCACAGGCAATGGACAAGAAAACACAAAAGGAACATTTAAAGAACAACAATTACCGTTGTTCTACAGCTTGTCTTCAGGGGCAGAATGAAAAATGAAGCAAAAAGAAAATGCAAGGATGCAGAGACAATAGTTTTGTAGTGGTAAGTTCAAGTATTATTTTCAAGAAATACGTGTGAGTCTTTACACTGAAGTTAAACATTGCTAGGTAACAACAGTGGTTACTTTATTTTCAAGCTGAGATCAGAAGATTCCTGTAATATTCTAGAAGTCTTATAACAACTTTTATTAGTCCTTGTTTAGTGCTTGAAGAATTATGCTCAATCTCAAGCCCTTTTGTTATTTTGTAGGGGACTAAAATTGACAGTTAAAAATTTTAGTCAGATACAAGTTTTTTATTTTGGATTTGTTTTCAAATCCTGATATTAGGGAGGGCAGAGATCTATGGCCCTAAATATTTTTGCATATACTTTTCTGGTTTTAAGTTAATTAGATGTGCATGGTATTTCAATATCACTATAACTACAAACAAAAATACTCGAGTAGGAAGAGAGAGCTTTTTCTTACTATTTACAACTAAAAAGGGTACTTTCACTATTTAATA
Source organism: Leptocoma aspasia (assembly GCA_013399835.1). Classification (NCBI taxonomy): domain Eukaryota; kingdom Metazoa; phylum Chordata; class Aves; order Passeriformes; family Nectariniidae; genus Leptocoma; species Leptocoma aspasia. Next base: position 341,641 of record VXAX01001637.1, read on the forward strand.
TACACACATTGTAACCGCTTGATCCTGTAAGTGTCATTAAAGTTCAGACATTCAAACATGCATCGTCTATGTCAAGGCCTTTACAGAAAGTTACCAAAGAAAGAAACCCCTTAAGAAGCACATGTGCTCCTAACTAAAGCACTGTGCAGAAGAACTGGAATTTTTGTGACTTCCTAAAATTCTGTGAAACTTCTGACTCATAACTGGCCTGTCTCAGTATTAAAATCTGCCTAAAACAGGAGCTGGGTTGCACAAACTACAGCTACATTGGGATTGTTGCTCTCTATCTGCTCTGAAAGAAGAGAATTTAGACACAGCAGAAGTTTCAAAACAATTGCTACTTTTTTACTATTGCCATGAAACAAACTGGCCTTCCAGAGAGTGCATTCACTGCTGCAGGACATTTATCATTGTAATTCTCATTTTCATCCAAGCATATGGAGTTTTTCCTTTCCTAGGTTAAGTCTTCCATGCCAGATGCACACATGAAGCCTGAGAGATCACCTGGAAAGCTGCACATAAAACCAAAACACAGACTGGAGAATGGTTGTCCCAAAGGTTTTTGTTACAAGGGAACCAATTTACTGAAATGACAGAATTTTCCTATTCACATTTAAGTTTGCATACAACACTCACTGCCAATACTGGGATATAAGCAAGTAGGAAGAAAAATAAAAGCCTCCGGTGAAAATTAAACATCCAGAAACATGAAAAATAAGAATTACAACTTTCAGGATTTTTGCACTGGTTTCTTAAGAGATACATGTAAGAATGACATGTAAGAGAACCATCCAGTGTGAAAAGTGAGAAAGATGAGAGAAAGCCACAATCAGTGTTTGATGCACAACTTCTGTCAGCAGGAATCTGCTTGCACATATGGAGACCAAATGAGGCTCCAGCACGTGTGTAATTAAATATCATTCCAGATCTTCAAAGTGAAATTCCAGGATATATTTGAGAATACAGATTTCCACTCCTGACACAATATATTTTAGATGAGGATTATTTTTCCTTAAGGTGTGCAAAGCATTCAGAAAGCAGGATGTTTCTTTGCTGGGTTTTCAGAGACAGAAAGCACAAGATTCTTAATGGAAGGACCTAGTGAAGCACAGAGGCACCTGGAATGCTTTCTCCAGGTGTTCTGAAAGATTTCCACTCCTTCCCCCATCCTACAGGAGGCTTCTCTTTCTTACCTTTGGCATTCACCAAATGTGCAAGTTAAAGAACTCATTTGCCACTGTATTTGCTTAATTAGATAGCATGTTGCAACATGCATTTTAAGTCCACAGGACTGCCAGCATTCTGAATTTATATGTTTTCTCCTCCAAGAGTTATTACAATCTTTTCACCTTTTACATATAGCAAACTATAATGTAGTTACTGAACCATTTGCAGTACTCAGAGACACCCAATATTAATTCCTCAATCAGCCAGCACTGACACACTGGATTTAACATGCCACATTGCATTACTGATTATATTTCTAATCTTACTACGTCAATCTGGGGCAAAGACACCTGCAGTTTAGCTAGAGTATTCAGTAAACACCTGTTTCCTTAACTATTGTAATATCACTAGTTGGAATGGAAGCATACACCTCATACCTTGAACATTTTGGTGCCTGATTGCACACTTCATAAATATGTATTTCATTAACTTTTCTTCACTCTTGAGAAAAAAAAAAAAAAACCTAACCTGCATTTTATTGGAAATAATAGTTTTACTAACATTGCATATAGTGAATTAGTTTGTTCTGTACCAAAATAGCTTCAATTATTTTTAAGAAAACCAACACAGTATTTTCTGAGTTTTTTTCCTAATACAAAGAAAGAGAATATGGACCAGTATAGGTAAAATTAAATCCAGTGTCACCACTGTCTTATGTTCTCCAGGTATCACAAAATATGATGTTTAAAGACACCATTATTGAAGAAGGGCAATATACATCCAACAGTCTCCTTAAACTTTATATAACACAGCATTTAACCACAAAAGTAAAAGAGAATACTAAGCTAAAATTTCCAAAATTTTCAAGTGTCACATTATCAGAAAACTAAGATGGTGATTTTGTAGCAGGCTTTAAGCCCTTTTGCTCCCCTTGAGACTATCACAAATGCTATACAGAACTTGTCAGATCACATTACAAAATTTTTACTGCAAAGGATGAACTACTTTGTGAAGAAATTAAACATATAAACGTGGCAAAGAACAGACAGCATAAATAGCTTTGGAATTTTGGATAAAGTGACAAATATTCACCTCTTAAGATGACTACATGAAACTAACTTGCTGATTAAATTAGACTAACAATTGAACTTACTAGTAGTAACTGTGCTTAGGAAGTAATGCAACAGTTTTATTTGACAGTTTAAGGACCAGAAGAAAGCACCACAAACTCTCACAATTTCTGTGTTTTGATAGGATAATGTGCCTCCTGTGTCTGTGATTTGTCCTTGCCTACCTCATTAAGCACTAAGAAGCAATGAAATAGGTCAACCGATTCCAGACTACTTCCTGACAATTAATAACTGAAATAAGCACAGAGCTATCTCTAGTAAATTCATTGCTACCCTGAAAAATTTAAGAGTAAAAAAAATAGAGATGAAATACAACCCAGCTGCTTGAGCCACAGCTCAGCACCTAACAAACTTGCAGAACAACAATACTAGTCTGAATTGTAAAAATTATTTCTCTTACAGTTAGAAACCATCTTGATTTTATTTTCTTGTCTTATCATACATCTTACAGACAGAAAAAACAATGCATATTACATTTTGTAATAAATCTATAAAAGCATTTATGCTCCAAATTTCAGCACTGTGATAAATACTGTAGATATAAGATGATGTCAGATCATTTTATTTCCCCGCCATGCATTCTGTAGATGAGAAAGTGAGAGACTTTTTCCTGAGATTACTTACCCATGAAGTTCAGATAGCTCTCTCCTCCGAGTGCGTGAGTAATGAGACGAATCATTTTGTGAAGCTGTATCCCACGATCAATAATGGGTGTCAGAGGGATGAGCACACTCATGTTTGTGTACATCTCTGCATCCATCAGGCGAAAGGCCAGTGTCTTATCACCAACCAGTGCCTACAACAGTTCAGAAAGACACTGATGAAAACCCTTGGGTGTAACAGAAGTGTTTCTAAGTTTCGGTTTTTTTAAAAGGTGGTCTGTATTGTATTGTAGGGGGAGGACTTGCAAGATCACCGAGGAGCCAAGGACATGGCTCAGTGTGCATGATCCGGTCCCTGTTCCTAAAGGAAACATCCTGCCACTGTCAATGATCATCAATTCCTGGTGACCCTACCTTCTGATCACTGTACCCGTGCACTGTGTGATGTGCAATATAGATCTGGCCTGCTGCCAAAAACTGAGGCAGGGACAGATGTCCATGAGCTGAGCCTGGACTGGATGTCAGCCCCAGTTGTCTGTTTGCCCCTTGCAACCCTCCCCATTCTTACTGGGGCCCTGGACTGATGGGATTGAGTGTATATGATAACAGACTAGCAGCTGCCTAACCCCTGGTCCTACCTTTCACCTAATGGGATCAATCTGCATAACTACTTCCAAGAACTTTTTCACCTACAGCTATCAAATGTGAAATATCAGCATCTACTCATTAAATCAAAACTGACCTACCATTTGGGAATTTTTACACAGAAAATAAGAACGCGAACATCTAAAGTAAAAGTTCCTGGAATGTAAAAATAAATGGGTATAAACAAAACTCTGATTCAGACATGCAGAGTGAGTATGAAGCATTCACTTATTTGCAATCAAGAATGTGACTGGTTTTCTGTGATTTCACACAAAAGGAAAAACTGAATTACTAACTTGTTAGTGCTCACTGCTACTTGAGAAAGGCCACAAAATGCTATTCAATATATTAGCAGGCACGGAGTGGAAAACATTTTGGACCATTTATATTTAAATAGCTGATTTTTGTTCAATTAGCCCAATTCTTGTTTTATACTCTTGAGCGAGGACTTACTAAATTCCAGAGATACAGATGAATTCTAAACAAGTCTAGCTGAAAAGCACCATCATCATTTCATTTTCAGTTGACAATATAACAGCATATATAGATTATTCCCTTAAGTAAAAAATACTCTATATAAAGGAAAAAAAATCCTATGTGACAATGACAAGACTGAAGATTGCAATGAAAAACTATTTTCTGGACTCAGAAAGTGGCATTTGTTAGTGCCATTTAATATCCCCTAATCTATCCATTGGAAGAGCAGCTAAATGTTTCCCTATTCATGTTTTCTATGGCAGCTGTGATTTTATAAAGGGATATACTTCCTCCTTCAATGATCTCTTTGCTACCCCAAAGAATCTTATTCCGTTTAGTTTTTTTTTTCTTATAAAAATCAATCCACACCTGCTATTCCTCTCCACAGCATTTTTTCCAGTTATGCTGTATATCCTTTAAGATACAGGACCAAACCTGTCTCCAGCACTGAAGATGCACACAAACCAGGAAAGACTGCAGTGGCATGCTGATTGTGCTCTTTGCTCTATTCCACTCATAATAATTCCAGGACTGCATCTGCTTTTTTGACAGCTATTAGATTTGGGGTTGCTGTTTTCACACACTTCTTATAACCACAAGGCCTTGTATTCTGACTGGCAACAGTCAGCTCATAGCCCATTACAACATATAAGAAACCAAGATTGTACCCTCATATGCATCATTTCAGGCATCTTCAGACTGAATTTTATCCACACTTTTTGTTTCTCTAGCCTACTTTTCACATATCAGCCTGATGCACATCTGTCATCATCGCTTTCTTTTAATTAAAAATAATGAGATTTTTTCCCTAAGTATGACATTCTAAACTGAAAATGCAAAGTGATCTGGAAAACAACTCAACTGCTAAAGATCAACATGAAATAAAAGAACTGCAACAGCAATGCTATATGCCATGTCTCTTTAGGGTGAAGAATCAGCTTTGATGAAAGCAGCTTATCATAGAATAATATACATTTCCAAGTAATTACTGAAGTTCTTTATCAGGATCAAGCATTAAATGAACACCGTAACAGACTGAGATTAGAATGTAAATAGGTACACAAAATGGATATAAAGAATGGTAAACTCAGAATGCTACTTTTAAAATATACAACACATTTTGAACATTTCTGTTGACATTTATTATAGAAAGTACAGGAAATGGAATATCAATCTCTATTATATAAAGGAAAGATAGGTTACTTAAATAAAATATCAATTTTTTAATGAAATGTTTAAAGTTGCGAATTTTACAATTCCCAAATTACATGTTTTCTGACTCTTCAGAAACAAGGGTTAAAAAAATTGTAGGACACGGGTGTTACCCAGACTCATCATTACTTTTTCATTTTTCCACACACAGAACTATTACAGTTGCTGTGCTTTGAACCAAACTGTTACAGAATATTTCATTTAGGTCTCAAAAGAGGATGTTTTCAATCCTTTCAGAGAGGAAAGACTTTCATGAAGGGAAAAGAAGTCACAAACAAATTTCTTAAATTGACATATTGTTTATGCTTATCAGAAGTAGTGTTCCAGTTTACTTTACGGAAACAGGATTTTCAAAAGCATGGATTATACACCTACCTATATTCTATGGCAGGCAAAACAAGAAGCTACGACTCATTTCTTAAAAACAAAACAAAACTGAAAGCCAATATTACCCATGGACTCCAAGGAGGATTCTTTTATTAAAATGAAGGATCATAAAATAAAAACACAGAAAAAAAAAAACCCACAAACAAAACCCCAAAACTCTAAACAAAACAAAAAATGCACAAAAAAAGAGCACTAGTCCAAATCTACCAGTGTCTGAAATTTTTGCCATCCTCCTCAACTGCTTTCTCACTTAAAAAACAAAACAAACAAAACACCAAACTTCTAAACAAGATCTTTTACTTGGTTATGAACAAACAAACAGCTGAAAATACCTGGTCGTGACTCTCTGCATAAGCAATGTATTTTTCTTCACACCGTCTGTTTGTTAACGTATGCACAATATTGCCCATATTCCAGTCCTCATCTTTCAGCTCCTTAATTATCTACAGAAATTAAAAAAAAAGGATCACTGAAAAGTTGTTTTAACTAAAAACATGAAACATTATCTTGGCACAGAAATTTCCAAAGGATTGTGAACTGCAGACTCACGCTCCTAAGTTTTGAGGTGATGAGCTTTCCCTGATAATCTGAAGAGTTCTTTTTTTTTCTTTTCAATTCTACCACATAAATATAATACCTATAATACTTTGTTTCTCCTCTACCCCCTTGTGGAAGCACGGACAACAGGTTTTGCCATTTATTATGTGAATCCTCTAATACAGTGGATAATGTGATTGATAGGACCTGCAAGAGAGCACTGCACCAAAACCAAGGAAGAAATATGTGAGCACAGACCTACCTGGTTCACAGTATCAGGAAATGCAACCCTGGCATGTGGGAGCTTCCAAATAAATCTTAACCACTGGGCAGTGTGGTGCTACCTCCTGATTTTTAGCAATTTAAATTGAATCCCATTAATAAGAATTTTCTGCCTCATATCACATTATTTCCTTCCTCTGCTAAATCTGGCTCAATCTCAGTGTTAGTTTGTTCTTTTTTTCTACACCACTTTGTAGACCTCCATTGATCACTACGATTTAAATGCATATACACAAATATATAAATATAAGAATAGAAGTGATGAAAAGGCAATAGCACCAAGATGGCCAATATCATGCTGCAGAAGTTAACATTATAATTGTAACTGCCCATATACTCCTAAACAGTCTTTTTTCCCCCTTTGTTGATTTTAAGTCAATAAATGAGTATTATGAGTTCCCTATGTAGCACCATAATACATACCACATCTATCTTGAATCTGAACTAGTACAACCACTGCTGTGACAAACAGTTAATCTTTCTTACTTCTACAGAGTCCTCAGAATTAGTTCATGGAATCTCTTGGAGATTCTTGCATTTTCAAACTGACTTCAGCAAGTTGCCTACAAAATTTCCTGTTAACAGGTATGCACTTAAAAACTGAAGAGAGAGTAAGCAGTCTAGGAGAGTCTGATAAACTGTTTGTCTAAACTTCTCCCTTCCAACCATCTCAGCTTTATTTTTGCCTTCAAGAAATGTGGTAACAAACTCTGGCATCACCTCTTTCTCTAACTCTATGCCTCTACTGTGGTCACTTATTTCCAGTTTCTTTGGCAAGAAGCTTCCTGCCTGCTACGTTCTAAGTTCTTGTACAATGCCAATCATAATGGATTTGCACTCAACATCCCATCGGTGTCCCACGCTGTCCCATGTCAAGGGCATGTTTAAGCTGGAAAAACTGACATTTTCTCCAGTTAAAGAACAGAATTTACTGCAGCACAGTTATGTCTCCTATCCAAGTATTGCAAATTAATTGAAGCAGACTGTATCAGAGATAATTCTACAGTCTGTTTTTTTTTTCCCATGTAACGTGAACTTGGCCACTTGCATTTTGCTTACCTAGGAAATTGCTCATCTTGCCTGCCCTTAAGTGTGGTAAGGAACAAACCAAAAAACAAAAAAACCAAACTAACAAAACTCCAAGAAACCCACAAAACATCACAACTAGGTGTTTGTTGTTAGAAAAATGAGCCCTTACTGCATTCCAGGACCCAAATATCTAAATTACACACATTCCAAATTTTGATGATGGTGTCTCTGTTGGAAAAGCTGTAAAGTTCATCCTCTGAAAAGAGGCTTTAAATCTGTTTTTCAATTGGCCCTCTACCTTCTAGTTATAAAATTGAAAGATGCAGAAGGTAAGCTAATTTTTCATTATTATTATTAGCTACACACTATATTTATTGATGCAATAATGGTCATATAAAACATTTATTGTTTTCAGATCATCATGACAGCCTAAAGGATTTGGGTGTAATATTCTAACTAAAAAATGTCCTCTAAAACATCAGTAGAAGCCTTTTCAGATCATCTAGTGTTTTATACCTTTTCTTGTGATTCTCTGTATTAAGGAAAAGGTGATATAAATCCTTATTGTCGTCAGAATTTATTAATATTTACAGATTTGTATTATTCCTTTTTGTAACCTCCCTGTACCAATTGCAGGTGTTTGTGTAATTCACCTAGGTTTACTTTGCTTAAACTTTCAGGTCTATTTATATTCAATGCCAATTTTATGCCCAGTGTCAGGAGGGTTTATTGCATATTTTTTGATTGATTTTTTATCGTTTTTTTTATATTTATATACATACAGTTACATTTTTATCTACCTGTTCATATTCAATATAGATTACACATTCTACAGCTGTTGCAAGATACAGGTCATTTCAAAGAAATTGAGCTTATGTGTATTGTATTAAGAAAACAATTATCAGCTGGAATGCAAATCCCAGCTCCTGAACTTCCTCACTTGAAACCTACATAACATCTGACAGCTCTCATTTCAGCCTCTAATACCTGTGCTCAAGCCTGTCAGAATTTATTTCAATAGCACATTAACATAAGAGAAAGCAAAACTTGTCAGTAGGATTCAGAAGTGTTTATGTGTGTGCACTGACAGAGAAACATCCCACTCTGAAGAGCAGAATGTGTTTTTTTGAGAAGTTCTCACCTGTATCCACTTATCTGGAATGGCCATGGCAAGTCGATAATCGAAACCCCCTCCTCCCTCTGCGACAGGCCGACAGAGAGCTGGCATTCCAGAAACATCCTGGGACAGATAAAACACCCCACAACATCATTTCCACGGCACTGCAAATACTACTGCATGCTTTCCACCATATAGTAATACTGATACACAAACACTCTATAAACAGCTTCCCAGACTGACCTGGTTAAGGGAGAAAAGAATACATCTAAATCAGCTATTACTACAGCCACATGTGCTGTTTGAATGCAAAAGTTACAGAGAAAAGCATTATGACTTTTCTCGTCAAATACTCTACCTCAGAATATTTTAATAGAGTAGATATTTGAATGGGAAGAGACCTCAGTAGATGCAGAGTTTGAAATAATTAGCTCTCTTGAGCTCCAAGTAATCAATAGAAAGTACAAAGTAGTCAAGAAAAGACAAATTAAACCTTCATTTTGTTTATTGATATTTTGCATAAGGAATGGCATAAAAAAAAGGTTAAATATAAAGTACACTACGGAAGAAAAATAAATCTCTATTCTTTTCCCAAAACCCAACTATTGATCCAGCTACTCCTGGAAAGTGACATGCTCTTACTGCATAATTTTCCAGTTTCATATTGATGGAAGCTGACTATTCTTAAATTTCTAATTCCAAGTTCTCAAAATATTTATTTCACCATGTTGTTAGGCAATTTTATCATGCAGCATTCTTTTCTAAAGTTATCTGGACAGAAAATGCAAGTCTCCAACAACTGCAAAATATCCATCAGTACTGAATTTTATTAACTTTTGTGGGGGAATGGCTTCTCACTAACAGCAGTTATGGATTAACAAACACCTCCTGCATCTACACAAGAGAATTTGTGGAATTAATACTGACTAGAACCACGGCTTAATTAGGAAGCTCATTCTGATTTGCTGCATTCAATCCAGTTTTCAATCCAATTGCTGCACTGGAATAGTGAAAAAGATATCTACGCTTCAAGTCATACACATACAGGCATACACAGACACTGACAAAAGGGAGGAGATCATCCAGATCCCCAGGAAGCCCATGGATGGCATCCCAGGGGTGGAAGGCAGGGCTGCCATCCAGAGGGACCAGAGGAATCAATCAGCAGAAATGTCACACAGAATGTCAGAATGTCCCCAAGTTAATCCTGACCCTAGCATGGGCCACCTCCTGCCTCCATAGGGGCTGGGCCAGCCAGGCTGGGGAGCAGCTCTGCTGGGGAGGAAGGGCCTGGGGCTGTGGGCCAGCAGCAAGCTGAGCTTAAGGCAGCAGCCTGGCCTGGCAGCAGGGATGGCCAGCACATCCCAGGCTGTAGAGTAGAGTGGCCAGGTATGCTGGAACAGTATGCCAGGAACAGTAGAGTGGCCAGGTATGCTGNGTGAACAGCAAAGCCAGGAGATCAAAGGAGGGAATTATCCACCCCAGTCAGCAGCCACCGGATCACACAGAAAACTGTGTCCACGTTCTGCATGCTGTAAAAAACAAATAGTGAAGTGGAAATTCTTCACAAACTTAGATGTGATAAAAATTTCAGTAACTCTCCTAAATCAATCAGAAAGGACAGACATAGACTCTTGGTCTCTAGGTTATACAGGACATGATGATATGAAACAAAAGCCTTTTTTCTGTGATGTCATGATGCCTGACTGGAGGAGGTCCAAGTCTGAGATTTAAGCAGGTCCCATCTACTTTAGTCACAATACTGAAAGACAGATTTTTGGGAAGTAAAATTCCAAATTTAACAGTATTTATATCTATGTCTACAAATTTAAATGGACACAAAACCAAAAATCAAAAATAGTTTGTTTAGTAGATCTGCAATCAAATGTACTTCTACCAGGAAACTTCCTTGCCTGGTACAGCCCTCAGACTACAATCCATTACTAATCTTCCACATAGGGGGCAATGAAGTGACAACACATGATCCAAGGGGGATCAAAAAGGACTTAAGGACCTTGAGACACTCGGTAAGGGAAGCTGAGGCAGAAGCCCTTTTCTCCTCTTTAACTCTAGTCGAAGGCAGCAACATTGAAAGGAATGGATGGATTGAGTCTATTCATACATACTCCATGGCTGGTGTCACTGCCAAAATGTTGGGGGTTTTGACAGTAGAGTGGCCAGGTATGCTGCTTCAGACAGGAATCACATTTCTCAGTGATGTCTGTACTGGAACCAGTTTAAGTGGGCCCATGGGAGTCTCACAAGGTTTAGCAAGACAAGTCCAAGGGGCTGCACCTGGGTTATCAATCCAGGCTGGGTGTGAACAGATCCAGAGCAGCCACTGAGAAAGACTTGGGGGTGCTGGTGGGTGAGAGGCTGGATGTGACTTGTCAGTGTGCTCTTGCAGCCCAGAAATCCAAATCTGTCCTGGGCTGTGTCCAAGATGGGCAGCAGGAGAGAGAGGAGATTCTGCCCCTCTGCCCTGCTCTGCAGGGCTGCATCCAGCTCTGGGTGCCAGCACAGGAAGGACAGGGACCTGCTGGAGCCAGTTCAGAGGAGGGCCATAAAGATGATCAGGGATGGAGCACCTCTGCTATGAGGAAAGGCTGTGAGAACTGGGATTGTTCAGCCTGAGAAAAAAGCCTTTGTGGTGACCTAACTGTGGCCTTCCAGTACCTGAAAGGAGCCCACAAGAATGAGAAAGAGGACTTTTTGCTAGGATATGTATTGATAGGACAAGGGGGAATGGCTTCAAATAGGAAGAGAGTAGATTTAGATTAAATATTAGGAAGGAAGTCTTTACTGTGAGGGTGGTGAGGCCCTGGCACAGGTTGCCCAGAGTAGCTGTGGATGCCCCATCCCTGGAAGTGTTCAAGGCCAGGTTTGATGGGGCTCTGAGCAACCTGGGCTAGTGGAAGGTGTCTCTGTTCATGGCAGGGAGCTGGAACTTGATGATCTTTAAGTTACCTTCCAACCCAAGCCATTCTATTATGCTATGATTAAACAGCTCATTTCAAAGCATTTGTTCAGACCAGGTTTGAAAAGAGCTGCATATAAAAACAGAAACCACAGCATACTGTTTCTCTGCCTGTTTGTGTTTATAATACTTCAGGCATGACATAATTTTACTTAACACTTTTTCTTCCCATTATAAAGAACTTTAATCACTGCTTTATTTAGAAGACCAAAATGAAAAATAAGCGTATACTCAGTAACATCTAAAAAATTAGCAATTACTAAGACAGTGAACATACAGAATATTAAAAAGCTGTAAAATCATCAATTAATTACATTAATTAGGGAATATATTATAATTAGTTATGGCCAGAGAAAAACGTTTTTCTCACATGGCACTGATTCTATAGGCAAGCAGACATTCTTCATTGCCTTTTGTAATTTTCAATTATGTCAATAGTTTCTCATTCTGAAATTCTCCTTTAACCATGAAGCACATTGATCAATTCTATGATTCATGTAACGACTTCCTGAGGCAGAAAATTATGTATTGAAAAAGAAGCAGCTGTCAACTTAAGCATGAGAAACCAAAGACACATCTTCTTAAAAAAACAGAACTCTTAGGCCAGGTAACATAAGACAACTAAACTCAGAATTTCTTTAGTAGGAATGCTTATAATCTAGGACTACCTCAAAAATCAACTGATTTAATTTCAAATAAGTCTACAGCTCAATGAAACCACCTCAAGTTTGCTACTGATTGCTCCCCACATGCTGTTTTGGTAGCTTGTCATTTGGCTCTTAGCAGTTGTTCGTTGTCTATGATAGAAAACATTACATAAGAAATGAAGTTAAGTAGTATTTTGCTTCCTAAAGATAGAGAACTCTTAAGCATCACAAACCCTTTTTTTAGAAATCCATATAGTCCCTCATGGTATCAGATAGATCCCACTTTTTCTTTTAAACAAAATGAATTATTTAAACATAATAACAGGAAAAAACCCTAAATGTTTAAATTATTTTTCTTCTGGATAAAGATAAAATATCAGTGAAAATTAGAATTTGGAATGCTCTGCTGTTTCATACTCTTAGAAGCTCCACGCACCAGAAGCACTTTTCAGTCAAAAAAATTGCTCTCAATCAACTCAAGTAATATAGACTATTTACTCCTTTAGAAACCTGGAGAAACTTAATAATAAATTTAAATTACCCTATATATTCAGCATTTATAAGTTTATTGCATTTAATTTGAAGGGTAATTGTCAGATATACCAATATATTTCAAAATATGCAAAACATCATTAGGGCTGTTAATCTTTAGTACCACAGAGCACTACTGACAAATGGCTATCATCCACAAGCAATAACCTAATAAAAACAATTCTCATTACAAGTTCAAGGTGATGAAGGGAAAAAAAGGAAAAGAAATAGCCACGTTAATTAATAATCTATTAATGCAGAGAAAATTCCCAGAGTACATATTCAGGTTGTTTTTCCCCACCAGGCAAAGTCTGTCCACTAATTAATATTTTTCAGCTCATGTCACTCCTTGAATACCCGAAGTGTGACTTGATAATTAACAGAAAATTCACATCCTAAAGCAAACTAATCAATATTAATGTCACTGAGGATGGCAAAATGACCTTACCTCTGCTATGGTTATGCATTCTGGGTGCAAGGTATTAATCATGTGATTGGCCAGCATCAGGTAACACAAAGCATCTTCATCCACATGTAGGCCAAAATACTCATTGTAATCTCCACTGAACCCTGTGCCTAATAAGACAAGAAGTTTTAAAAGCCACAGCCAAGTTTTATTTAGAAAACACAGGTATTTCACACAATATTTAATTTTGTAAGCACAGAACGTATTAATGATTTTCCATCTATCCTCATACCAACAAAGCAAGAAAATTCACAAATCTGGAATTTTTTTGATCATTCACAGAATATCCTGAGCTGGAAGAGACCCATCAAGATCAGAGTCCAACTCCTGGCCTTGCACAGGACCACCCCCCAGAATCACACCCTGTATCATCCAGGTGTTTTAGGAATCTTCTGAACCTGTTTGTGCCAGTTGTGTTGTGCTCCCATCCAGCCATAGGACTCATCCCACCAGTTTTGCTTCTGCCAAAGATGTCAAATCCCTGGGACTGGGCTAAAGCTTCGAGCTCCTCTTGTCTGTTCCTCATGCTGGGTGTGTTGGTACAGAAACACTTCCAGTGTGGTTTGCTGTAGCTGACACCTTGTAGAGCAGGTTGAGGGATCTTCTTAGTGCTTCTGTCCTCAAGTTTTGGGTGTGCCATCCCACCACTGGTTTTGTCCCTTTCCTCTTCCCATCTAGTTCCAAGCTCCACCAATAATCCCCTCCAGCTCCTGTGCTAGACCCCTTTCCCCTCCCTGAGAAACAGTGAACTTTGGGGCAGTATTTCCACAGCAACAGAGTGCTGAGATCAGAGCTGATAAATGGCTTACCGATGCCGTGGTGGTGATACAGCATGGATGTAACACCGTCGAACCGGAACCCATCGAAGCGATAGTCTTCAATCCACATCCTCAAATTGGACAGAAGGAATCTCAGGACTTCCCAGCTGAAATAGCATAAGCATAAGTTTATTAAGCTTTAAAAGCCTTGGGATCAACTAGAGTTCCTTATACCATGTCCTCTACTTGCATATGTGGTACTTGTACTGTACATCTTAATATTCTAATGACTTCTTTCCATTTTTTATTAACCTTTCCCTAAAAGATTTGCCTTTAAGTCTTTGCCTTTTTACTGCACAAAATCTTAGGACTGGAGATAGGAGGTTAGTAAAAACTGTCAGCTATCTACATAGACATCTAACAGGGTAGGTTCTGAACACATACACTACATTTTACTACCCATACTGGCTGATGTAATTTTCCTTTTCCTCTCTAAAGACGGTTATACTCTGTGGGAAAAGATGTGACAGAAAAGGAAATACGATTTTAATAGGCAAGATCTTCTCCCCAAGATTTTATGGATTTATAGCAAATTTTAGGCATATTTGCTGCTGAAAAGCTACCTTTCCCAATTAATGACAAATCACACGTCACCAGTAGAATACCAAATCACCTACTATTTTGCAAATTTACACACTTGAAAAGTAAACCAAGGGAAAGTTGAGGAGGTATATTTTGAAATTCAGAACATTGGGAATGTGGTATAACACACATACATACACAAAGCATGGAGATGAAATCAAAATAAAGAAGAGGCTCCAAAATGAACAAGCATGTGGAAAGATTCATGAACAGAATTTAATATTAAGGGATAAAATCATTTAATGAACAGTTTTCCTACTATTCATTACCTCCTCTCCCTGGGCATTGGTCTCTTTAGCTTCAAAAGACACCCACATGTTGTTTCTACTGTCACCCTCCATGGCACAGCCCTCTCTGACACCCTCATGTGCATCTCCTGCAAGCCACAGCTCTAACCTCACCCATCTCAATCAGCCAACACACAATGGAGTGAAACTGCTTTTGCCCACATCTTCAACACTTGCCAATGTTATGATTTCTCTCTTACCAATTTCCCAAGACAGCATAGCTACAGCCCCACTTCCTACCAAGTTTCTGTTCAGGAAAAAAGCCCAGGAGCAGGCAGGGTCTCTCCAAGCACCCTCGGCTGGGTGAGACAGAAGGGGTAACGTCCTACAAACCACACCGCAATTTACTCATGCACATGGTGGGTACAGGGTAGTGAAGGGGACCCTTCCCACATTTCATTTAACAGACAACAGTAAATTCAGGAAGAAATTATGACACAAGGAATAAACTTCATTTTGACAAACAAACGTCACCCTTTTCCTTCCTCCAAAAAACAACTTCATATGAAGGATCCTTTAAGTCTTGAGTAAGTGGTATTACAAGAAAAGCTGGGAGGCTATGGACGCACTATAAAGTCAAATCCTGATCTCACTAAATAGCCAATTCTTATTAGCTTCCATATAATTTTAATATTTCACCTTCTTTTTGCATGCACTGCACAGAGATACACACTGAAATATCAAATCAAAACCTCCAAATTTAGGAAATGTGAATCAGCTCACCGTGAATTCCTTCAGTTCAACACCTTTCCTGGGCACTCATTACATAAGATTTTTTTTGTTGTTGTTCCATTGCTACACTCCCCTCCTTCAAATCATGCAATTCACAAGTTAACACGACACTAGGAAGATTTCAGGAGCTTGTCTGAAGAACCTTTCATATATTTATTATTTCTCAGGTAAAATGGTTTGCAGCGAATGAACAAGATTGAGATTGCTCTGATATTGAAAGGGATAGAAAAGTATCAAAAGTCCTACAAACTGGCAAACTGGTCACAAAAAAGCAATTTTGTGCAAACGTTTGCTGTATCTTTTTCTGACTCAGCATGAAATTCAGAGAAAGCTATTTCCTGCAAGCCAAATACTGCGAGAAAAGAGTGCAGTATTTTAGCAAATAAAAATAGTATCTCACACAGAATTAGGATAATGCATGCACAAAGAGTACATTAATTACTACAAGCACCATCTGGACTTAAAAGTCATTTCTTCTCATTACAAACTTCTTGACTTTATAACTTTCAAGTCCTTAAGATGGTGAAGATGATTTGCACATTTATAAAACATACAGAGAAGTCTCAAACTGGATAACAAATGTAACTTTTTTCCATCATTGTTGGCATTGAAGATTGATCTTTGGGAAAAGATGGAGAACCAGCATGAACATAAATTGTAATGACTTTTAGATGAAAAAGTGACAACAATAAGAACAAACAAGATGAATTTGTTGCACCAAAGTATTAGATAGAAAATTTATGAGATCAAAAACCTGAGTAGGAGCAGCAGATGTTTTCCAAGCATCTGATTGCACATGGGAGAGATCATAAATAAATAAATAAATAAATAATCACATTATCTCTGATTTTAGTCTAAATTTGGAAAAAAATCAGCTTTAGGATAATTTTTAAGAAGCATATCAAGCGCTAGCAACCATATTGACTTTTACACAGCTCCAAAGCATGAACCAGAATAACAGATTTTTTTGAGACATGCAGATCACACAAACCATATAGAGGTTAATTTTTTCATCCAAGTCAATGTGTTCATGGAAACAGCAATATTAGACATAGAAGTTGACAGAACAAATAACTTTGCAGAAAGCCAGTAGAGGCCAAAATTGAAGAGGCATAATTGAGATACGTCCACCACAGTATCAGTAATACGTCCACCACAGAAGCAGTAATTCAGGAGCATTTCTGAAACAGTATATTCTTGTATTTTACAGACAGATATGGAAACAGAAGAGCATTCATTAGGAATGTAATTTCTGCTGGAAAAAGGACATAAGTTATATCCTAAAAGTATCACATTTTTGCATATTACAAAATTGAGAAAATTCTTTCATTGCATGCATGATCAAAGACAGGAAGGTTATGTAGTATCATCATTAAGGAACAGAATGATTTACAGTGTAAGAAATCTAAGTAATTCAGAATTCACTCAGACATTCAAAACAGAGAAGATTTTTGCAGAGAAGTACTGCTGGATTTTTTTTCCCCTCACCCTTGCAGCCCATGGCTCATTTATTAAAAACAGATTTCTTGTTTGAAAAAGTGAAATGAGCACATCTACCTAGATGACCTGGTTTCATGAGGTGATGAGAAATTTAACAACTTTCCTATACTACGTCAGCAGAAAACCTGTGATATTGCTTACACGACACACTCGTTATTTACTTTTTCCTCCATACTAACAAAAAAGCAAAATAATGATTCAACATAAGCATTTTAAATTCCAGTCCATGATGAACATAAAATATTTAGATGCAAGCAATGCATTTAAACCAGTTAATTTTGTCACTATGGACAAAAAATAATACTGGCTGTATCTAATACAGTTTGAAGATGTAATTCTTGAACTAGATTAATGTTGACCTTCAGGAATTGCATTTATTACTATGTATTGGAGAACTGCTGACCTTATAAGAATCTAGACTTTTATGATGATATACCTGTTTCAGTTCTTAGTGCTTAATTAACTTAAGACATAGTAGCACTGAATTGCTAAATCATTATTTCTCAAACTACCCCCAAACATTTCAACAGCTGACTGGCTTAAATTCAATCAAAAGATTGTTAAACAAAGAAATTGGCATTCAGTCTAATAAATACATTGCTAACTGTAATGCTAACTTTCAGTAAATCTGGTACAAGTTATTTTATGGCCTAAACATCTAGATATGATACAGAGGTGTTCTTTTTTTCACCACTGCTTATAAGCATAGAGCAGTTTCCCTGTTACTCAGATGCACTTTGTTAGATTAAAGTTATACAGAACAGTAACCACGGAAAATGAGGATTTATTGATGTCAGCATAATTACAAAGCTGATAATATTACATAATTACAGACTATATCAAATAAGTTACTGAAAGATTTAAAGTTTTCTCTAGCAGTTAAAAATAATGGATACTTTTATCAATAGTTGTGGCAGAAGACATCTTTGCTTAAGCCTTAACATCCCATTCCCTGCCTTAAAATGAAAAAGCTCAGAAGTATTTGAGAATTTCAAGGCCAGCCTTCTTGAAAAAAGTCCTTAATTACTTAAATAGTACTATGAAAATGTCATGAGATATCAAAGTGAAAGGACTAATTTCTAATTTGAAGCATTTGTTCAGTAAAGATTGAAGTTCTTTCACAAACTAAATCATATTGATTTCTTTTAGGCAAAAATTAATAGTGGTAAACTAACTGGATGCAGGGTTGCACAATTACTTCTGAATGCCTTTTTGTGGGCAAAACTCCAATTCCTCACAAACCACAGGCAAATATACATATATGCATAATATATAGAATCATAGAATGGTTTAGGCTGGACAAGACCTCCGAGATCTTTGAGCACAACCATTAACAGCACCGTGTTCACTACTAAACCATGTCCCNCAACACTACTATATATTATACATAATCCACATTATGTTTTATGTATTTATGTTTTATGTATTTACACTTTTCTATTTAAAAAATTCTAGTAAGCAGAATGCTGGTCACTATGTAGCTTTTTTGCCTTGGTTTGTTTTGAGAGCAACCAAAAGCAGCAGCTTTGAAGATGCAGAGGGTTTTCCATTTTAGTTAAAATTGGATTTCTAGAGTGCCATACCAGACAACAGGCCTTCTCCAACCATTAATCCTGATCCCCATAAGTCCAGTGCTATGTACGGAGAAAGCACATTTTTTTAATATGCTGTAAACAATGTAATAGCACTATGCATTTATTAGACTTATAGACTCATATTCAGTAATTACTTTGGCAAAACGATTTCTTAGAAGTAGGCACACTGTTTATTCATATAGAACCAGTAGTTCTGAAGTGTTCATGAAAGTATTTTAACTTTTTTCCCCTCAAAATTCTACCTCCTCTTTTGGTACAAAGCAGTGCCATACAGCAAGGTGAAACAAGAATTTCCCAATTTTTGATTGCTTAGACATTTGATTGATGCTTTGAAAAGACACCTCATTTTAATTGTGCAGGTTAATTCTGCACCAACTCTCCCTCATATTTTTCCAATGAATTAAACATGTTTATGAATATATTCACACGACTTTCCTGAAATGCCATTTGCACAAAAATAAATTTTCTCCTCAAATGAACTATGGACTATATAAGGGTTTAAAATAACCTGCAAGTAAGCAGCAGTGTCCTAGGCTTACATTTTTCTGGATAGTCCTATCCACACTTGGTAAGAGTAAACGAGTATCAAATAAAGCATTCAGTTATTTGCCCTATAAAATGGAAGCAATAATTCAAATAATACTCAGCAAAGCTTATGTCCTCCAAAATGTGAATATAACAGCCTTGGAGGCAAAGCAGGTAGGTATTTATTGTAATGAAATTTAATATTCTTGATGCTTTTTGCTCAGTGGGCTTCCTGAGGTAAATAGAAAAAAAAAAAAAAAAAAAGAAAGAACTGAAGACAATTACCTACAGTTTTAACAGAGCCTGCAGGGCATGCACATTTTAAAATAGAGAAAGTATCAAGATAATATTACAAAACTCTTTTAAGTGTTGATAAAGCCTACATGGATTCCAGCTCCAATTTGGATAAATTAGCATTTGTCCTACTTATATTCTACCCAAGTAAATTATACACTAATAAAATAAAAATCTTTGAGATGATTTAAAACTCTGTTCTCCCAAAATAAACTTCTTAGACAATATTAAATTTGTTTGGTCATATGATCAACACTGCACATTAACAAACAAAATTTGCTGTTCTACAAAATACAACTAGATCACAACTTTAAAGAAATACCATCAGAATTTGCATACAATTTAACGCAATTCATGATTTCCACAATTAAACAGTAGTTTACTGATCAACACTGAGTTTGCTTTCAAAATAAGCATAAATATAGTGCACAAATAGCTACAAACTATTGCAGATCAGGTGACTTTTGATTTTAAACAGACCACTATTCTGAACTTTACCCAGAAAACGGCACCAGAGTTGAGATGGGGACTGGTAAAGAATCAAGTGTCAAGGGATATTTAATTACTTTGTTGTGAGGTGCTTTT
Organism: Leptocoma aspasia; assembly: GCA_013399835.1. Taxonomy (NCBI): domain Eukaryota; kingdom Metazoa; phylum Chordata; class Aves; order Passeriformes; family Nectariniidae; genus Leptocoma; species Leptocoma aspasia. The sequence goes on from VXAX01001637.1 coordinate 361,765, forward strand.
TCCACCCTGAAATAGTATGCTATTATATATGTATAAGAATAGACAACAATTATCCTCAACTTTCTTTATTCCCTATCCAGGAAAACAAAATCACACTCAAAATCAATTCAATCCATTAGCAGTGACAAAAATATTAGTTACTTGGCCAATATTTAACATTTTTTAGCTCTACTTTCTCAAAACCATCTTATTAAAAGTTGGAACAGTCCTTTCTATAAACTGGATTTCATTTTTCACTTTAAAATACTGGTTCCCTAATTTATGCTCACACAAGTCACACAAAGTNTTTGATGCTTTTTGCTCAGTGGGCTTCCTGAGGTAAAAAAAAAAAAAAAAAAAAAAAAGTAAGTACTGAAGACAATTACCTACAGTTTTAACAGAGCCTGCAGGGCATGCACATTTTAAAATAGAGAAAGTATCAAGATAATATTACAAAACTCTTTTAAGTGTTGATAAAGCCTACATGGATTCCAGCTCCAATTTGGATAAATTAGCATTTGTCCTACTTATATTCTACCCAAGTAAATTATACACTAATAAAATAAAAATCTTTGAGATGATTTAAAACTCTGTTCTCCCAAAATAAACTTCTTAGACAATATTAAATTTGTTTGGTCATATGATCAACACTGCACATTAACAAACAAAATTTGCTGTTCTACAAAATACAACTAGATCACAACTTTAAAGAAATACCATCAGAATTTGCATACAATTTAACGCAATTCATGATTTCCATAATTAAACAGTAGTTTACTGATCAACACTGAGTTTGCTTTCAAAATAAGCATAAATATAGTGCACAAATAGCTACAAACTATTGCAGATCAGGTGACTTTTGATTTTAAACAGACCACTATTCTGAACTTTACCCAGAAAACGGCACCAGAGTTGAGATGGGGACTGGTAAAGAATCAAGTGTCAAGGGATATTTAATTACTTTGTTGTGAGGTGCTTTTTCCACCCTGAAATAGTATGCTATTATATATGTATAAGAATAGACAACAATTATCCTCAACTTTCTTTATTCCCTATCCAGGAAAACAAAATCACACTCAAAATCAATTCAATCCATTAGCAGTGACAAAAATATTAGTTACTTGGCCAATATTTAACATTTTTTAGCTCTACTTTCTCAAAACCATCTTATTAAAAGTTGGAACAGTCCTTTCTATAAACTGGATTTCATTTTTCACTTTAAAATACTGGTTCCCTAATTTATGCTCACACAAGTCACACAAAGTGACTTCAGAGGGACACTGACAAGGTGCCTGGTTCACACACAAAAATATTTCAAGCATTTGTATTATGCCTGTACCTTCACAATGCAAATACAAACTGGCTTAATTTGAATTCAGGTGTATTTTTTTTTATAATGCTAATGAACAGCAACAGGTATTTAAGCAGCCAAGAAGCAGAATTCTTCACAAAAGAGAACATTTTTGAAAATCCCAAATAAAAGCACTAGAGAAGTGAAGCAAGACTGCACCTCCGCCCTCGGGAAAATTCCAGCATTAGCACAAACATATCACCAAATATCTGTTTTTTCTAAAAGTTAGAAAGCACTGATGATTGAAGTCTTTTCTGTGTACAGATGATGGCAAATCATAATTGCTGCAGTGGCGTAAGGCTATACCATGATGCATCGTACCTTATCAATCTACCATTCAGTATCCACATGCTACTACATTTTTTCTTTAAGTAATTACCTTGAAATTCCCAAATCAAAACTTTAATCCTCAAGCAAAAAAGCATGTCAGCTGCTTTTTATGTTAACATGGCAAAATCACCTCATAAGGAACACGAGTTATTATCACATAGAGAAGACTGAAAAAGGGGCAAACATTTGCATTTTACCAACCCAGGACATCACTTTAGAAGATATTATCTGAATATCCTTTTACTTTAGACCCTCTAAGACCAGCACATTTAATCCCTGGAGACTTAGTTGCCTGTCTGTATTTTATTGACTGAAAGTCTATCCTTCCCTTCATCCCAACTGGGCAGTTGGTAGCAGTGCCAAATCTACAGAAGGATAAGAAAATTTTAAGATGAGTGAAAGTGTTCATTATCAGTCATCATCCAGTACAGACAACACAGAAAGCTTCTGACATACTGACTCCATGTCTTGAATGGCACTCTACTGATTTCTGACCCTGGGGAAGCAGGGGCTAAGGGAAGTTCACTCTTTATACTAATATTAGCTAATACAAGGCTTAGATTACTCCCTCTCATGCTTCCAGATTTTATCCTCAGCATCAGCAATTGCCCTGGATAAAGTCCAAAATGTTCCTTTCAGCACCGTGGGATGAGACTGCTCAGAGACGGGACAGACTTTGCTGTGAAGGGCTGAAAGGTTTGTACAATTAATTATCACCACAGAAAAACATTTCCAGTGGAAACCTCAAAGAGCCTGAAGACTGTCTTAGATCATCCCCAGCACAAGATTCAGGGAACCTGCAAGGGGAAGCAGCCACCTGGCAAAGCTGACCCAGGCGTGCAGCAGCCCCCATTCTCTTGGAGCAAGCACAGAATTCAAAGCTGTTGCATTTCCACAAACCAGCACGGGAGATCTGAAGTACAGGGTTCATATGAAATAGGAATCCATCCTTAAGCACAGCACAGTATTTCTCTCTTTGTTGCACTTTTTGAAGTTACATTTGTCAGAAATGTAATTAAAGAAAGATATTAGCTCAGATTGGGCTGTGCCAACAGAGTTGTGAACTTGCAAGTACACTTTCTGTATGTTTCATAAATACTTTTTCATCTAAGAGACCTGAAGAGCAGGTTTCTTTTCAAAGACACCTGGTTTTTAATCTCAATTTCTTACTAGATACTGTATAATTTCAACTATATAATTTGTACTTCATGAAGATATATATGAGAACAATAAACACATTTATGATAGATTGTTACTGTAGCTTTGCTTAGTAAAAGACATGGAAAAATTATTATTTGAATCATCTCTGGAATAAACATCTAGAACATAATTCTTGTATTGATTCAGAGCTATACTTTGTTTTATCTATTATTCTATTTTTCAAGCATTATGCATCTATTTTAAAACCTCTTGTGACCTGAACACATTTTAACATACCCACTATCTTTCTTTAACCACCAAATTTGTAAGCTCCACAAAAGACAGGTGGGAAAGATACTGTGCCAAAATATATATAGTTGTATTCCCATTAATCCAGTGAAATTAAATTGTGACAATGGAAACCTCAGATAGCATCTTGAAAATATCAAGAGAATAATTAGTGTCCTTAGACAGAAATTACAAAAGACATATTTGGCTGCCTAAAGCTTACTTAGAAAGTTGTTTAAAAACAACACATTCCTCCACATTAGAAAAAGATTTGAGAACTGTATTAACATTTTTAAGTCAACAATGGAATGGCAACTCACACGACAAGGCAACAGAACCCTTTGATAGTTTTAAACCAACTTCTGTTCTTCTACTGTAACTGGTTAGTGCACGAGATCTTGTGCAAAATCACAGAACCCAGAATGATCCGAGTCCAAAGGGACCTTAGGGATCATCTAGTCACAACCTCCCTGCCATGGGCAGGGACATGGCCAGCTTGGAGCCCTGTGCAACCTGAACCTTTATAGGGATGGGGCATCCACAGCCCCTCTGGACAACCTCTTTGGTGTCTCATCACTCTCACCATGAAAAGCTTTGTTCTTATGTCCTTCCTTATGATGTAAATCCACCTTTCCGGTTTAAAACCATTGTCCCGCATCCTGCCACCTGTGTCCTGTCCTGCATCCCTTCCCTCAAGCCAGTCAGCTGCACCACACAGTTTGGTACCACCACAAAGTTCAATTCCAGTAAGTTCCTTAGGGACACTACTTGTTACTGATCTCCATCTGGAAATATTAATCTACCAGTATATTTCATGCACTGGAAATATGTGTTTATTTTTAACAGTAAGGTCTTTTACTGAAATGCCATGATTTTTAACTGAAATGAAATCAACTATTCCTACTACAGATATCCTCTATTTCAGATTATATTTCACTGCAGCTATTACTGATCCTGGCTCATGTGGTAGCAGAACGACAGCAACTTTTAATTAAAATCTATCTGAAGTGGAAACTTCATAATATTAAAGAAAACAAGTTTCATTGTCTATACCAGGACAGAATACAAAGAAAACTAAAGCTGAGATTCTCTGAAATAGTTTAAAACAAGTTTGCCCTAGCATATATTCTAGCATTGCTGGCAAATGAGCTGCTCAAGCCTCGGACTCTAATCAAATGTTCCTGGTTTCCCAAGTTTGGCTGAGGATGGCTCTGTCCTAAGAGCAACTGTTGATGAGACCTATAAAACATTCTCCCTTTCCAGTACACAATTAATGAGTTTATAAGAATGTTGTTTTGCACTACTTTCTGTAAGTCACTGCCTTTTTTAGCCAATTTGCTAGCTGGAAAAGGATTAGAAAGGACACCCAGCTGAAAGCTGTTTCCCATTTCCTGACAGTTTCCTCCCCAGTTAACACAATGACAAAACAATTACCTTGAAATTTCTTATAACAAAGTCAAAATAGATTTCCATCTTTTCCAATACCCTTATCCAAGAAGGTGGTGGCAAAGGAAGCCTGGAAACATTGATAATGTAAATTTTAGTGTTTCATAGTTGACTTTTTTCCTCTCCAAAAAGCATTCACTTTGCGAATCACCTACAGGGTTTAATCATCCACTCTAGAATGGTTATAAGCCCCTAATTTGTAGGAAGAAAAATACAGAATTTTAGATTTCAGGGTAGTGAATAGTCTAAAAATCCAAGGTAATAAACAGTAAACACTCAAATCAGAAAATGGAGAGAAACAGCAATGGAAATCTTTTGGGACATTTTTTTTCTCCGGTGTTTGGCTGACTAATTACTCCAATTCACTGATTCTTGGAACATAGAAACTATCTATGAAATCTTGAAGGCACGAGTTAAATTTCAACAAGAAAAAGTGAATTTCACCAAGTCATTATCCCTAAAACCAACTGTATACATAGCATTTTGAAAGATTATGCTATTTGGTTCCTTAAACACCAACTTTTAGAACTTGTTTCTGAATGTCCAAGCTTAGTCCATTTAAAGCTAAATAAATTAAAAGAAATCTGTTATATTTATTAAATGACATAACTCAGAATAAGAAAAGTTTTTGGCTCATAGCTGCGGCTACAGTTACAGTCATAAAATGTCATTCAGACAAACTTGACGCTTGAAGCCAGTGAAGTAGATATATTTCCTTTGTGTGAAAAATTCTATTTATTATTGTTATTATTTACTACTCTAATTATTTACCAGCCTGACTAACTTGGTGTCATAATATGTGAAACAATAATTTAAATGGCTTTTTCCACTTTTCTTTTTTTTTTTTTTGCCTTTGAGGGAGAAGGGAAGGGAGGGAAGACAAGGGGGAATTTAGCACTGCCTCCACCTGCTTGCAAAAGGTCAGGGTATAAAAATGTAATACTGTACTCATAGGGATGATTTCACTATTTCACTTCCAGCTGTGGTTTAATAACAAATGGATTCTTTCATCAAAAGACACCAATTTCTCTATTACTCTACTGGACAACTGTCTTAGAAAATTTAGATATACTACTAATAATAAGCCTGTGCTAAAATGTGTTCCAAAACAAGCCCTAATCAAAGGTGTGCTACAATGCAATCAAAATGTTGCTAAATACAAACAGTAAGAGCAGAAAAGTTCATTACTCTAAAGCACGGAAGAAAAAAGTAAGGAACACTGCCAATTTCTCTGAAGCTTTGTGGGTTAAAAACACAGGCTGTGGAGTCTACCTTTTTTTTTTTTTTTTGAAAGGAAGAAAGGAAAATGGCTTCACTCCACATCATGAAATGACAAATTCTATGATGTTTACATAAATCCCTGCAGCGAAGAAGAGGCAATCTTATGTGTTTATTTAATCAGGAAAGTGACAACAGTCATTACTTTACTTTCTTCACATATCTTAAAGGAATAAAGAATAACAATAAAGACTGCAAAGACCATTCTTCTCTTCATTGTGAATCTTTTTGATAAATACACTCAGTTAAACACTCTTTGAGCAATGACCAAATATATTATAGATACAAAAAAATCCATACTTTTACTTAATAATTCTTCAGAGAACTTCATACTCAGCTCTTTGCTTGAACAAATTAAGTCATCTGCTACAGAAAAAAATTACTAGAGCACATAATAGTGACTATGGATGTGCTTTTTCATTCTTGTTTATTTGTTCACATATATCTATCCTTAAAACCACACTTGACAGGACTTAATTATTATGCAGTAACACTAAATAAATCAAGGGATAAGGTCTACAAAGTATTACTTGTACACTTGCTTTCCTCTGCCTGAAATAAATTCATTAATTGTAGTAGAATAACTTAGAAAAACTTGTGTCAACTATCTAAACTATTAATTCATCACTAGGGCAATTAATTTCTTTTTTTTCAAAATAACTTTATACCAATTTTCAAGAACTGACAAGGAATTGTAATATAGATACATACAAATATTGGGTAAAGAGTTAGCCCCCTTATCACCAAGGAGACACAGGGATGAACCGGGACAAAGAGATGTTTGATTGCAGTTCTCATGGCAAACTAGAAAGAATTCTATAAAGAAATTTCTATATAGAAACTGCCCAAAGCAAGTCCATGGGGAAAATAGACAAGGAAACACAGCATGCTTTAAAAAAAAAAACCCAAAACCACAAACCACTCTTTTTTCTGACCTGGTATAGAACAATTTGCTTTGTTCCCAGGGATAAAGCTTTTAATAAAGTATCTCCCTTATTCATTAAGAGACTTTTGACATGATACACTACTTCAGTTCTTCTGACTTGTCCTGTAACTACATCAGCCAGAACAGAGCCAAAAGCTGCCCCCTGTCCATCCATTACTATTCTAATGGGAACAGTAGAACAATACTTTTCATCTTCGTTACAATTTCACCAATAATTTCTTAAGTATCAACTCTAACAAAATTTCTTTCAATAACAACAGTTCCGAAGTAATTCTGGCATTTACATAACCCCTATAGGATACATTTATATACAGCTGAGCATGTCCTTATAAAAATTCCCTAAATGTGAGCATGCCATCACCAGTAGAGTCCCATCCCAAGCTGAATCTCAGTCAGTGCCTACAGGTGGGACGCAATGTGCTTGGCCAGAGACAGCTACTCCCTGAAGCAGCAGGCTGCCCAGCTCTGTTGTGTTTTTGCTCTCTATCTCCACTTCCAATCACCTTCTAGAGACAGGTACTTTTGTCTTTATGCCATTCTCAAGATAACATGGCATCCCCTTCAAGACTGTCAGTAATACATCAGATCAACGTAATTATTTGCAGATTATTTCTGATCTGTTGGCCACACATACACTACTGACTTATAGAAATGCTACAGCATTTTGATTGTTTTCTACTTTGTAGACATAGCCATTAATTGATTTGTTCCCTGTTATTTATTGTATGCTCTCCTCAGTGAGCTTTCAAAAAATGGATTTCAAGTGATCTGTGCATTATACAGCATGTATAATGACATAATAGAATCAAAAAAGCCCAAACAATTGTCCTAATGTTCCCATCTTCTTCCCCTGCTATGAGCTGTACCATGCCTAATTTTCCTCCAACCTTGAATTTCTTTGGATAAAACCCTATTAGAAGAAAGTCAACATCCCTCATTTAATTTGTGAATTCTTCTCAAACTTATACAACCATCAGCCTTTTCTCCAGCACAAACTTCTATTCACAACAGATGCTGCTCATGTAAACTGCTGCAGCAGCAATCACTTAAGAATGCTGTGGAAGTTGTCAATTCAAGTGTGGATTACTAACTGCAAGATCATTATTCCATTTAGACTGACGCAAAATGATTCTCTGCAATGTGTTGAATCTTAGCTAATTTTAGATATTTATTGAAATACCATAATCAACTTCCGGTAAGTGTGACTGCATTTGTTCAAGATACAATTGAATTTAATTGGCTACAAGTGGTCACCTCTATATTTCAAAATGTGCTACCTGACAAAATTTAGGACAATTGACTGCAACCTTCCAGTGTGCCTTTCTTCCCATCTCAGTATCTTTATTGCTGTACCACTTTCTGGGCAGCTACATTTTAGAAACCTCACACAAAGCTGTGAATGCTATGTTGAAGGTTACTTTGTGAAACTGGACACTTCAAAGAAAGCTACATGAATTCTTATGTGAAGCCCTCAGTTTTAGAGCACCTATGGATTTAAACCTTCACAGTCTGTTATACATAAGTACAACACAGTAAAATAATTAAGTTTAATTAAAAACTTTAAAAATTAAAACAATAAAGCAATTATACAGCAGCTCCCAACTGCATGTACTATAAATCACGGCTGAAACTTTTAGTTTTTGCACTATTATTTCAATTTTTCTGATTACATTGCAGTAAGCTCCTATGTATAATTTCTTCTGTCAATGCTTTCAGTAATCATTCCCTTCAAAAAAGGCAATTTATAAAATGCAGTCTCCCCATACTTGAAAGTGTTTGCTTACTAGCATTTACAATTATGACTAAAAGGAAGAGAAAACAAAAAGAAACAAAGATTTTTAGGCATAGAAGGTCTTAAACTTTAAATTTTATAAAGTATTTTTATACTGTCACAGTCAACATCAAAATCCAGTCTATTAGAAGCAGAATGCTAAGGAACATAGGCAGACAGTGTTTTTAAAGACAATCTTTAATCAAAATAATTACATTTATGAGGGGTGAGGGGAAGAATAAAAATCTCACTATTATGCTGCAAGCAGTGCTTCCTTAAAACAGTCATTAAGAAATAATCTTTGCCAGCCAAATGAAATTCCAATGCATATTATGCAGATCTTTAAATACAGAGCTTTCCTAAACTAATTTGGTAGAGGAAGACTGGCAGGAAATGAATTAAAATCAGGACAGCTTTATGTTTTACATAATGAAACAAACCTACATGCCTGTTCTATTGTAATTACCCTAGAATCAACAATACACCAAAAAGACATCACATGACTGAGAAACTTTCTGATTGTCAACTCTCACTCCATTACCTTTAGTCTAGCTGGAATTATGGCCAAAGATTCTCCCCAGTGAAAACTGGGACAGATTTGTGACAACCATGGCATGGCATTGGATGTCCTTACCAGTGCCTAAATACAGCTGGGAGAATGCCACCTGCACCTTGCTAAACCCTCAGAAGCTGCACAAGAAAAAGTTCTTCCACTCTGGGAAGTCAACTGGATATGATTCACTAATTATGTCCAAGCCACTCCTGCTTGCTTTCTTGCTTTTCCCTCTCCTCTTTCCATGTCCCAAAACCTGCACAGCTTAAGCTTCTAAGAAAATTCCTTAGCTGAGAGAAAACTGGAAAGTCTTTAGCTGAGAACTAGACAAGGTAAGAAAGGTTACAGAGAGACAGGTTTGTTAGGAGCACTAGGATTCAAAAAGAAGAACACGGAAAGGCATTAAACAGTGAAGAGGACAACCCAGTACCATCAAGGGTCTGTGACAAGTAGTGGCAGTCTCCTTTCTCCCACCTGACTGACACCTGCCTGGCCAGCAGAGTCTGGTCAGTGACATCTCAGAAACAATGAGCTCCTAGCAGCCTTTAAATCCTATCTGACCTTTGTGTGCATGAAGTTTGCAGTCAAATCTTTGCACTCTGAAACATGTGTCAAAAAAGGGCTCCTGACGTGGATGGCAAGACCACACACAACATGTTATCTGCAGTCTGTATCTCATGCTCATGTGCTAATTTTCCTTAAGAGCATTAGGCAAGGAACCAGAATCTTTAATACTGTGGTACTCCATAGAGCATCAACTTAAATCTATTTAAAATGCTAATGTAATGTAAGCCATAAAAAGTAGCAGTGAATCCATTTAATCCTGGAAACTGTTACAAACCATGGGGATGCTCCCAAAGAAGGAAACAAGTCTTCAGCTCCACTGACACTTAAAATTCATCACTGAATTGAAGAAAAACAAAACCAAAAATATTCTGAATAGCTATGTTTAGAGAATTATGAGCCCAGACAGGTACCCCTACTAACCAAACACTAAACTCTGAAAGATTTATGTTCCAATTCATTCCACCTACTATCATCACCTCAGTGGCAGATAAAGACTGGCAAAGTAGGCAATCAGAAGAAAGAAAAACAATTTGGGTGAAGAACAGCTGTTTAAAGAAGAACTAAACACCAAGCTTAACAGAGGCTGCTGAAGATGTTAGAAGATAAACATGTCTTTAAAGAGCCAGATCCTAAAGCCAAGCAAAAGCAGTGGTCCTTTTCTCCTCCCAATATAGACCATAAGGTTTATGCAGGATTTAAACACTGGGTGGCAGAAAAGGCCACTGTCTCTGCATCCAAACAGAGGTGGATGCTTTAGATACAAGAGATCACCTGAGATACCTGCTGGAGGCTGGACCACAGGACAAGGGAAAAAAGCTTCAGGTAACCCACCCCACTCTGGAGGGCAAGCTGGGGAAGAGGCCACCTCCAGCAGAACAAAGACATGAGCTTCAACACCTGACAGCTGTCCTGGTTCTGCAGCACTGACAGCAAGGTTAAAAGCAGTTTCTGAGCTATGGCAGTTTATAACACACATTAAGAAAAAGTGAATTTAAAAAAAAGGTAAAAAAGTACTTAGCTATAATCAGCTGTTCCACCAGCAGTTCAGAAGACTGAGCTGGAGAGAACATCTGGACTGGCAGCAGGGGACGAGCAAGTCATCTGTTGCCCTGATGTAAGAACTGTGGCTCTAAGTGGGACAAAGTGTTTATTATATACACTAAAGCCTACCTGTAGCATTTCAAAGCACATTTGGCATGGATGTCACTTGAAACTTCATAAAACTGACAAAGAAAAAGCTTAATAAGAGATTTCTCCCATTACATGGCTTAGTTATGATTTTTAACCCCAAAAATATGAACACAACATCCAGTCTTAAAAAAGCCTTGAAAACATGCCTTAAAAAAGCCCCAAAGGAGATGCTGGCCCCAAATCCTTGTAAACAATATCATCTCTTACTGATCATATTGCTGCATTCAAGAAAGCTGGATTAATGAAAATTAAAACTGCATTGAAATCAATCTCTGACTTCTGCACTAAATTCATCTCCTAGACTGTGAAGTAACTTAAAATTTTGCCTAAGTGCTCAGGTGAAAAGTGTCATAAGTATTAAAAAACCAAAACAAACCAAACTAAACCCCCCCCAAAAAGCCCCAAACAAACAGCAAAAAACAAAACAAAACTTAAGGCATCACATGACTTCTGAATTTTAATTCTACAATTATTCCTAAAGGCTCACAGAAATATATCAGTATACCTACTGACATTCAGAATTGGATTAAGACAGAATAGAATCCAACAAAGTCTAATGAAAGAACAGGAAAAGCCTTAAAAGTCAAAACAATACTCTCAGACCTCAACAAGTCTAGAAGGGCAACATCATTTACACATTCTATTCATATAGTGCTGTGGGAAAAATCTTTACTAGGTAATATCTTGTTCTCAATTATTTTTAAATTGTTTTGCCTGATTATTATTTTAGACACATTTGCTATTTGGAGAAATGAATTTAAATTAAAACACAATCAACCACTCTAGTTGTGATCCACCTGGTCTCCAGGGTCTACAACATCACTTCTAATGAACCTGGTAGCTGAATAACCTTTGAATATGATTTTAGGAGGGAAAAAAAATATACTTGCTTGTGCAAAATTAATTACAAGTAGAATCCTTGCTTAAGATGGGAGGGTGTTTACATGTATTTCAAGAGAGCTACCTTTAACAGGAACACAACAGAGACCATTAGTTTCCTCCAAAATCAACTGTACAGTGCCAACTAGAGTACCAGTCCAGAGCTTCTGGCACCCCTTTTACACCAAAGCATTTCCTTGTCATGAATTCAGGGCTAGAAAAGTCACAATATTAAACAGGAACCAAAGCAAATTATATAAAAGTTTGTTTTTCAACAGAAAATGTTAAAATCAACTACAATTCCCACTGAAGCTTTGTGATTCTGGTTTTTGGGTTGGTTGCTGAGGGAAATTGGATGGACACAGATATAGCCAGACAAGATGGAGATGATGGAGAGGAAGAGTCACCAAATTAGCATATTTGAGGAAAAAAATGCCCAGGATCTGGATTTTAAAAAAACTCACAAGAATGTGCAAGAGCTATGAAAATTATTGAAGTACAAGTTTATTTTTGGTTGATTTTTAAAGCACCGTTTATATGCTTTTATTGAAAAAAGTTAAGCAAAAAGTATTCTATTGGCCAGTTATCTTACCTGCAATTTCTCATTTCAATGAAATTGAGTTTTCATTCTCCTGTGACAATACCATGAAGAGCATAATTTTAAAATGTTGTTCACAATCTACAGAAAAGCTCCCACTTCATACAACATTTGTATAATATGGATTAAAATATTAAAAATTAAAAATATGTCTTTATCTTTTTAAGTGGCACTATGGTGCAAAGATGCAGTATCCAGGCTGTCGTTGAACAGGTTGCTTTTCTTTTTTTCTTTTTTTTCTATTGCTTTTCTTGGAGCTACTCTCTACATACATGAATTTTACTAAAAAAATAATATTTAAGCACACAAGGGATATAATCCCTTTTTTTTTTTTTAGTATGGATATAGATCTTTTGCCACATTCTGTTACAGCAAATATTCAGAGTCCCCTTCACAGACAACTGAATAATCTTGCAAATGCTGTGAGATAAACTTACTTACATCTTGGCTTTCAAAGAAAATGTAGACAGACTAAACTGATAAAGCAACTGTTCCTTAATCTCTTTCACGGTAAAGAATTAGTTTCTCTCAATTCCAAAGTGAATTGAACATTCTTTGCATTTGATGTTTAAGTACCTGTAGATTTAACAGCTCTTCCCACTAGAGAAGGAAAGGGATTTAGCACAAGCTCTGCACAGGATAGAAGGCTGTGCTAGCCCCAGAAATTTCACTCAGCAAGCAAGCTTTTCTGTAGGCCATTGAACAGACTGTGTTTGCTGTCATTTATTTTGAGCAAACTTTCAACATCTGCCAGCAACTTGAGTCTCTCTCACAGATTTTTATACTTGCCTCATCGAGACTAGAGCTGCTCATCCACTGGTATGGAAATTAGCAGAATGCCAATACAGACTAAATGGGGGAAAAAAAAAACAAAAAAAAAACCCCAAACCAAACATTTTCAATGAAGTGTCAGTTTGATTCTTTCACAATTTTGCTTGGAATGTGCACACACAAAAAATAGGGAAAAAAATGCAAGCTATTTTTTAATCAGTTCTGTGAAACTTACAATGACCATGACGGTCATATGTTTTCAGCCTTAAAACATGACTATAAACACATAGAGAATATTTACTGTCTCAGGTATTAGGATGAAAGAATCCCTTCATGACTAGAAAAAATTCACAGCTTCCTATGCTTGATGGGGAAGAAAGGGTTTCCACAACCCTTTGAAAAGAGAACTCCAGATTTGTTGTTGCATATCGTGAGAGGGTAGGGGATGGGAAATGACCTTCAAGGGACCCACGGTCATCCAGTGCAGAGCTTCAGTATCTCTGGTCTTTGCTACTCTCCAGTCTCATCTCTCTCCCTCACAGCACTTTCCACTTCCCCCTTTCAGCATTCAGTCTGGCACCTCTTCCAATGCCAGAGCATGAAAAGAAATTCCACAGTACAGGTACATATCACTGACCCAGCCGAGCCGTGGAGGCAGTTCTTCACTTCTGAAGAAATATTTAACATTGCCAGGTGCAATCTACAAAGGAGCTGGTTGTTTCTCTCATTTATAAATACCCCCAAACACTCAATACCAGCACCACTTTCTTTTCCAGCAGGAAGAACCTGAGTCTGCTTGAACAGAAGAAGGTCCCTAACCACATTCCATTGTCTCACTGCAGACATTAGTACTCACACACTTGTTGGTTACTCATAAGCATCAAATGAAATAAAATGTGTAATACCATCATATTGATACTAAAGCTTTAAGATTATTTGAAATACAATTTATTTGAGTGTGAATTTAAAGCTTAATAGGAAGGACTAAAATGCATTTCTTATAATAATTAAATCACAATTCAAAAAGTCCCCCTGAAATAACCTGTCAAATTGTCCCAAACAACAAGTAAATAAAGAACAGCTCATCCTACTAAGTATTGAAGTGCACAAGTCAGTTTTCACACTGGTCACTTGGTTTATTTGACATTGTGAGTTCCATTAAACAATTGGCCTGTGCTATGTAACATTACTTCTATAATAGTGGAATGTAATCATATCCATCCAGTCCATGGCAATTCAATGCAAGCAAGGGAGAAAAATGGGAAAAAACAGGAAATTGAACCTGCAGCACAAAAATTCTAACAACTAAGAGGTTAACAAGAGACCATAACTCTACAGTTGCTCCGTGATGAGCCACCACAGGAACATTCAAATGTAACCTTGAAAGGGTTAAAACAGGACTTTGTAATTGGTAAGAAGGTCACACAAGATTATGAATGTCAAGGGAGGAAATAAGAGAATTTATCCGGGAATAAGTGATCAATTCTATGCAGAATTTTATTAAGACATGCTTTAAGGAGATTGTGAAGTTAGGCAAAACTTATTGTGGAATGTTCAGAGAAACAAAGGAAAGGAAAGGTGGTTCAGGGATGAACAAACAGAAAAAAATGTGAGAAGGAGACTGAAAAAACCTGGCTGCTTGTGCCCGTTTCTCCATTTAAACCACTGAAACATTCAGCATACAAGATCAATCTCCTTGCCCCCAACACCTCAGAGGATACAGAGCAAACAATATTAAATACTAATAATCATCTGGCATTAATACATGTTTTGACACACACTATATTTATACTGCTTAATTAAGCTTGCCCAAACTGGGTCTCTAGAAATGTCTACTGAAAATGACCCCTGCTCTGTATTAACTGTTGATTGACCTCCAGAAGCTCTTTGAAATGGAGTTAGTTGTCCTAGGGGAACTTTTCTCGCATTTCAACAACCTGACAGTTTGTCAATAAATTTACAGAGCTTACAAGTTTTCATCAGCTTTTCTTACTATTTTTTCTTTATATACAAATATAATCTATTATACATATGCAACATACTATATCTAGCAGGAAAATATTAATATATTCTATAATGCATAAAATACACAATTATATATTCCTATATAACAGATACTTAAATTGATGTTTATATAGAAATATATTTTTAAATAAAAATAACTACACTGTATGTATCATATAATACATACAATGCACAAGGTACATAACATACAGATAGGTAGTTATAGATGACAGGAAAAGAATGAAATTGAAATGCTATCATTTAGTGTTAGATTTTAAGGATTTAGGCAAGTAGAGGAATTTAACTCCACATACTGCAACTGTTAAACAATCCAAATGACTTTACCAGCTTGGTGAGGAGTGTAGTTTTAACAGAATTGCTATGAAATAATAACCACTAGCACAGCTGAAGTGATGTTTTATACTCACTTTGCATAGTCAAAGAGCCTGCTGTCCCAGAGCTGGTGATTGCCTCTATATCCAGAATGGAAGAAACAAGAATCTGTACCATCAAACTGGTTGAGACCATCTTCTGAGTTTTTTGAGGCGTGGCTGTGCACCACATCAAGCAGGACTGTGATGCCCATTGAGTGAGCAACGTCAATCATTTCCTTCAGGTCGTCAGGAGTTCCGTACCGGCTGTGAAAACACAACGTGCTACAATCAGGACTGGAATGCTGAACATTCATCATGGAAACTACATCAAAGCCAGCAGTTCTTCATCACCTGCTTTACAGGTGTATACAGACTGTTTTTTCAGCCTCTTAAGCACCAGCTACTGCTTACAAACTAACATCTGAAACCATTTTTCCTTATAAGATTATAAGAATTATAATTTTCATTATAAGATTATAAGAATTCCATAATCCACACAATGTTTTGCAGAAATAGATTGTTTTATTCTTCCCTTTTTAATAGTACATCAAATTCAGTATAAAAGATAACAGACACAACTTAAAGCTGCTATTTAATATTGAACACTTTCTTAGCTCATAAAGGACAAGAATACATTCATATTGCTAGAATAAAGTAATACAATGATTACAAAAGTAAATGTACATCCATAGTCTGCAAAATACACCATCTACTGTTTTCTTGCTTAGGTTTTTTGTTTAGGTACTACACCATTTTCTTATTTTTAAAAAAATATTTTTGTCTTCTGTGCCCAACACACCTTTTTTCAACTAATTAAGCCAGTTAAAAACTGCCTATCTAAATTTAGCCTTGTTGCCACTTGAACTGCTCTAAGATAAAAAAAAAAAAAAAAAGTTATGACTTCCACATTTATCATAATTTTCTTAACAACTACCTGAATTCATTTTTCATGTAATTTCACCCTATGCCTCAAATCTAAGTACAGTCTGTTACAAGCCTGTAAGGGAAAGGGTTCCCACAGAACACACAGAGCCATGATTTTAATCAAGTTCATTATGAACAGTGTACAGTTCTGTTTGTCATAGAAGAAAGCCCCGCACATCCTGTTTGTTACTGCCAAGAATTCCACAACCCCAAACCTGAAGGTGGATTACCCAGAATAACCTATGGCAGCTGAAGTTACTTAATAAACTTTTTGCCTGTATCCTATCCAAAGTGTTTCACAGAGCAGCTGATCACTGTGCCAAACTGATTTCAGATTTAAGAGGAAGGTAGAGCAAATACCTAAGCCACTGCTTCCCATTATACACTTCCTTGCAAACACACACCTACCTGCAGGCAATACTGATTTCAATGGATGGGAAAGAAGGGAAAAGAACACAGAAGATCCTGGAGCACTTAAACCTACCTTGATGCTGCGAAGAAACTTGTGACCTGATAACCAAAACTGGCGTAGTATGCATGTTCCATAATAGCCATCAGCTGGACGCAGTTATAGCCTATAATAAAAACAAATATGACAAACAAATGCCTTAAGTTAAAAGAGTATTCAATACCTGTAACATATCCATTCCTGTCTTTTCTCATTTTAGCTGCCTCTGACCCTAATGGTTAACACCTAAAGAGTCAGTAACTTTCACGAAGCAATTCTACCTAATAGTTTATACTTATGTGATCTCCATTACAAATGAAAGTCAAGTGATCTACACATATTGAATCTCCCAGATATACAGAGAAATAAGTGTAATCCTTATTTAGCTTCAGAATATTAGTTATGCCAACCTGCATGTCCTGAACTGCTTCAACTTTAGACACTTGCAGGCAGGGGGTCCAGGGTTAGCCACTGGCTACACACACTATGACGATCACAGGATGGCTTGGGTTGGAAGGGAACTTAAAAGATCCTCTAGTTCCCACTCTTCTGCCACGGGCAGGAACACATTCCTCTGCACCAGACTGCTCAACACCCCTTCCAGGGATGGGACATCCAGAACTTCTCTGAGTAACCTATTCCAGTGTCTCACCACCCTCACAGCAAAGAATTTCTTCCTAATGTCCAACCTAAATACACCCTGCTTCAATTTGAGGCCACTCCATCCCTGGTGTCCACTTGGACATCAAACCGTTCACTGAAGCTCTGAGTGTGACCATCCTGCTAATTCCTTATCCACCAAGTGGCCCATCTGTCAGACCCACAACTCCCCACCTTAGAAACAATACTATATCTTCATGATATCAAATTTTTTTTTTCATCCCAGCAAAATCAGTTTTTTCCAACTTTAATAGTTATTTCTTCCCTCTACAAGAGTCTTCTAAAAAGAGAAAACACAAGTGTAATGTGCTTTTCTTCCAAGTTCACCCAAGAACCAAAGCAGTCCAGGAGGGCTGGGGAACACACTGTGTTATATCACCTAAGATAGTTCAGTGCATTCTTAAGGAAGCAAACTCTAAAGAGTTTTAGGTTTTATCTACAGGCTATTAAGACTCACACCACCACCACTTCTCTGTTTGAAGAAAATATTCACTTCATTCCTTAGTTTCAACAAGATGCTGTAGGATTTTTATTCTTCCTTGGTTTTTTTACAGCTGTGACATTTAAAACCAGAGCTATTATTAGAAGACAGTTGGTGTGAGCTTGGCAATTTGTCAGATTCATTGCTGGTTTATAATTCAGGCTCGTTGTACTTATTTTTATTTACAGCATTTTTATAAATAAACAGCAATATTGCATCAAATTAATCTCATTCAATTTGCTTGCTACTTATTTTGCTATTTGTCATGCACATATTTCTACAACTAGTAATATATTAGAGTTCTCATACAGTGATGTCTTTAAGCTTGTCCTAAAAAGTAAGACAGTCCAAAACTGATTCTAACAGACCTTAAAATATATTTTAAATATTTAATTCCCACAATGTTTACTTAACGTAAACAAGAAGGAACAATAGTTATAATTTCTGTATACCCTAAATTTGATACTGCTTTTATTATTTGGTGTATCAGCCTTTTCATGACACTTCTGCACAAAGAAAAAATTGTAGGCAAAGCACAATGCTTTCCTAACTCTGCAAATCCTATTAACTTCCTGGGACAAGTGAAATTCCTTGGCAGTAAGGAGTCACAGGTCTATAATGTAACATCCAAAACTGCTTTTATTAAGGGCTTCCATACGTGCAGACTCTCTCATCTCACCTGCAAGCTCGACTTCACCAAAAGGCAAAAGCCACAAAACACTGACTTAACACGTAAAGCTACAAGAAAATGTCTTCTTCAGGCACTCTGATAAATAAAATAAAATAAATGAAAAAAAGCAAACACAAACACAGCCACCATCCACAGAGGATTCAGCTACAGATATCATGATTATTTTACAGCAGTGTAAAATACATATTTCATCACAAGGCAATAAGTTCTAACACTGTCCATTACAGAAACAGTGCAAGGACACATGGGAAAAAACTATGAAAGCGAAATTGAGGTGAACAGTTTTGCTGTGGCTCCTGAGATAATGTTACCATCTCTTTCACACATCCTCTCTGATATACTAGAAGTTCTTTTCCTGAAGAAGGTCTTTCATAGTTAAAGTTTCCTTGTTTTGATACTTCTGAGCTACTGTTCAGGGATAAAAGAAGTCTAACATGCTTATTCTTGCAAAACAAAGAATATCCAGGTATTTCTTTCGTCCTTCCTTAGAACTAAGCTTTACACTAGTAGAACCAATTAAGAATGAAGTATTTTCTGAAGACTGTCACAAGAACAGGTCCTTTTTCAAGCTGAAAGCAAACCATGCCAAAAGCAAATTACCTTGGAATACTTATCTGGGCTTTAATAATCATATTTTACTTAAAAATATGGAACGGACTTTGATTCACATATCCTATTTCAGTCTTTGTTTGTTCTCCATAGATTTCACTTGTTTATAATTTTTGCTCACCTAAGAATCTATTTTTATAGCATGTGTAACTGGGAAATTAAAAAAAAACCTCTAGATACTTGACAGTTATCTTTCCTAATGAGCACAGGCACATAAAAGTTATCTCTGCAAGCCTTTCTGGTATTACTCACCAAGATCCTTTATTCTAGGTAGTACATTGTGTGTGAAGTTTTTATAAGAAGCTACTTTGCCTTCTGGGGAAGCAATTCCCACATGAGATTCATAAATTCTTAGGCTTTTCAATCTCTTGGGAGAAGGATTCTTATGCTGTAAGAAAAAAAACCAGAGTTTTCATTAAGAACATCTTAGGGGTGTTGTCATAATCACATGATTTGCACAAGATGAAAAACAATTTAAGGTTTATTTCGTTTTTCCTTTAAGAGCATTCTAAACATTTCACAAGCAATTGACCATTTAGAACTGTTAAAGCAAATGTCTGTTTGAAAGTAACATCATTTATGAACAAGAAACTGGATATTCATGATTCAACACTTTTCTTATACTCTTTCTAAATCACACTTCAGTGTTAAAACTGATAGTAGCCACTCCAATTGATGATGTCCTTCTGAATCACTACGAAGCTTGTTTGAAAACAGAGAGAGAAAATAGTAAATAGATTTTTATTTTTTAAGCATACCTGCTTTTCACAGGTACATGAAATCGCTGCTTTCTCTTAACTGAAATTTATAAATACTTTATTCCTAAAGAATACAGTTCCAAAGCACAGAATCACCTATATTGTAATTACTTACGATCAAAGTATAATTTAAAAATTCCAAGTCTGGAGATCAGTACACAGCATTTCTAGATGGGTGAAAATATTTGAAGAATACAGAGGCCATTGAAATTAATATCCTGTTTGTTAGTTTATTATTCAAGTGAAATTTTGAAAAAGTAGAACAAAACTAGTTGAATACACATATATGAACAGACACTAAAGGAACAATGTGAAGAACAAAACTTCTGGTTGAGGCTTGTCACCTGTGATTTATTTCCATTGGACACCTCTACTATTCATAAAAGAATTTTTTTTTTTTCAGTAAGGCCTTGTCTGCCCCAAAAGTTCTGGCCTCTTTTTCACTCTAGGTGATCCCAATCACTGCATTTCCAAATACCTACCCATTCCTTTTTTTGATGTCATTGAGGTGTCACACAGCATTATACACAGAGTAGGCCACTAAATTGCTAAAGACTACACACTTTAATAAGAGTTAACGTACATTATGTTATCTATTTTTTCAGAAGATATTTCCCATGCCAGCAACCTTTTCTCTCTCAAGTCATTGCTTCATAATTTGAGGTGGATGTGAAAATTCAACTGAAAACAGAGGTTACAGCATCTCTAATATAAACCACTGCATACCATTTTTCAGGGAAAACATGAAAAAGTTTAATATGAAACAATATAACTCAGACAGTCTGAAGTTTCCAAATGTTCTCCTAGGGTATTTTTCATATATCATGCAAAGAGTTCTCTCCCTTACAGCAGCGCATGAGAAGAAAGAGGGCTTTAAATTCAATAACAGGATTACCCTGATACAAAGAAACCAGAATTTGAGCAGAGTGCGGCCACCTCACTTTGCAAATTTTTTTCTGACTCACGGAATCTTAACCCAGTGTTGAGTACTAAAATTGCACTTGCAATAACCAATCCTTAAATCCAGTAGTGATAATTCCCTGCTCTCCTCCCTACCAGGAACAGCCATCTTGTCCCAGAACACCTGCCAATCTTGCCTAACAGGTGGCAAACCAAGTTTAAAACACCATGTTAATAACTATTTTTTATATATTCTACAGGAGGCTGAAAAAGCAGCTCAAAAATATCCATCATTAAAGTCATTTATTTCTGTCAAAGGCATGAATAAAAGCCCTTCATCTCTCAGCTGTTTTAACTAGTTTGCTACCTCCTTTTGTTTTCTTCCAAACAGGGATACAAAGATAACGTGATACAGCTCTTGAAAATAATATTGAAGCCTTACTATATATGACTGTGGTGGATTCCAGTGAACCCAATCATAATTCACTTTGTCTTCATCACGCACCACATATCTTGCCCAGGGTGAAATACGATAGAGGAGGGCGCCGTTTTGAGCACGAATCACCACCTATAAAATAACACAACATATGCAGGCAGTCACTTATAACTCATGGAACGCCTTCTATGCAAGCCACAGCACAGAATGAAATACTAGACTACAGAGAAATTTAATTTAAAGAACACACAAACACACAATGCAAGTCAAGAGAAGGAAGAATGACCCTGCCCGCAGGGATGATTTGCAAAGGGACAGTAAACCAGACATGTCAGACAGGAGTGATGTTCACCAGCAGCAGCTGAAAGGTGAGAATATATAGAAGCTTTATATAAGTAATGGGAAAAGAAGCCTTCCCAAATGGATTTCTGTTAAGTCCCCTAATTACCCCTGTCATTGCTATTTCCTTTCCATGTTCTTATAAATTTAAATAGACATGCAGTATAATGTCATTAGGATGAGAACTGTGATTTGTATAACTTGGCAAACAAACAATCTAGTAAGGCAATTTTAATATCTTAATTCCATCTTATTTTCCATGCTCTGTGAATCCGTACCAATGTCACATAGCCCGGAACCACAGATAACACAAGAAGCACAGGACAGGACAGTTTTTGGGTCAAGGTGAAGAAAAAGTTCCACCTCTCTCACATCCTCCCACCCCATCCCACCTTCCCTCTCCTCAGCACAGAAGGAACAGCACCACTCTGGTTTTGCTTGGTATCTTGGCTGCCACTAAAACAGTAACACAGATGGTTTGCAAATTTAAAACATAGGAATGTACAAGCAAGCAAAGGCACGGAATTCTTGATTCTGCTTTTTTTAAGAAAGTGACAACTGAGACTTGTTAGTTTGGTTGTTGGTTTTATGGGGCTTTTTTTTTTTTTTTGTAAAAAAACAATGAAATTAAAAGAAGTCTCAAATGAAAAAGGGCTTGAGTTTTTTTCTACTTCTTTCTCTTTTTTTTTTTTTTTTTAATTAAAAGAAGTGACTTGTCTTTGCTTTCAATTCCTAACAGGTAGATGAAATTATCAAAGAATTGCCTTTTTACCTCTGGCAAGTGTCTTTCATTGTTTCGATAGAGTATCTGTATCCTTAACCCAGTCATGGAAGAAGCAGGATCACAGAATTATGTTTAGTTGAAGGAGACCTTTTAAAGGTCATCTAGACCAATAGAGAGGAAAATATGCATATGCAGGCAGTTAATGGAAGTTGGTAGAACAAGGCAAGGAAGTGTGATTGCTGTGCCTCAGTACATAGTATTATAACTCCAACTAAAACAATAGGTTTTATAAGATGGAGTAATTCATACCACAAACCTCCCCAGAAAAAGCTGAGAAAGTTATTGCAAACACTGAAGTTGCATGGAAAATTCCTTCTGTTAGCTGCGCTAACAAAACTGACCAAAGAATATTTCTGCAAATTATATCAACACTGTGAAGATCCTCCTTGCTGATAGCATTGACAATTTGCAAATTATTCTTAAAATAATAAAAGTTATCTCCTCTCTCTAATATCACACTTCTGATGGTGCTATTGCTTCTTTTATTATTTTGTCCCCATTTACCCATCACAGAAATAAGATGATTACTGCATATAATAACCTACTCATCTTGGCATTCCTTTTTTCTAATATTTTAGCATAATTCATACTAGACAGGCTTATGAAGGGTTGGCACATTTAAGGAATGTGAAGTAATTAATCTACATTCAGAACATTAATTAGCTGTAGTACTGGTTTAATCCAAAAATGATACTGGAGGGGGGAAAAGTAAATTTCTTTATTATGATATATTAATCCAGTCACGCACTGTCTTTAATTAAAACCATTAAGCAATGAAAAAGTTAGGAAAAAAAAATAGAAAACCATTTAAATGACCAACCAGTTATTTCACTTTTTCAATTTATACTTCTACAGTTAAACTGCACAATCAATCTCTGTATCCCATCCTTCTGACAAAGTATAAGAACTTCTGTTGTTCTGTAGTCACTTTAATTCACCTTATTTTCCCTCATTTGTGAGACACCAGTATATCTGATTTACCATTTATTCAGAAGTCATTTTGTTGAAGTGCTAGTTTTGCACAATTTATTCAAAACACCTACAAAGCCAAATTTAAGGGTTACACTTTTCAGGAATTGAGAGACTTACAGGAAGTCTCAGGAAGAGACTTACAAGTTCCTAGCAACTTTCACAGACAGAATTTTAATAGATAAAACTAAAACTTCCTAGAAATACATACATTTATTTCTCATCTATTATGACAGTAATAATGTAGAGTCATAAATAAGTGGTGGAAATTTGCAATTCTGAGGGTTGGGTTTACACAACTGAACAGTCTTAAAACTTTACAGTCTGCTCTATTTTGAGGCTCACAATCTCAATTTTTGGGTTCATGCATTTTAAAGCTTTGCTTTCAGTTCTGTTATGCAAATACATAAGAAAACCCCCATGCTTAAAAGAAAAAGGTTTCACAGAACGACTAGGTTGGAAGAGACCTTTAAGATCATAGAGTCCAAACCAAGAAACATTTATCCAACAATAGAAGTACTGAAATTTAACCATGCAATTATCAGAAAAATTAAAAAAAAAAAAAGTGGGAGAGCACTTATTTTAAACAAGTAACCATAAAATTTATTTGTTGCTTTCTTTACAGTATAGGTGGTCTTAAGAAATATTTTTCAAATATATCCAGCCAGTTATAGATTAACTTCACCCCTACAGTAGACACCTCAAGTTTGCTCATTTGTTGCTGTAATTTTTGAGTATCATGGGCTGTGCATAGAGAAAGCAGAGTCAAGAAAAATCAATTATTACAACACCAGAGATGTTAAAGTTTAATCCTTTCCTTCTCTTGGAAGGAGTTTGTAGAAGCATAATCAACACAGTGTCCTTACAGGTATATCAAGTGATCCCTGGCAATTTTAATTCTTTGTTGGTATGCTTGTCTAATACTTTTCTTAATTTTATGTGAATACCATTTACAGAGTCTCTCCTAGGCTTAATTATCAAGCTCTGTGCTCTGTCATCTTATTCCTCTCCCCTGATATTGCATAAAGTTAGAAATAAAAAATATTCCAAATAATATTTTCTGAAGTTTCTTGAGACAGAACTCTCATATCACCATGCTTAGCTGAAGCTTGAGCTAAGGAACTGAAACAAACTGAATGGCACCACAAAACAAATAGCAATTCCGCCCAAGACTGACAAAAATAACTCTAATGCAAACAGTCTGACAGCTTTAATTCCCATATTTGCTTTGCTATTTCTTGAAACAATTACATATAACTAAAAGTTGTAATAAAAGGAGTAAAAATATAAAGCACACATAAAACAAAGACAGGTGAAAACTCATGCTCCATTCACCCCAAATTATGACTTGTGGTCCTTTCTGTGCAGTGTCCAGATACAAAAATTAGCTGCTGTGTATACTTTACATGTGCTGTTACAGATTTTACATGCATAAGGAATACTGAATATAGTCATTACACAGTGCTTTTGACAGAGTACCTATAAATCAGTTTAACAGATACTGTACTTTTCCTCCAAATTAGTTTAAAATGAGTAAAAACAAATTCATAAAAGTTGCAGCCTAACCAGCTACTACTTAGTTCATCAAGACTTTATAGCTGACTTTACATTTTCTAATTAACTCAAAAAATTGTCCCCTAGAGAACATATATAAAACCATTATGTGCATTAAATTAGGCTTTTTCAAACTGGCCTTGGGATTTAGCTACTTCATTTTCACAAGGCATGTCCCTGATCATTCCTCAATGAATATGAGGAGGCACATCCCACCATTTGGTATAAAAACTACAGCCCCCATTAAATAAAGCTTTAAAAATGCATACTGCTATAGCATGAAACACAGCCAAGTGAACCAAGCAAACTGACAACAGCTTAGCCCCCTTCATCACAAGTAACTTGTTTTACAGTTATCTAGACTTAAGTTAAAGAAAATCCTAGGTGAAAATAATTTCTCTATTTCTGATCCTATTATTACAGAAAACTCTCCAACAAGAGGACAAGTGCAAGGGAAAAAAGGAAATCCAAGTTTCTGACACAAACATACATCCTCCCCAATTCGTTAAGAAACAGCAAAAACTGTTTGAGACAAAAGAAACCAGTATCTCAAAGGAGTTACATTTACACCACCCAAATTTAGACAGAATGAAACGAAGACAAAATAACAGATGTGAGGAACTTGCCACCATCTACATCAACCACCTCTTTGTGTGAAACATGAGATAAAGTAATATATTATCAAACTGTAATGGACAACATCATGATTTTGTTTTGTGTCTTTGTGCTGAGAGGGAAGTATCTTAAAACAGCAAGCCTGTTTAGAACTCTACCAAAAAGAGTTTTTTTTCCCCCCTGTTTCCAGAGTCTCCATGATGGCTTTCCAATTGGAAACTTCTAACACAAGAATGTAGGAAATTCAAAGTAAGTCATGCTGAATTTGCCTACATCAACTTTACAAACAGCTCACCTAAACAGTTTAGGGTTTTTCCCCACCTCCCCTAATGGTAAACATTCAAAATCCTTGATGAGACCTTGGATTGTCACATGATTCTGGCTTCTAAATGAGATATAAATACATGTAAATAAATGGTCTCACAGAAATAAGCATCAGGAAGACAGAATGAAAACGTCCTTCAAAACCTGACATTAAAAAGTCAATTTGCTCTAAAAATGGACATGACATCGACACACAATTTATATAAGTACAACTGCAAAACAACAGAAGTGAAGACTTTAACCTACACTGTACATCTTTTGGATGCAAAGGTTAAAAATTTATGTTTGGCATTAATTTTCTATTATAGAGATGTTTGGTGTAGTTTCTGTCTGAAGTGTTCAGCATCTTGGAGTTTAGCATCCCAATCCACTGTAATAAGTGCTGTGCATTTCACAGATGAGTACACTCAACATAGAAAAAACACAACTTTAAACCTGAGTTTTACGGCATCAGTGCTACTAAGTGATTAATTTTGAAGAACTTTCAGATCTGAATAAAAAACACGAGAAAAACAAATGTATGGCTGTAGTCAGAGAAAACATAACAAAGGCTGGCTTTGAAGGTATGTAAAAACTGGTGTGCAAAATTTCATTCCAATTTTCCAAATGCTGGACTGCTGGAAGACA
Source organism: Leptocoma aspasia (assembly GCA_013399835.1). Lineage (NCBI taxonomy): Eukaryota > Metazoa > Chordata > Aves > Passeriformes > Nectariniidae > Leptocoma > Leptocoma aspasia. The sequence continues at coordinate 388,350 of VXAX01001637.1, forward strand.
AAGCAGGACCTAAATCTCACAATAACATTAGTACCAAAGTGACAACGTGTTCCATGTCCGTCCACTAGAGGACAGGAAATTCATGGAATGGGGAGTAGGTTGTAAGATAAAACTAAATATAGGGGTTATCAGTCTGTTTGGTGATGTTTAAAACTCTCAAAAGCAGTTTATTGCAGTTAAGGGGAAACCATCACTCTGAGGTCAGTTCAGAATCATAAAGAAAACGCAGTAACACATAGGAGCAATTCAGGAGCTGAAATAGGTCTCATTTAATGTAATGATGCTGCCAATGCAGGACAAGTGAGATTGAGAGACCTTGATTTTTCAGGTATCTGAGACTCTTGGGTATCCCACTATTCTGCCTTTCCAAAATAACACAGGCCTTTTATATCACCCCACAGTACATCCAGCAACTCCTTCTGGATGTCTTGGGGCATTTAAAGGAAAACTCTGTGCTTACATTCAAGCCATTTTCAACTGTGACTCCGAGAAATCTGCTGGCTTTTTATGAACAGACACCATTTTTTCTTAGACAATCTATAATGATAAAAAAGTATGAAAGGTTCACAACAAATTTAAAAGCTTTGTCACAAATACAAATTCAGATAAAATGTAAATCCATGTGTAAAAATGGAGCTTAATATGCCTGTGCTATTGTTATGACAGATCAAACTCTGCAGTAACAGGCCACAAACTACCACATTTAAAATTCATATATGTTTATGAATATCCTTTTTTTCTTTGTGTTTGCCTACCTTCATCTTCACATCAGCTCCATTTGGCTACCTCAGCTCCCAGTGTACACACACAAAGAGCTTCAGAACAGTGAGAGAGAATAATTCAAGGGACAGTTGCACAAGATCAGACTTCTCTACTCAGCAACCACTCCTTTAGCTTTCAGTTCCTGCATCTAAAGGAGACTTCAAATCCATTCATGAGCATTTCATTTAATTATGATGTGCTCCCATAAGGTGTCTGCCTCTGTTTCTACTAATTAGGAGACAGGCTCAAACATTAGAAGTAAAAAGCCATGCTGTCATTCCTTATTTTTCAGATAGTTATTTTGATTTAAAAGTATAATCTTCTAGACTAGTTTAAAAAAACCATATAAAGAATTTAGACATATTTCTGTTGTTTGAGAAATTTGTTATATAGTGGTTTATCATTTATACTTAAGCTGGGGAAAGGAAAATGACGAAACGATAACTAAATAACTGATGAATACATGCAAGCCAATAAATTGCTCTGAAACACTGTATTATTATTTCATTACTTTAATAGCTTGAAAACACTTAGAATGATTCTTGGTAGACGTGGCTTTTAATACAATCATGAAATTAAATTGGCCATCAAACCAACAATAGCTAATAAAATGAGTGGACTAGCTTTTATATAAAGATGAAAATGTCAGCAATTTGTTATATAAGGGCAATAAGCTATTATTTCAGTATTTTACAATCTACAGTATTTCATTAGCTTCAGATCTATTCATTTCTGACACAAAATTATCCAAATATAAAAGTTACAGGAATACAAGTGGAAACATCATCTCATCTCAATAATATGCATCTAACTTAAAAGCAAGTTCAACACAAAACATAAAACATGGGCAGGATAAGCTCCTAAAGACTCCCTAGAACATTTATATTAGATGCTGTGATAACAAGGTTTTTCTACTACATTACATTTATTAAAAATTTAGCATCAAGGTATTTTCCTCACTCAGTTGTTCTAAAAGTACATGAAAATGGAAAACAACTGTTTGAATACCAAGATTTCTTTTTAGTATGTGCACTGTAGAAAATAAAAGTTTACATTTTTACTTTTGCTGTAGATATACAGGATAACCAAGAAAAAGCACTACAAATGTACAAGAATACAAAAGAATCTGACCCAATATATTCTGGACACCTTGCTGCTGTAAGAAAACCTGGTCTTAGATTTTATTTCATAAATGCTGTACAGTTTCAAAGACAAGTCCTGCATTCAAGACACCAATACAAACCTGATATTCTCTTTTTCCTTGAATTGTGCATCCTTTTCTCAACACCCTTGAGTAGCTCCAGAAACAGAATCAGAGTTGTTTAGGTTGGAAAAGGCCATAGAGTCCCACAGGAGCCCAGCACCACGCTCACCACTAAACCATGTCCCCAAGTGCTGTATCCACATGTTTCCTTGAAAACTCCTAAGGATGGCAACTCCATGACTTCCCTGTTCCAATGCATGACCACTCTTTCCTAATAGCCAATCTACACCTCTTCTGGCACAGCTGGAGGAAATTGTCCTGTCACTTGTCACCTGTGAGAAGAGACCCACTCCCACCATGCTGCAATCCATCAGCTGAAAGCACCTTTCCCTGTACAGCCCTGCCTGTCCTACTCATCCACAGGAATCATCAACGCTGACTTCAGCACCCAGCATAGAACACATGGCTCTGATGATCTTTTGCCAGTGGACAGTGTAAACTGAGGCCATTTACAACAGGAAATAACATCACATCACCCTCTCACAAACACAGAGGAAACCAGAGAGCAATTCCTCTCTTTCAGCACTGGTTTGTGAGAGAAGCACTGGAATCTAGAGGCAGTACTTCAGTATGTTTGGTTCTTAATGCATAGGATCACAGCACACCACTTTCTGATAACACAGTGCAACTTGGTGCAGAGCCCAGGACTGGAATCTAGAATTTCTTGTCTGAAAGTTCACTTTAAAGCAGCTTTAGATAAAAATACAAAAGCCCGATAAAAATTTGGGATCGAACAGCACAGTAAAGAGCATTATTCTGTAATTGTCTCACTTTATCTGACAGATTTTTAGAGGCCAGATAAATTTTTCTCTTTAACAGCCTCAGAAACAGAAGGCAAGAAATGAAGAAGCAAACACAGCTTCTGCACTAGTGCCTCACTCTTCTTGCTCCTGCACAGCCATGTAACAAAGCTCAGGAGAGGCAGCAAGGAAGTAAAGCTCTTCAACACTTCAGCTTCCCCAGCTCAGGAGTACCTTCCCAAATGAACCTTCACCCAAACTGGAGGGGCAAAAAGCATGGAAAATGAGAGATCTTTCCTGAACTCAACTTCCCCTGAAAAACTTTACTATACTCTATTCCTACTGTTCCAAATAACCAAGAAATCTAGTGTATCTGTCAAGGTGCTTATAGACTGAAGTTATTTCCTTCCAGTGAATTGATCATAAACCTTGAAATGAAATTTTGGAAAGAATGGACAGCATGTTGCTTCTTCCAGGCTGTTCTCCTTCCTGAATTGCAAATTGGTTACACCAGAAAGAAAAAGTAATAGAACACTAGTCACATTATTCCTTCCCCCAGCTTTATTTTCCTGATCAGTTTATGATTACTATGAAAACTAAATCAGCAGATACAAAGTTGACTAGTTTGCTCTTTTTCTTCCTAACCATTTTCTGAAAAAGAAACCAGCTAAAGGGACAAGTATTTCAATCAAATATTGAAAAAATATTCCTTAGTTATCAGACATACTAGTACTTTTTAGGTAGTTTACATGTTTAACAACACTGCAGACAAAGCAGTGCCATTCAGAAATCATTTGGAGAGAGATTTATGTGCTCTGCAAATATATCATGACATAAGCTATTGCAACTTACACTTATGGATATTAAATCGTTGTTCACAATTCCCCCATCCTTCCCCTTCCTTCTCCCTCAGGGAAAGAAAATAAATTAAGACTAAAATACAATCAAGATATGAAAGAGGCAAAAGCCTATATTCTAAGCCAAGTCATGAAGTCATGCCTTGATTTTCCAAAAGAGGGAGATGCAGCTCCATTTGTGATTTAAGTATTTCAATTGCATTGCAGAACTTCTGAACATCTTTACCTAGTTTACTAGATCAGGTTAAAAAGAAAAGCTTTTCTTCCTTTTTCTATTTTTGTGCTTCTCTTAGAAAACTAGGGGAAACTAGTATTAACAAAAAATTCAGATAATTCATGTATTATCTATTTGAATAAAAAAAATTATTCAAAAGATGGAGCCAGTAGCCTAGTATTACAAAATATCTATGCAGATAAAAATACCATAGGAAAATCAAACTGTCAAAATCCAGGAAACCATCGGAGAGTTGTTAAAAATGAAAGCAACATCACACAGAAATATTCCCAATTGATTTTAACAGTCAAGTGTAAAGAAAATACTTCACTTATCATCCAAGTACATGGATTTATTGCTGCCCCCTACACAGGGGCAGCATTATTAGGTATGAGGGACAGCCAGTTTATTTTCACAAAGGGAAAACACACATCTGTGCTAAGGAAAAGCATTCAAACTTTTCTTTCAGTCAAGAATCCCAATTTTGTAAACTTTTTCCAAAAAATATATTAATAAATCAAAGGAAAACTGGAATCTCTAAAATACACAGTTGAAAAAATATTTTCCCTCTCTATGACTTAACCAGAAACAAGTTACTATAAGAACAGTGATGAAGCTTTAAGACTATAAAAACTTGTATGCATAATATAGAAGCATTCCTGTATGTATTCTGTTAGTCTCTTAGTTAAGAGGCTTAGGGTACAAGAGCATGGTTTGAAAAGCAACCATAATAATAAAGCACATTACACACACAGTAAGTGTAACTTACTAGAGTTGTTTCAAGCCATGACAAGTAGAAAAGAAGCTGATGAAGTATGTAATACGAGCACCCGAACATTAAGTATTACTTGTCCTCAACTACACAGCATTTGTACCAAGGACAACTGCTGCAGAACACACCTTGCAATCGGGTGGCTGTGCCACACTGCAGAGAATGTCAGGAGCTTTCCCTAGAAAGTGATCCTATCCTCCAAACAATTCACATGAGAGTCACAGCCATGCTTGTATATTCTTAATATGGACTCTCAAATTCTGTTTCAAGACCTCCTCTTCTTTAAGATGTCTCCCTCTTTTCCTCAAGAAAAAAAAAAATCACATTTTGCTTGAATGTACACCTAATAGTAATTGAAACAATTAGTCTCCTGTATGGATAAACTAATAGTAAAATATCTTAAAGCATTTTTAAATACCAAAACCTCCTACCAGATAATTGTGCAATCTTCAAGTCACAGGAGAACTAAGCCTGCCAAAATAACTGAACAATAATGTTGTGAAGTACTGAACTCAGTCTGCAACAAAGGCTGCAAAGAACAACAGTCCACTGTATTACAATGGTTTATTGGTGCCACAACCTCTCCTATGAGTCCACGAGGAGTTGCACACTGTTTACTAAATCCAAACAGGCAACGTCAAGAGACCATTTACCTCCCAATGAGGTAACAACTCCTCCTGCTGCCAAACTTCCTCTGTAACCCAAAGAAGTCTACAATAACTTACTGAAGGGTCGTGGCTCACAATCACACGGTGCAACATGAAGGGTACTGCCACAGAATTAATGCTCTACTTCCCATCAGCATGACTTATACCCAGAAATGCATATGGTACATGATTTAAGTCCTGTTTAGTAACTTCAAAATCCCAGGAATACAAGCCTGTTTCTTCTTGTACATAGGGTATGTACCATGATGCTGGAGAGCACTTGTTTCATTCACTGTTCAAATTCGCAAACCTGGTGATCGTTTTTTGGGTTGGGTTTTTGGTTTTGCATCCTACTGACTATTTAAGACATGACATTCAAGTGATACAGAACTCAGTAGACTGAGCAAGGATATTCCCTGTTCTCCCAAGCTAAGGTAAAAAACAGAATAATTAGAAGTGTTTCTATGTGTACATGTAAGGAAATAGCAAACATTTCTTCAGGAAGGTTTCCACTGAAATCAAGTTTAGTACCCAAGACTCCCTTTGTAAAAGCCATCTGACTGCACATAACCTATTTCATAATGACAAGAATCTGCCCAGAAAAGTGTTGGATTCCCTAACGCTGGACACTTAAGATCCAGCTAGACAGGGTGCTGGGCCAACCTGACCCGGCCATGCTTTTGTCAAGAATGGTTGGACCAGAGGATCCTCGAGATCCCTTCTATTTACATCTTACAACCCTGAAAGTCCAGTACATCTTTAACACTTCTGCCTCCAGAATCCTAGCCACCAGCTTGCCATTATTAATAGATTTCCTGCGTTTTCACATTCTCATTATAAACACGTTTTTGACTGCAGACTGCTTGAAGTGCATGAGACCTGAACTCCACACCAGTCTGGTACTATGCTGCTGCACCTCCTGATCAGCAGGGTCAGCTGCAACACCATCTATTTCATCAGTGACAGCAATTACACATGATGAATTTTACTAGCAGTGCTTCCCTGACACAGATTAACCTACCTGCTCACCATATTTGATTCCTTTTCAAGGTTTACAAGTTTAACACAGAGCATGCAGATCTACTATGAATTATGGGATAGAGTGGTAAAACTGTAAGGATTAAGTTTTAAAACTATTCTTCACAACTAGCTTTCTTCTACCTAGCACCTCATGAATATTAATGTACTTTTAGGGACTTTCAATCATGATTAATAAACTGTTAATGTTCTGACTCGATGTGGCTCTTCCTTTGCACACTTGAATATTAAAAAGGGTAATACATTTGAACTGGGAAACTATTAAAACCAATCACAGTGAACCTTGAAAGCATTTTGTATAAACTGATGAAAGAACTGTGTGGTTCATGCTTGCCTCGGTCCTGTACTGGCCTTGGCACCTACAACTCCTGTTCAGCAATCACTGAAACCACTCAAACATGCAAGAGTATCAGTACAAAAATATTGTGCTAACAAGTGCACAAGTTATCAAATCTAATCACCTCATTACAGTACAAGATACTCCCTCAAAAAACTATAAATGTCACCATTTAAATACATAGAATAAATATATACACACACACAGAGACATGTGAAGAAGAAAAGGATACAGACTTAACAAAAAATGGAATACAGAGTTTTTTAAAAAGTTTCTACTACCTTCTGAGGTGTTCTTTCCAGGAAAAATACATGAACTACATTTCATGAATATTCAAGTGATATTTAGTTGCATACATAGATTCACACACCTACCCAGCACATTGTTAGATGAAGTGTCAGATGAGTTTATTAGTCTAAAATATTATTGTTCTGGTAATAATTTCAGAAATCACATATCTATTGCCACTATTAGAAAGTTGAACAATCACTTCTATTTTAATATATCTTCTCCAGCCCACAAAAGAAAATTTAGTGGTTCTGCTATACAGATTCTTTTCCTAGTTAATGTTACAGGGCAGCAGGTAGCTCTATCATAATTGTCAATATTTTTCAAGTAGTGATCTTGCCATTTTTTCTTATTTAGATGTGTGAAAATACTTCAGAACTTGACCATGAATTTTGAAATTATTTTCACCTAGGTTTAAATTCTTAAAGGATTCAATTTGACAGTTGTTTTCCATTTTCTGTGTTGTCCTTTGGCATTCCTGTAAATAATATTAAGCAAGTTCCCCAGTGCAGATACTAAAATCTCAATTTTTACCAATACTATCCCTAAACTCCACTGACACTATTTCAAAATCAGGATCTTGCCACCTAGAGTGAAAACTGAATTTACAGGTACATTTAAGCAGTTGGAAAAATCATCTATAAATGAACAGTAAAAGGACAAAGTATAACGCTGATTAAACTCCTGCATTAATATGACCACACACGATGAGACTTGCTATAAAAGTTAATCCATTATCACTTTTTTTAAAAGCTTGCTGTGTTCTGTAAAAAGGTAATTAAGAATACCAAAAATTAGGAAAAAAATCAGTCATTTTCCACCACAGAAGGTAAGTACTTGCACCCCAACTGCTATCACTGTAGAATGATAAATATGCTGATGTTTAAGGAAAACATCTTTCAAAGTACCTCGTTAGAAATAATGAGAGGTAAAAAGGCTCCTTTTATTAAAGGATAACATTTGGCTTTGGGTTTAAATCTGTGCTCACTTGTGACATCTGTCAGAAGTTTAAAAGCCAGCACTACCCTATCATAATAGCAACAATATTTGTTCACTTAACTCAGTCTAAGTTCCCAATTGATCCACGAGAGAAAGAAAAAGGATACCCTTTTCTAGCAGGTAACCTTATTTTGAAGATGGATGCCAAAATTCACAAGGGAGTCACTCAACTATTATAAGTATCCATCTCTTCACACAGAAAAGTGTCAGAAGATTTGCAGCAGGTTTTTTAATTACTCATTTTCTGCAATGTGTATATTTACTCATGAGAAGACTGCCTGAAGAGCTACAGTAGACAGCCTGCTACTATTGAAAACAGGCGAATGTTTGACCTCTGCTTCTCATTTATTTTCCCACAAAAATATTTTGTGACCTGATCTAAATTAGTATCACCGACTACACTTCATCCATTTCCTATTCTGGCTTAGATATTACTTATTTAAAAGAAATTACCTTGTTACCATTCCAGAACTTGGCATGCACCTGTGTGGAACCGAAGATCAAAACAGAGTAGACAGAAGCTAAAGAAAAGGACCTTCTGGAGGAGATATTTCTTGCCCTAACTGATTAATCACCACAATAATGTCTGAAGTTGACTATTTTAACTTAAGTATTTAGGAATCATACTGGTAAAAAACTTTTAAAGCTGTGATTCCCTTAGGCTTCTTCAGTAAAGAAAAATGGGAAATACTTTCATTACTAGAAAGATATCTGTTGCCTAGTCTAGGGCAGAGACCAATGCCTGTGTATTTCAATATTACCTCTGCAATCTGCACAGCAACTTCTATCTGCAAACAATCCATTTTCTCAGCTTCTACATGAACAAAGAACAGCAAAACTGTGCTCTAACACACAAAATACAGACATTTATGAACAACCACAGATGTTTGAACTATGTAGCTCAAGGAAAACTTACAGAAAAGCAGAAGCTTTCTGCACCCACTAGCAGAATAGGAGAGGATAAGATCAGCTGTAGCATGAGGAAAGGGTACATGCCTACCATGTGAATACTCCAAAAGCTTTTGTGATAAACCATCTTTCAACTACCTTTAAACGGAGATTTTTTTGGTTTTTTCTGCTAGTCCCATCATCTGACCACATCACAAGTACACATTGTGAAGTGTTGGATTCAGTCCTGAAGGCACCACAGAACAAAAACAAAGTGTCATGAAAGATTATTAGCAAAGCTACAGCTGAGGCAGGGAGAAGCTCCATATGGATGGAGCCATCAGTTACGACTACATACACTCATGAACCAAGTTTCTAAATATTTGGTCCTTTCTTTCAGGAAAAGAAAATTTGTTTCACATGTAGACAGCTTCAAAAGCATGTTGGACAATAATTTATTTTGAGTGTCAGTGACAGCCAAATAACTTTGTCTAAAATTGACCATGGAAAGCACAATTAGAGTGACAGGGTAGAAAAAGCCTAAAAAGGAAAACTAACATTCTAGTCTGCCAGTGTGTATCTTTTGGCTTTTCAAAAAACTCAGAGTAACTACAGCAGTACAGCAGTTCATCTTGCAAGTACATCAGTACCAAGTGCAATCAACAGCAATTCCACATACTAAACAAATTATGCATAATGCAATCCTTGCCTTATGTAGTTTCTATTTCAAAGAAAACGCTGAACAGGAAGAAAATACTATCAAGACCTGTACTTCAAAATAAGGAGATATGACCAGTGAATATCTAAGAGAATAGAAAAATCATCTTATGTTGCTCCAAAAGCATTTAAGAATCCATGGGTTTTTTGCTATTATGTTAATAATTATCAACACTCATCATCATTCACACCTCTTATCTTTACAAAGAACATAGAATATTATACAGTAGATGAGTCAAGAGTTTTGTAGATAAAACACAGAAGGTAAATTTAGCAACAATCAAAAAACCTAACCTACTTGCATCTCAAAACCATGGAAAATATTAAATAACCATTCTACCTTGCTGCATAATCACTGCATTTCTGAGTTGCAGACAACTGTTTTCTTTCCCGCTCTGTAAAATAAAATCAGCTTTCTCGTCCTTGAATGATTATTCCTAAATTTCAATTTATCCTTATTTATTACTGGGATGATTTCATAAGCCGTAACAAAAAGCATAGAGATAAGCACACACACTGAGTAAGCATTTCCAGAGCATTTTTAGACGTATCTTTGTTATAACAGATTTCTTGTTTCCCTAAGCAGATTTTCAGCAGAAAAATTAGGATTTTTTTTTCAGTATTTTAGTTCTGTTGATTGGACCTCTGAAAATGTAGTAATATTATACAAATGCTCCCAATTTTAGTTTTTCTAGTCTATAGGTAATTTCAGTACATTTCTTTCCTTTTCTACTTATTATTGCCCTCTATTAGCACCCAGGATCTCTGAAACTCAAGCTCTGAGTACAACAAAGCACATCTCTGAATTAAATCAATAGTCACCTAGAAATCATCAGCTCTGCTGTGAGTTAGTTGCCATTAGATGTATTTGCACTAAGTATACAACTGTGGCATTTGACAGCTCAAATAAATGTTCCATTAATTTCTGGAAGAAGGCATTTTAAGCTCATGGATGCTCATGAAATACAACTGTGTTCAGTTTCACTTACTTAAGTCTTCCACTCAATACTCTGAATTCCTAAACAGTAAGTACAAGTTTTACAAATCTGCATGCACCATTAAAGCAACAAAAAAGTCACCTGAAAAGCCACGGTTAAAAGTATTGCAAAACTTACCAAGGTATTGAGATTTGAATAGGATATTAATAGCATGTAGTTGCATCAAATACAGAAAGATTTTACCTATACATTATTTAATTCTTCTTTTTCAGATTATCAATTTGTAAACTGTTTTCCTTTTATAACATGGTGCAATACTCTACAACTGCATTCCAGCCACATATGCCTGTTCCCAAAATCTCTTTGTGATGCTTAATGTTTCACTCCTTTAGGTCACTTTGCTCAACTAGATAAACTGATTCTACTTCTTGGAACAATTAGAAGATGATGAAGTTACTTAGAAGAAAACAAAATGGACAGTAAATGAGTAAGAACAGTTACAAGAGTTAGAGTAAGTCTAGAACCAGCACCTTTAGCTTTGATCCATGGGGCACAGGAGAACGGCCATCTTCAGGTGGAATGAACAGCTCCCACTTCCCATATTCCAACTTCTTATATGGATGAGAAAATGGATCCCAGCCATCTGCAATATAGGAAAGAATATTAAGTGTTCAACTTAAAATGCATCCAATTACAATCCAAAGGTGTAACTCTGAGTTCCATCCTTCTCAGAATAAACCTCAGTGAGAGCAGACATCAAACACTTTTATACCTGATACTGCACGAACATTCAAAAGGGGTAAAATGAAATCCCATAGTTTAAAGTCTTCAGGAAGATTCCTTTGTCATTAAAAAAATTAACTGAAGCAAGCTGAAATACCATAATTCAAGATTTTTTGTCCTCTTTGGATTTACTGAGTACTGGAGATGTGCAAGGATGGTCATTCTGGCCTGTCCAACTGAACAGACACCTGCCAAGGGGGTCTGGAGTATTTGTAAGCACATTCAAGGTTAACTCCTATGAATGGAGTGAAGATGTCACTTCTGAACTGACACACTTCAGCAATTGAGTCATTTCTAGGCCAGAAGGAAGAAACAAGGTAAGTTTGAAAATTACTTTTTTCTTTTTGCCTTGAAACATCTATTTCACATAGTTCAAGGTGACAAGCTCAAGCTAAATAGGAACCAGTCAACACAGAAAACTGAATTACAAGGCGTTAAAGCAATACATCTTCATCTTCCTTCATGCTGATCTATTTGCATGCCACGCCCTCTTGTAATTAAAAAAACAAACAAACAAAACACAACAACAAACCAAAACTCACACATCACTGAAAGAAGAATAAGCAGCCTTCCATTTAAGAATATTAACTCAGACTTGTATAAAGCAACTTTGCTACTAAACATGTCATGGTTAAAAGCATTTCAATAAAAAACTGGACAGTTAAACTGAAGCAGGATCATCACTTTTGCCGCCATGGAAATCACAGCAGGGGAGGAAGAGAAATGAAGAAGTTCTATTCATCAGCATATGTATTTTCCTAAACATCAGTAATCACAAATATTATCTGCTGTGCAACAAAAGGATAATCTTCCCTAGCAATGTATGGATGTGTTGAGTTTCAGAGAAAAACCAGACTGCTTTCATAGTTGCTGGTTGCATTTGCACAGCTGTTTAAACCCAAGAACTGCCAATCTTTAGTTAAAGAACACTGAAAGACACAAATTAAACAAGGCCACACAATGTGACAAAAATAACTATGCCAGACAAATATTCTGGTACCTACTCATTTTACAGTGGAGAGTAAAACAGAAATGCAATTAATGCAATATTCTATTTAGATTACAGTTTTTATCATGTTTAAAGTATTTGGATAGTGGAGCCAAATTACATACATTAGCAAAGGGCAAGTATTTACTAAACTATTGCTTAACAGCAGAAGAACTTACTTATTAGTAAGATTTAGATGGTTGCTCCCCCTTGGCTTTACACTGAAGTTTCAATCAAGAAAAATACTTAAACAAACACTACTAATATCTACTAGGACCAACATCAAACAAACAACATCTTAGCAATTTAGTAATATTCCTTAATGAAATGTCTAAACTGCAAACTATAGACAGTGTTTATATATTAAAATATAGATACATTTTTTATTTCAGGGCATGGTAAAAAGATGTAAAATACAGCACTTTTAAAAAGTTGTTTTTTTTAAAATTATAAACAGCTAGACTCTCTCAAATAAACATTCCAGGCAAAAATGAGAAAACAGAAGAAAGATGAAAAATGTAACAAAGATGTTAAGAAGTTGCAAGAAGTTTGCTTTAAAAACTGGTTAGGATTTATGATAGTCAAGACCCATCTTGGGGGACTTACTCTAAATTCTTTCCATCTTCTCGTCCCCCCAGATATCCCACCATCTTCATGGCATCTCATGAAGCTCTTTCTGGTGGAGCTACACCTCTTGATTCAATGTACAAACTGAACCACATATGCCAGGTGAAGAATATTGAGCAAAATTAAAAGTTACAGCAAAAAAGTCTTAGGCCCACTTTTTATAAAATTCATCCAGGGGAACCTGCATGGAGTTAATGATGTTCACCAAAACCACTGCATTCTCACAATATTAAAAAAGATTCTCATGACCTCTACTGAAACCACATCTCTTCCCTCCTTCACAGAGGGAATGGTTACATCTCTCTACCTATTTCAGTATTTCTGCTCTCCACAGACAGATTTGATAATTCTGCCCGAGTTGCCTGAACTTTCCCCTTCACCTGCCAGCAATGCCAGATGCTCCTGTTAATCCCTCCTGTTCCCAGCCACAGTCCATGACTGCAGGCCTGTGGCTCGTGATTTCAAACAAACGCAAAGCAATACCTATCTGCCCCAGATGGTCCTACTTAAACCCACTGTTTACCAATTACCCCTGGACAGGAGCTCACTTAGAAAGATTATAAGAGAAAACATTGCCTTGTACTAATGCCAGAAGCATAAAGAACATAGAACATCCTGAAAACTGAATATTCCTTTCAAAGAGAGAGTGGCTCATGCTTCTCCAAGTTTTACTGCTTGGTTTTCTGATTTTTCAGCAAAATTTAGCCAAAGATGCCCGAGGGAAGAAAAAAAAAATTCAACTAACCAACAAGTGATTAGTAGACTATTATGAACATGAAAAACAAGTCAAAAGAAACATCTTAGTTTGAGAACAGAGACTTCAAAGATTCTCCAACACCTACAAACAGGAAAAAGCTGAGGAGATTACCAGCAGATGTTCAAATAACCAGCTTGAATAGGTATTGGGGAAAAAAGGACACCATCACAGAGTACCCATAAGCCATACACAAAGGCAAAAGCTTCTGTACAGGAGTTCAAGCCTCAGCTATCGCTTAATCCAACACAGAAGACATATTTGACAGCCTGATACTTTGTTTTGTCTCATCTCTGTGACTGGATCTTCCAAATCCAACCAATTATTTAAGCATTACATCCTACCTCAGCAACAGGAGGCTCAAGGGAACTTCTTGCTCAAAACTACACCCTTACTTTGCCAAAGAATCACGATCGGAGCTTTAATTTAGAACAGAATTCAAAGCTATAAATGTTTGGGTTCTACAATTTGTGACAAAAACTCAATTTAAATGCACATTTCCAGCTAAATGTCAATTTCAGTGACTTCTTGTTCAATCTCCTGATTTTGTTTTCACATTTACAAGGATATAGCCATATACCTCTGAGGCTCACACCTGAACTTGGAGTTTCACACAAGAAATTAACACTTCTCACAGAGGAAAGGAACTGTTCTTGCATATTAACCAAATAATTGACTTTGTCCAATATAAGAACTGTAGCTGTTCTTTCAAAAGTGAAAAATCTTTATAAACTAAGGCTGAATTCTCAAGTGAAATCAAATCTCTTACAGCAATTGTATTTCCACATACTTTCTGATCAACTAAAGACACCTAAAGAGAATAGAGAGTTCAGCAAACACACAGCATCCTTGAAAAAAGTCTATCAGACAAGTAGCAGTTGAGACAAGGGAAAGAGCATCAAAATCCCAGTATCTCAACAAGATACCTGTATTCCACTTGATTAGAATATGAAATCAGAACATAACTGTAGAGGTTCTCCAAGGACACTATTCTGTTCTACACAGTGGCCAGTTAGGTCTTCCTTTCCCCATGCTAATAGTTTTTAAAAGAGATTACATTAATGATCCTGCTCTTGAACTTTTGGAAATTGGGCAAACATCTCAAACACTGACATAAAAACAAGTGTCACTTCTTCTCAGATAGGATGTTTCCCTGTATATTAGTGCCACCTTATATTACAGTCTACTGCTTTCAATCGTCTGCACCCACAGAAATATAGCACTGTTTGACTTTATTCATCAAATGTAGCTATTTTTCTATAAAAGCCTTAAAAGGAAGCAGTAAGAAATTCAGTATGATACCATGACAGTATCTAGAATCCATCTCAGTAAAAATCTGGAATAAAAAAAACTCAAAACATTCTGATACATAAAGTTCTTAGTCAGCTGTCAGATATCCAAATTATGAAGTACAGTGCCTTATGGCACTCTCTTTTCACTCTGAAGGGATCCTGTCAGAGTTTAAATAATAGACAAATATCCTCCCAGAACCAACCATCCTACCCTCCCCTCCACCCTCCAACCACAGCAGAAGCATTCCCCACTAGTGCAAGGAAAAGGAAGCAGAAACCAAACCAAACAGACATTCCAGACTGATCAACATTTTACATCAATGTTAGCTGGGAAGGAGGGAAGGGAAGACAAATAAAAGAACAGCAACCACTAATAGAACAATGTATTATAGCAAATGCTGACTTCCAAATTAATATATGCATAGTTTTTCTCAAGCTTTTTAAAATCAGTAGCTTTCTTTTTAAAATTAAGGAATTGTCTACAGATAACCCACTGAGCCTCTGCATGACCAAATACAAATGTAAGTGTTCCAATTCCCAAATAAATTGTGTGGGTTACTCTCAAAACTCACAGTTCAGTGACTTATTTCGAAATAGTCAATTGTAAAGCAGCAATAAATTGCCAGTAGTCACTAGCTCCTCAGCAATAGGGCACACCAATGAAATGTTCAGTGTTATCACTGAGAGCTTTTGAAGGAGCTTTAATGGTGATAGTGCCTCTACTGTTGGAAATTCAGCTGACTGATTGCCTCATACACTTGATCTACTGAGGTGCTGAAAGTACTAATTGACAAATCTTAATGTTTTTGGAAGCTCATTTAATACTTCTTAGATAAAGCTTCATACTAGAACACCAACTGATACAATACTTTTTCTCACCAATTACAGAGAGAGACCAAAAAAAAAGCTCTGAAAGCATTGGGATTTTCTTGAATCCGTGTTTTTCATTCTCCAATCCACTTACAGATTTATGTGCTATTACTAGTTTCTAGCTTTTTTTTTCCCAAAATGCACAGTGATATTAAGAATTTTTCTATAAATTAGAGCTACCCCATTCATTACAAGTTTCTCAGAATAAGGTATAACAATACCATAATTTGGGTCAAAATACCTTAATAGTAAAGCTTTTATTGTCTGTTATAGGGCATAAAAGTCATTCAGTAAAAACTTTACATGTACAGGACCGAGGTCCTGTATATACTTCACATGTATATAGTTACAGAAGTAAGTTATTCATGTTTATCTTACACATAATTCATAAAAAAGATATTATCAACTTTAAGCTTAATTATAAATTTGGGAAAAAAAGTTCAAGGTCTCTGTACACAACCAGCACTTGCCATTTTAATTTTTTACTAGTTTCTGACCCTCAAAAAACTTAAGATGAAATAGCAGCAACTAATACTTTTTGTCTACATCAAACATTAAGATATTCTCAGACAATACCACATTATTGAGGAAAACACTGCTATCCATGTCCAAAACAAAAAGCATGAATTGACAGTTTTTTATATTACATACCACCATATTTCAGTTTAAAAACCTAAAGTGCTTCTGTCATCTAAGCTCAATGTTTATTTCTTTGTCTAAGATTTCCAACTTCCCCTGACGTGGTTTCACTATGGTTCTTTTTATAAAAAAGTTTTATTTAAAAAAATCTTATTAAAAGCAATCCCAATATCCAATTTAAACACAATATAATCATAAATTTAGTCTGAGACTTTAACCTGCTTGAAAACTTAAAGAAAGGTTAAAGGGATTCAGTTTTAATTAAACATATCTGTAGCAATCTGACTCTAAATCTTAGGGTTTTGCAATCCAATTTCTCATGAGAATATTATTCAAGATCATATGAATTGAATGACAATCATCCACTCCTCCAGTCTTGCAAAGAACACTGTTGTCCCCTTTGGGAATGAATAGTTTACTATGACTGACTGATATATAAGAGAAACACAGTTTTTCCACATTACAATGAATTTCTTTTAATTTTTTTTAATCTTCATATTGACATACTTCATTAGTGTCTAGATATAACTACTCTAAGATATTAGTCCTAAATTTCTGTTTCATATGGCGTTTTACATCAAAAATTTTAAATGAAACAGGGTTTAGAGAACTATTCCAGTGTTTAGTATACATATACTTCCCCCCGCAACTTGATAAGCCAATTTACAAGTTACAGCCTCTTTTCAAAATATTACACATATTATTAGAAGTCTGTTTTTAATATTACCGTCTCTTAAAATACATATTTAAAAGAAATGCACTCTAGTCTTTAGCTGTGTTGAGAAATTTAACCTGCACCCATCCCATGAAAACCTTGAGCAATGGGTGAGGTTGCAGCAAGTAGATGAGGACAAGGAGGAGACATTTCTGCATGTTTATACGAATAAAATTGACCTATGAAAATAACCTGATCTAGCTGCCTTGCAGTCTATATTGATACCTGAAATCACTATTATCTAGTAGCAGGTAAACTACACATGACTCATTATTCAGTGTTGAATTAGAAGATATCTCTGATTTCAATATTAAAATGCAAGAACTACACTAACCTATTTATCAATGTCTATTCCAATAAAATGGCAAGCAGCACTTCAAGAAAAGCTACTTTATCATTCACTATGTTAATCATATCATACAGGATCATGGCTGAAAACAGTGTTGCACTAACTTTTCTGTTTGACTTCTGCATCAAAAATAGGATTTTTTTTTTTTTAATAAAAGCCTTCCTAAAATAAAGACATTTTCCTTCCGATAGTTTCCTCAGAGAGGGGTAAGGAATGGCCAACATTCAGCTTTGTGTTTAAGCAGAATTAGTTAACTGCTTCAAAGGACTTTTTTTTTCATATTGCGTCTTTGCAATATAAATACACTGAAGTCAGTGTATTTTTGTCAGTATTTTTGCAAAATCAAAGTCAAATAAATAAAACTGGATGCTTCTGAAACACAGTTAAATGAACAAAATAATTTCACAGATAAAGTCCCTGTTCAGTAAGAACCAGCAATGCAAGACCTAGTACTTTGGCAGACCTAACTGAAGGGAGAGAAGTGGTGAAAGGCAAAAACAGAACAAAGCTCTCCAAAACCCTAAACAAAAAGGAGAGCAAGGAATTGTACTGAAGGATTGAAGAGCAATGATGAATGCCACTTTCACCTAAAAATTTTAGAACATAATTTGAGTGTAGCTAGCCTTTAAATAAAAAGCAAATTTATTTTTTTGTTTCAAATTCAAGGGAATAGTCTTCCTGGTTCTCAGAGCAAGCAATCTAATTCTTTCACGTAGTATTGCCACCTTCCCATTCTGCTGACATCTTTCCTTCTTCTGTCCTCACAAAACCAAAAAAAATCAAACTAAATATTACTGAAAGCTACTCTTTCAGTAATATTTAGTTTGATTTAGGCTACTATTTTCCAGCAGAACTTGTGTCTAAACTCTCAGGACGGGTGAGAATTCTCAAGGGCTTTGGTCCTTAGGCAACACTGTTGCCTGATCAGTAAAAGATGAAGCAAATTATTTCACTGTTATTTTTGTTTCTCTGCATATAGTTTTAAAAAATTCTAGTTATAAAGCTTTAAAAAGAACTTCAGGAAGTTTAGATACAGCCTCGAGTTGCAGTGTGATCCACTGTGACGCGAGTCATTGCCTTTGGGGTATTTAAAAAATGTGTAACACTGACCATGCAACAGAAACATCTTCATAAACTACTGCAACACTGAGGAAAATATTATTCATGTAAGCCATGACATACATTTTTTACTATCAGAATTTCATCATTGCAACAAAATTTTCTTTAAAAGAAGAGGATATTGATGTAAAACATTGTGCAGGGGAAAAAAATTTTCCTAAGAATACTTACTGAAGTCACCTGCAAGAAACACTGCTTCTGCTCCTGGTGCCCACTCTTTGCAGTATATTCCACCATCCTCAAGCTGGTTAACTCCGAAGGTTTTGTAACTTTTCGTAAATTTGTCAAGGCCACCTTCACTTTCCTCAATGTTCTTCAGGTGGTTATAAAACAGAGAATACCTTGCAATGAAAACAGAAAATATTTTTTAGGAAGATAAGCAAGTGTCTCTCTTACATTAACAAGTGTAAAAACCTAAAAAAAAGCATTAAATGAAACACACCAACACGAGATTCACTGCTCTCTACCGGAATAGAAAAAAAAAAAAAACAAATACAAATGATATAATTTTTCCATGGCTGTTACCCAGTCTAAAATTGCAATCTTTGTGTTTGTCAATGCTTTTTCTACTTTACAGGAACATTTTGCACTTTCAGTCTGAAACTACAGCTCCTGATTGGCAGCCAAGAAATCCCAGTATTACTACACAACAGGAGAACTTCACACTCTGAACAGCCTAGCACTTTTCCTTCCCTCTTATTAATATCAGACACAAGCCTCCTAGGGAGAGCTGGATAGGCCTGCCACATCTCTCACAGCCAGTTTTAATAGACACACAATCTCAGGCCATTGAAAAGTTAGCAGTACAGCATGCCAGCATGGACAAACCCATCTGGTCCTTGCAGAAAAGGGCTCATTAGACAACCTCTTTACAGAGATGATCAGCAAGACTTTGCAGTCAGTCCTTGACACTGCAACAATTTGGAAAATATTACAGCTTCATAAAAGTAATTATTTAGACCATACCCTACTTACACCAGTAGGAACTGAAATGCCCTAAACCTCTAACATAAAACTTTGCTTTAACAGCTTAGAGTTTCTTGACATATTTTGCTATGTTTTCTCCAAGTAGGTTTCTGGAATTGATGGTAACATCAGGGGTACAATATAAACAAGAGAGTCAACTTTGACCCCAAAATTATGAGCTACTTTGTGCAGAATCACAGCTAAAAGCTGCAGTTGAGCATTTATTTGTACAGTTTTTTTGTTGTTTGTTTTCAGTAAGACACTCCTGAGGTAAATTAGAAATGTGTTTGTCTTTTTATAAATGGTAAAGAGTTTTCTGAAGTGTATAAAACCAGTGAGAACCCCAGCAAAATCAAACTTGTCTGCCTTACTACGCTTCCTACATTTTGCAATAGGAAATGGAAATACTAAACCAGCACTATGGAATAGCACCTTGTTGCTTAAGGAAAAAAGCAGCAGTTTGTTTGCAGTGCCAGGACTTCGAACTCTGTGATTTGTTGCAAAGTTTTGATTTTTTTTGGCCCCTAATTAGTTCAAAGCAGAAGATTAAAATGTCTGATTACTCATTAAGGCAAACAGCATTACCTGTATTCATTTAGAGTGCTATGACTACTTTTAAGGTTAAATGTCCCAGTGAGTTTTTACTATTTTGTTATTAAGACTGATGATCATCTTTAAAGGGAGAAAGATTTGAAAATGCCTCCAGGATACACTGTAGCAAATACACTCATAACTATTTTTGCTCATCCACCTCCATTATTCCTTTAAAATTTGCTCATGGGTATAATCCTCAGAAGCGCATTACTAACTTCTACTGCTCTATAATCAATTTCATTTATGTCCTTGAGGGAAAATATTTTGTCAGATTTCCAACTATAAGTGTATTATATACATATACAAACTAGTTGACCGGCTTACATTTTAAACAACTGTAATCACAAAGATTTATATAAAGCTTAAATACAGAAACACAGAGCAAGCCACAAATAGCCTCAGAATTTCAACATATATCATCTGGTAAATTCAAATTACTCTATTTTCGAAGGATTCTCCTCAGGGGAAAAAACAAAACAACCACTATAGCTTTGAAATTTAAGACATTATTTAAAATATATATGATAGAAGAATATAGTTATATACATATAGATATACATTTTGTTTGTCTATATATATATGTAATTGGTTAAGGGAAAAAATACATAACAAGAAGTATATTTGGAGTGTTATCTGCAAATCCCTATTTCTCTGCCATACACAACCTGTTTCAAAATTGCTGCCTGTTACATCTATTGCTTCCACCTTGCTCCACTGTGGCTGAAGCAGGATCTGTTTTACTATAGGTAGCTGCTGTAGCTTCAGAGAAGATCTAACTGAAGCAATGAGCTTGACACAGGTAAAATAGGAGAGAGGGTTTTGAAATACGTTATCTAACCGAAATTATTCTTTTCCTCCCCACTCTTGCCACAAATACACTGTCACAGCTTTAAGAATATGATTCGTTGGATGCGTATTTCCCATATTCAGCAGAAAGTTAAAGGAGTGGTGAGCTTCGTTTTTAAACCAAAGTCAACCACAAACCCTTGAAAACTGCATAAGAAGGAAATGAATCCTTTATTACCAGAGAAGAACAGCAGGCAATAAAGAAGGACTGAAATCTCAGTGCAGAAAAGAAAAAGGCTACAATTCATTTCAATCACCTAGAGGTGCAACATATGCCAATGGCCTCCCTCAACATGATCCCTTCCTAAGAATCAAACCCATTCATCTCATTCAGAATAAATAAGCACCTAACAAATTCAGGATCTGAATGTGGGATGGATGAAAATGGACTTTCACGAAGCAACGGTGTGATTCTGTATCTTTGGAAGAAAAAAATCAGTAATACAGACATCGTAAACTCTTGGTTCTTGTCATAAAAGCACTAAGAACACCTACTGCTTCAATTTTTGTCCTTCAGTAAATTTGGAGTTTAAGCAAACGATGACACAAAGAGACCATGGCATTTAATATATGAAATGATCATGAGTATCATTGTGAAAAAAGTCTACTCTTTGCTCACTTTGCAGAGTGGTGAGCAAGATTACATGCTCAATAAATTATTTTTTGGGGGATGGGAGGCAAGAAAGGGAACATACTAGAAGAATTGTTGAGTAAGGATGTATGACATTTTTGCAATAATGTTTTGTTTTTACAGGACAGACTTGGAACAAGCAAGATCATGTACATTGAGTAAGAATGCTTCTTCTATTTGTACAGAAGCATGCTGCTTCTAATAGACTAAGTTAATTCAGGTATTATTGCTGCATCACATTGCAGAAATAAAGATTTTTGCAACAACTAGTGTTCTCTGTAATTTATTTAAAATTAAGATCTAAATAGAATTTACTCTTTTTAACCACCTCCTGAGATTATCCAGTAAGGAATTGTAGTTTGCTCAAAGCTCACAAAAAAACCTCACCAACTCCTGAAATGGATCAATTAGTTTTGCTACGAACTATTCCAAAAACTCATCTCAGGAGATGAAATACTTCTGGACACAGAACAGCATCACTTGTCACAGAAGGCCTTGTAAAACAGCAGAAAGGGTCTGTAAAGCAGCAACTGTATCCTGCTGCTCCTTTGAAGGAAAGGACAGAGTTCAGTATTTGTTCAAGTCCAGATTTAGGCAATTTTAAGGTTTTGCTTTCACAGATATTTCAGCTTTCATTTCTACATTACTAAGGTTTGTTAAACACTGTGTTTTTTGTTTGTTTTTTTTTTATTTTCCAAAGTGACACCCCAGGATTACACACAGAAAATGACAGGAAGTATTTTTTTTTTGTTCAACCAATTCCTAATATTTATATTGTTCACTAATACAAGTCTTAAAAACAGAGATAAACACTTGATTAAGACTACATTTTGTGATGACCTCTTCAACTGAAAATTATGTCATGTTCAGCTATGCATATATATACTTGTATGACATATGACAGACTCTGAATGCATTTCCTAAGTGAAAATCTCTCAACATTCTGGACATGGAAACACTTAACCTCAGCATCTAGAGCTATAAGTCACAACAAAAGACTGACTTCTGCCTTCATACTTTTCAAGTTCTCAGAGGCTGCAAAGTCTCTTAAGAGTTTGCAATTTCTCAGCACTGAAGTTGAGACTGGTGAGACACTCAATATGAAGTTGAGACAAGGTAAAAACTGTACCCAGCTATGACCTGAAAAGTAGAACCATTACCTTTGGGACAAAATAAGCCTGAACTGAGCAACAAGAGGATCCACAGAACTTCTGAACAGAGCATCTGAAGTGACTGAAAGAAGTTGCACATTAAGTCCCTTATTACAGGTGCAGCAACACACATCTGACAAGTGCAGGCAGCAGAAGGGGGACTGCTCATGGTGTACTCCTGGCTCCTGGAGTTTTTAAGAAAAAGCAAGGTTTTCAAGTCCCATATTCATTCATCTGGCCTCTGTTAATACCTCAATGCTTCTTAAAACTGAAAGACTGAAATTGTTGTCTTCAGACTTACTGAAAAGATTTCAGTCTTAGCATGAGCCCAAGAACTGAACGCCTCGATTGAAACAAACTACTACTCTCTTACCAAATGCTTTTACATCAACATTTTTGCCCTCACAACCATTATTTCAGTGTGAAACACTGGTAATCGTAAACATCACCTGAAACACAGTCACAACAGTCTTTTCCTATTGTTACATTCATAATTTGTAACACAGCATTGCTTTAAATCCCATGCTTTATATGCAGCTTTGTTTGAAGCCTTACAATAGAAGTGTAGGAATTGGCTGACTTTCCATAGAAGCAGGATTAAAACATCAAACATGAATTACTATAATGGCTATCCAGTAAACAAGTATCCTGCCAATAAAATAACCTTCCAAGTGAATACATAAAGACAATATTACATCAGCAACACTTCAAGAACTGACATGTCAGGTGAGCACTTATTCCTCACACTTCTATCACTGAAACAGCCTCAAATATTTTGTCTTATTGATATCTAATAAAACTTATACAGTAGAAGTAAAGACTTCTCAGTTTAATGCAAAATTATACAGCCTTACACCAAAAAACAAAATTTATTTTCTAACTTTGATATAAAAATACCCCTGGTTCTGCAGTTCTTATAACCACCGAGTTAATTCAACTATTGAACCCATTTAAAAAGCCTCAGGTATATGTTAAAATTGTTAGCCTCAATATAGGAGCATAAGAAAAATAAAGCTAAGCTTCACCTTCTTCCCCAAAGTTGACTGCTTTATTGAAATAAGACTTTTGGCAGATTATTGAAGAGTCTGATGGTAAGTCAAAGCACTGAGTCAGAGCTCCACATAAAGCTTTCACATCTTTATTCTTCCAAGCTGAAGAGGTACTAACTCCTTCCTAGCCACCTCATAAAATAACAAAGAGGTATTGTAGTATTTTAAACTTTTAAATTTAACCAGATTAGCTTTAGTTTCTTAGGCATCACAGGAATCTAAACAGAAACTAATATAACCAAAAAGGCCTTGGCAGCATACAAGATACTCTCATTTAAAGAGGCTGGTGCTGAACGCCAAGGTGGCTGCAAAACTTTAAGACATTTTTATGCCCATTCTCATGTTTTTTATAAAGCTGTTGTTATTGCAGTTCATAGAACAGTCAGTCAGCTTATTGTAAGACCTGTGGCGACAACACTGAAATTAATGATTTTAGCCCCTCTTCTGCTTATGATGCTGGTTTTAGTAGCTATTCATCTTTTAGATTTTTGTCCACATCAGCTTTCTTGCCACAGTTTATTTCTACAGTATTGGCCCAGTATTAATGCTAATTTATTCAAAAGATGAAACGAAGTAGGAGAGACTTTGATAACAGTATCTGGTATCCATATGGAAAGCCCAATTCTGCAGATACCAAAGGGAACAGGAAATGAAAGAAAATACTGAATAAGATACTCTTTGTAACCAAATCCTCCATTTCCCAGCAAGTACAAACATTTAAATTAATGTCAGTGTCATGGACCACAGTCCATAGCTTTATGGGGTTGTTCACAAATTACCTCTCTCTAATATTGCTGCAATCACGTTGGAGATGAAGTTACAAAGACTTTCACTGACACCAAAGCCAGTGCAGAGTCCCTGCCCAGATCAGTGAGGCCCCGATTCTCATCTTCCCCTTTAGTTTGTACCCAGTTATTCCCTCAATCACTCATCATTCAGTGGTTAGAAAGCAATGGATTGCAGGAAGACTGAAGTAGGAGAGATAAAGCTCTTCCTAAAGCAAATTTCTGCAGCCCAGCAAATCAAAGGCACCATACCACTCTGAACTAAAAATGCAATACAAGAAAGTTCCTGCTGGCAGCTTCTTCAATTTCATTTGTCACTAGTGAAAATATACCAAAATAGGTGCCTTGGGTTTTACTTCATTCTTTTCTCCACCCCGTGTCACACCCTCTTCATTTGGTTATTCAGAGTATTACACAGAGTAACCACACTTCAGGAAAACAGGAGGTTAAAGCACAGTAAATCTTGGGTAGGTATGACTACTTGAGAACAACAGATTTACAGCACTTTTAATTTTACCAATAGTTGTAGTTGATGACTTGCACTTTCTGTGAGCAACTCATGTCCCATTCAGGAAATCGTTTTAATACTCATTTAAATAGATTAAGGAACATCAACAACATGCCATTCACACAGCCTTCAAAGTGTTAGAACAATTCTGAGAGAGATGTTTAAGAAGCACAAGATAGTTATGAATGATGATTACAAAGATCCAGGAGATGACCACCTAATTTTGCTTTTCTGCAGGTTAAAAGTAAAGTTGTTACATGATTCTGAAACCATGATCTTAAGAAGTTTCCCCATAGCTAAATCTGAATTCCTCCAATGTTCTAATTGCTCCATTCACAAAATTGTTCACTACAAAGCAATTTGCCTCTCTCCAACATCAGAGGCAATTTAAAACACACTTCTGGCTGAAAACTAAGGCTTCTGCAGGCTGGCCAATGGCATTAAGTTCCTTTCAAGAGTAATAAAATCAACAGTTACCAAATAAATTGAGGATCTAGTTATTCCAATAAGGAACTTACACAGTTAAACCATTTATGTTGTAATTCCTACCAAAATGGGCTTTTTACTAGCTACTAGAAGACCATCTAGCAGAGAACTCTTAAGAGTGAGCAAGAAAGGCAAAAGCTTGAAAAATAACTTTTCCAAATTTTCTCTACTTGGCAGATAATGAATAACTCCCAATTCTCTTTGGATGTTTCATGATTTCAAAATGCTGAGGTAAAGCATTTATGCATAGAACACTAATGTAGTGCACATCTCAAACTAAATGCAGCATCAAAAATCAATAAATATTTGCTTGGGATAAATAATGCATAATCACTTGCTCTTTTGAAAGCCATCAACACAAGACAAGGCATCTGATTCAGCATCACCTCCTTGCAAAATAATTTAAAGTACAATGACATGCAAGTCAAGCCACAACAAAAAGTCTAGTAGAAGCATGACAAAATATGAGGAGAAAAAGGGGAGCTAGAGATTTTCTTGACATCCTACCAGAAACTTCTAGCAGAGATGTAAAGACCTATAAGTTGTGAGGTCTAATACAGATAAGTATCATTCCGTAGTATTTTAGCAAGAAGATTATTTGTTGCTGACCAGCAGCATCTTCCCTGCTTTAACCATTAAGGAAACTTAGTGGCTTTGGCAGCATTTGAGAGCTATAATGTTTTTGCCATCAGCATCAGAATGAACACACACAGCTCTCAGTTTGGAACCAAATGCAGGAGAGATTACAAGATGTACCAAACACAAACTTAATGCAATCAATCATTAACAATTGCTCCACTGGCTTATCTAAACCAATCCCAATCCCCCTCCCCACCCACCTCCCCCTGGCCAATATTTAGAGGCTCTCTTATACACACTCATCTCTCACCCACTTCAGTTTATTAGAAACACAGGGATGCACCTCACAGGGTAAGTGTAACAAATTACTGGTGTTTAGAAGGACCAAGAGGCACTTTCTTTTCACCAGAAGCCCAGCAAACTACTTAGAGACATCAATTCCAGGAGAGAAGAAAGAACTGTGCATGTACCAACACTTCCTACAAGAAAGCCACTTACTTTAACCCTCTAATGGAATAAAACATATGTAGTAATTTAAAAAAACAGAACACTAAAGAACATGCTCCTCAAGTAACAAAGACAAAAAAACCCGAACAAAGAAAAATTAAAAACAAAAAAATCCCCACAGACAAAACCCCCAAATCTTACAATACTAAACTGTGTTACAACCTCCTGGAATGACACAGATACTTCCCTATCACAAGGACACAGTCTAAATAAGACAGCAATTACAAAATAATGAGCGTTATATATATTTTTTTTTCTCTGCATGTAAGGAGACAAATTTACCAGCAGCATACTTCATTTATTTAGGTATAGGATTTCTTCATTTAATAGTCATTGCCCCACTATTTCTCTGCTAAGTAGTCTTTATTATGCATGAATTGTACAGTAAAGCCCCTCTTTCAGCTAAATCACTGTTGTGATTTAGCATCACAACAGTGAAGCTATAATAATTTGCTTCACTGTTGTGATGATATCTGAAGTTGATGGAGTTTCTGGAATTAATGTAACTACAGAGAAACCCCATCACATCTGAGCAGAAAGCTGCAGAAACACAGCGACAGATTTTCTTGAAATCAGCAGACTAAGGCTGCGTTAGCTCATGTTTCATATTACACAAGAGAAAATAAACTGAAAGGTCAGTTGAACAGTTACAGCATTGCCCTTTTCCAAGGTAATCAGCAGAGCATGTAGCAAAGACGTGAACACAAGCGTGACTGGAACGACAGTAGCTGATAAAGAGGCTCCTGCTGCCAAAAGCAGTGGGCAAGGCACTGCTCTCTCTCAGTGACTGTCGGGGAGTGGGACACACTGTACACCTTACTTCACTAACTCTGATTTATTGCTTCAATCTGAAATTGTGTTCTTGCTAAACATTCAGGTTTCCATATTGCCAAAACACACTAAAAAGTGCAACACTGAACATTAATCACATTCATGGATAACCTACAGGAACAATATAATTATTAATTTGTTTGTAATAT
Source organism: Leptocoma aspasia (assembly GCA_013399835.1). Classification (NCBI taxonomy): domain Eukaryota; kingdom Metazoa; phylum Chordata; class Aves; order Passeriformes; family Nectariniidae; genus Leptocoma; species Leptocoma aspasia. The sequence goes on from VXAX01001637.1 coordinate 416,029, forward strand.
GGACATAACTGAGTCAAAAATTCATCTGGTTTGCTAATGCATTTTTATTATAAGTTCAGAAATTCTTCTTGTTATTCAGTACTATTTAAGTGGAAACCAAAGATTAGATTTTCTTCCCATGCTAAAAGCAGTTTATTGTTCCTTTTCTAAGCATGTATTTATTAGTGGAACATTCAAAACTGTTTCTACTCATCATATCAATAAATGCTTGAAAGCACTTTAATCTGGAGAGAACTCAGATGTTTTATTTACCAGCATTAATTTTAATGAAGCTGTAAACATCAGCTTATCAATTCCTGTTTGATTCCACTGCTAGCTATTGCTAACAGATCACCTTTTTATTAACAGAAATCCAGGTCTAGTTTGGGGGAAATAGTCAGGGATTACTACAGCACTACTACAAAGCTGGAATCAAAACAAAGTTGTTGTGCAAGAGACTTCAGGGAAAAAACAGAACTTTTGTAAAAATAATTTGTAATTCTCCTCTTGGTGGTCAAGTGTTATTAATTCTTGCAGGACTTCAGTAACCTGGAAGCACCGGCTGGTACCATTTCTAAAACATTTATTTGTGTAGTGAGAACCAGCTCACACACCTCCTATGGGTTGCAAAAGCCCTCCACAAGGACAGAATAAACAGACTTCAATAACCCTTTAATTTCCTTTTAAAGCTGGTTTGTATGTTGTGGGTTTGGGGTTTTTATTAGCTTGCCACAGCAGCAAACATAAGAAGACACAGGCTTCTTTTCAAACTTGGATTTCAAGTCTGCTGCATCACTTCAACTTCCATATTGAAAAGCTGCAAGTAACATTAACTGCAATAAATGAAGCTCACCACAAGGCTAAGGACTTCTCTTTCTAAATAAATTCACAAGAAATTAAAACTGAAAGTTTTATTTGTCTACCAAACAGAAAAAAAGCTTTTAAATCAGAAGTCAGAACTCCTGATTTATTTGAAATAAAACACCAGATATTCCTCAATACCTTTGCCACTCATCCCACTTTGGTGGAAACACAATGGAGTGAAAATTGTTATTTGAATTCCCTGACAGAAAACTACCCAGCTGCTCTAGCTACAGCTTCACTGCTCATTTCCACAAGTCGTATTTCACCTCCCTGAAAAATATGCTCCAGAACTTAAAAATAAAGTCATGATATAATGGATAAGATCAACAGCTTGTATATTCAAGCTATTGTATAGGTCACTATTTGAAACACATGTTAGAAACTTAAATAAAAATTCTCATCCTTGATAAATATCAAACAAACACAACCTCCCCTTACTATAGGATTGTTTCTTTTTCAAACTTGAAGCAGATTTAAATGGACAGCCATCTTAAGAGCCTGTCAAAAAGATGGTTTGAGAAAAGGTACCTATAGCAACACCTGGCTTCTTTACTGCCTCTCCAAACCTTTCTCCCTGTAACAATTTTCCTCTCCATAAACCTACAGTATTCCACCTAATTAAATAACCCCTTACATTCCATTAGTTTTAGAATGTGCATGTACTTGTGCATCATCTAAAAGACATGATTTGTTTTCTTTTTGTCATGCACAAACATATACTCCCAATCTCTCTGTCATGCACACAAATCTCCTGCCATTGCAGGTTACTTCCTGGCCTTTAAGTGTTTACCATCATCCACTTTTCATCGACCTCTGTATTTTCTCAAACAAACAAAACTTCTCAGTACTCCGGGAGAGAAAAGCCTGCATCAGATTTTTACACAGCATCATAGCTAGAAAAACAAGTACTAATCATGGAATGAGAAGGAAGGACTATTGCTTTTACTGGTGACCACTATGCCAGCTCTGATCAGCTGTCTCTGGTTTGATCAGGGAGTGCTGTCCCTGCAGGCTCAGGAGCTGTGGGGGCTGTTCACACCCAACTCCCCCAGCATGCCTGCTCTGCTTGCTGGGTTCCCTGTAATGCCCAGGAAAAGCAGCCTTTTGAGAAGACCATTTTAAGGGAGAAAAAGTCACCTCTAGTGACTGGAAAATAAGATCTGAGATATTTGGAGTGGGAGGAGGAACACCATTATCACACCAGCTCCAGTCACCTCAGCAAAATCACCCATAGTGGCTTCACAGCACAAACTTTTCTAAATTTAATTCTCAGCTGCTTTCACTGCAGACAGGACTATAACATGGGAAGCCAAGCACGCAAACATTTATACAGTCCACAATGCCAAGTCTTCATAATTTACTGTCAAAGTACCAGAAGTATAATTAGAACTTGTGTGCTTGAGAAATGTTTGTAACTAGTCCCAGGCAATCAAGTCCATTCCTGCAAGAGACAAGCAAGCAAAAAGCAAGTATTGTTGTTAAGGGCTGCTGTGAGTGGTTTATGCCATTCAGGGCCAAGCATTTTCAAGGTGCAGCCTAAACACTGCTTACTCCAGTTAGAATGAATACTGAGGTAAGAAATACTAGCCATTAACAAGTTTGTATTACCCAAAAAAAGGCAAACATCAGATTTTCCAAGTTGTTATACTGGATATTTTAACCTTTATAGAAAACAGAACACTTCAGATTTTACATAGTCAGGCTATTCTTGAGAAATATTAAGGTACCATATCTCTTTGACATAACCTCTAATCTGACTAAAACTGTATGATATCACCCAAACCTGTTAAGCATGTAACTGCAGAAAAAACACTGCCCAGCAGCTGCTGGATTCATCCCACATAGCCCCTTCCACATGATTTAAGACCCTAAGTACACATGACATAACTTCCAAGACACCTCCCTTCTGATGGGATTGTAGCTATAGTGCATGTTAGGGAGAGCCCAATAATTTTAGACATCATTTACTTTGCAGCTTCCAAGCAGGTGAGTCTTTTCTACAATGTGACTTATCTGTCACAACATTAGGAAGCTTATGATTCAAGTTTTGTATTGATATGACTAAAGAAAATTGCAAACAAAATACAGGGGAGAGTATTAACTAGTACTTCATTACTATGCAAGACTCAAATCTCTTAATAACTCAAGGCACATCAAGACAGTGAAGTTTACAGCAGAATTTTAAATATCTGAAGTGATGAGGTAACTTGGGACACAGAGAAAACCACTTGAAGCAATTCAAAGCAGAACTACAAACTCAGAAAGTCTGGTATTGCCAGGGTTAGGAATCCTGGTACACTGCACAAGCAGGTGTAACTAGTCTTACTATGAAGTAGTACTGGGAAAACTTCCAAGACCATGGAAATAACCCTTGTCTAATATTAGGCGCTAGGAAATAGAAAATGAACAATTTATTTACTGGGTAGATAAATTGTTTTTCTGTAATTTCAGATCGATCTTGTCTGCTTATGACTATATGCACCTTCTAAAACAACTACTTAAGATAGAGCCATCTTTCATATAAAATTTTGACAAAAGCTTTGTTTATGCTTTGTTTTGTGTAGAAAATTAATATTTCTAACCACTCACTACAGATGGATAAGCTTAAACAGCAAATAGGTTGAGCAACATAGTAATGGATTATATGTTGGACAGCATTTCCCTTTTTAGTAATTTTCCACTCATTATGACATTCTTATCACTACTTACTAAAATTTTTTTTCTCTTTATAAAGGAACTTAGACAATTTGCACTGGCTGGCCTGCTTGAAAAATCTGTATTTTAAAGTACCTCTCTATCTTTAAAGAACAAAATAGAAAAAGCAGTGCACTATAGTCTTGACTGAAAAATGTACGTATGTGTATGATACCTGCAAATCTGGTTGTATACATCCTCTCTCCCATCTGAAACTCATACAAGAGAACATAAAAGTACTATCTCTTTTACTGGAACTAAGCCTAGAAAATACTACTAGCTCCAATTTCCAGCCTGGAGAGCTGCCAAAGAAAAACCTACAAACTGAAGCCAAGCAGGACAACAGGTTAGTCCCAAAGCTTCAGTCAGCACAGCCTCCTTATTTGAGGTCAACTTGATATGCACCAGCACAAGGGAATAACAAAGCAGAAAAACCATGAGCCAAAACTTCAAGTAGTCGGAGTTTTTTAGGAAATTAACCTCTTCATTTGTGAGCTACATATGAAGAATAAACCTGGTAATAATGATACTAATACTTCCAAGGCATCACGGAAGAAAATCAGTATTTTCTACGCAAAGAATTCATGTGTTTAATTTTTCATCACCTTTTATTCTTTGCATCAGAGTAGCCTGGCTATTTATTATTTCAGAAATAAATGTATAATTTGTAAACTGTATATAACCCTCCCAAAAATCCATACTTAAACTTTTCCTTCTAGTCTTGGAGAGCTTGAACTCACATTCAGCTTTCACAAAGCTACACATACATTGCCATCTATAGTATAATCACCTATTCTTTCCCTCCTAACACACACAGTTTGTGCAATGCCAGTTAGAAGCCTTTTTCAAGTGTCATCTGAACTGGTGCAGGATGAAAGACTTGCAAGTAAAACATATGCAAAAATTGACAGGGGGTGCCACCTAGAGAGAAGAAAACAAATAATCTCTCAGAACCAAGGCTCTATTCCTCTAGATTTCACATGCAAGAAAACAAAATCCTGAACAATCCAGTCCCAATTCAACATTGACCCAGTCCTGAGCAGGAGGCTGAGGCACAAACAGCTTTGAGAGGTCCCCTTCAACCAGAATTGTTCTCTGAACATTTAGTACTTCACATCTACTGTAGCTAGACAGTTCTGCTTTAAAGAAAAATAAATTTAACAACCACCACAAAGAAAACGTAAGATATATAAAACCAACAATGGAGATCACGACAGAAATACTACAAGCACTGCAAATGCCAAAGCATTCTAATATATCTTGGATTACTGGCAATCACATACACCTCCCCTAAGCTTGCATTAATTTTCTTTATTTGTGTTTCTGTATCTGTGCACAGAAGAATTCCACAAGGCTAAAACACACAAAACCATGCAAAAAACAGCCCAGCTACTACCTCAAAAGTAGTTTAGCATCTGTCTTCCTTTGCAAAGGACAAAACATACCTCTACATTACCAAGGAGGGAGTCAGACAGTTTAATTCATTGCAGTGTGGTGGTTAGAATTAGTGTAATGCCACACATCATGTAGCCTCTTACACAGGCAAGAGCTGTTAATATGTACCTCCCTTTTTTTTAAATCTGAAGGAAGACTGATTTTTCATAATCCATCATTCATTTATTCTAAGAAAAATTAATAATAAAATATTATTCATAATAATAATTATTCTCACTTTTTTTTTTTGAGCTGAGCATTTAGTGCCTTTAAGAATGTACACACGAAATGAACTCTTACTTTCTTTTAAATGTTAAGCCACAGAGAGGGTGATTGTGTGACAAAGTTTATGGACACATTTGTTCAAAAGCCCTGGTGTGATGTCCCAATGCACCACATTACACAATACACTTGCATTTAGTCATGACAAAAAGCTCCCAACAGCACACCAGACAGACAGGGGACTGGCAGAAAGGCTCTTCTCCCTCACAGTCCTTTAGTGCAGGTCAGACAGGCAACCACAGCCCAGAACCACGGCCTCTGTCCCAAATCCAAATTACCACACAGCCCCTGCAGTCACATTTCACATCCTATCCTACATGGAGCAAAAGCTCATTTAAGCTTTCCAGCACAAGATGTACATATCATGTGAGGAGGAGAACAATAAGCAGGGCTCGAATTGAAATGCTCTTTCTTCCTTTACCTGGACCCCTGTCCAGGTAGAGGCACCCCTGTGCATGGCAGTGGGATTAGAACTGCATGATTTTTATGGTGTTTTCCAACCCAAACCATTTGATGATTTTAGGAAATACAGCTGAAAAAAACAAATTTTCAACTCACCAGACAGCTTCTTAAGAGAAGCTCCCTAAGTTTATCAATTATTCCTAATCAAGCATAAATTTTCAGGTTGCTTACTGAGGTAAAATCCACAAAAACTAGAAGGGAAAAGCTGTTCTTTAATTAGCTCATTATTTACATACAAAATTATTGGGCAAAACAGGTAAGCACTTTTGAAATATGTATATGTATGGCAGAGGCAGATGTCAGCAAACATGAATGACAATGAACATGATATGGTAACCTTCTACTAAAAAAAACAGAATGCAAGGCCTAAACTTAAAAACTAAATCTTGTCTCGTTGCTGGTCAGTTAGCTCTTTCTAGACCAAATTTCAGTGTCAGGCACCCTCCATTTTTCCTTTGAGAATAAATTCCAAGTAGCAATTAGTTGCCAAAGAGTGTTGTGGGGGGTTTTGTTTGTTGGGATTTTTTGTTGCTGGTTGGTTGGGTTTTGGATCGCTTTTGGTGGGAGGGTGATGGGAAAGCAGCAGTTATGGGGTTGAATGCAACAGACTCTATCTCAGCCTACTTAATTATTGATTTCCTATTTTGTTTGTTCTCCCAGAAACAAAAATAAACCTAGTAAGTTTAACTTGAATCAAGGACAGCTATTCTAGGACCATTCAGTGAACTTCAAACTTTGCTTACTGCTAGAGTTCAGAAAATGCTTGCTCCTTGCACAGTTCACTGAGAAATTCAGAAAGGAAAAAAAAAAGCAAACAAAACCACAAAAAGTCACGGAAAATACACATGCACAAACAATGTCCCCTGCATCAAATCCATGAATAACACACCTTAAACGGAGTTGAGTAGCCAAATAATCCCATTTCATCAACAATTTTGAAGACCGAATTGAACAATCTGTATTGTTCGCCGCCACAATTCTAGTTTGCACTTGTAATCTCCTTTATTTTTGAGCTGCATGATCCCATGCCACCGACTCCACACAAACTGACAATACCCTCTACTCCCTCAGCCCTGAGGTCACCTGTGAGTGTTCATGAGTTTCATGAAGTTTCAGTAGTATGCAGCATATTCCAATTGAATATTTCAGTGTTATTAAAATATATGTTGTAACAATGGCAGAATCAGACAGATTTTGTTCCACAAGTACTTTTATTCTGCATGTCTGCAACACAGATGCACCATAGACATTACAGGAACAATAAAAAAAAAACTGTTCTAGATTACTACCAAGTACTAAGGTATTTGACTATCAAATTTCAATCTTTCTGAAACGTATTTCTTTCTTTTGTAATTAATGCTCTGGAGTGAATTCCCTCCACTACCTTATAAAGTAACACAACTGCTGTATTTTTTCAAAAGAAAGATTTATATTATCAGCCTCAGAATCCCAAACTTCTAAAAGACAATGAAGTGCTGGCTTGCACACCCACAATACTTACTCCAGATTGCTCCCTGTGTAAAAAGAATACAATAAAGGCTTATGAGGAAATGGTTCTCATGGCAGGCAAAAGCAGGAAAGGTAATTAATGTAAAAAGCTCAGAAGATGTGATGCAAGTATTTTTTTAAGTCTGCATATTTTACCCTTTCATAATACTTGAATTCAAGATACTTCTGCAATAATCACAAGGGTTGTGCATTGTCAGAAATGATGATGACATGATTTTTGTTTGGCTGGGTTTTGGTAGGGTACAAACATTTCCCATAATATACAGCATTCCCTGGAGTACAGACACGATTGTATCCAATACAAATTGCATCATGAATAATGCAGAAGCTATTTCTTTGATATTTGACAGTTACCTGTATTTCCAAAAATTTAACAAAAAACACTTAAGTGATTCTATCTACTAATAAAAATTTCTTAGTGATCTCTAGTCAGGATATCAGAACACCAAGAATTAGTGAAGACTCACACTGAAATATGCCATTATTTCACCTGAAGGTTGATAGCCATCTTGCTCATGTAGACACATGATGCAATGATGCAATTATTTAAACTCCCTGCATTTGGCCATCTCCCTTGTCAGCTATCACAGCAGAGCACAAAGGCACAAAGGCAGAAGCAATTATCCACCACAAAAGTTATTGAGATTTCATGTGATCTGCAATTACCATGTCACCGCAATAACCATCATGAAAAGCAACACTACAGGTTGCAATTACAACCTGTTTACTCCAGTCATCTTATGACCACCCTAACAATTACTTAAAAACCCTATCCAGACAACTCCCATACCACACACTTCCCCTTCATAGCTGGAAAACAGAACACAACCAAGTCTGGACACTTTCTCAAAGAGACATTAACACAAGGTTTCATGGCAACCTTTAGAGCTTGTCTGCGAATCTGTATCTCCTGTGTTCTTTTCCTTCTGCTCCCAAGTTTGCCTTGGCTCACACAAACACCCACATCCTTTAATTTTATTTTTGCTGAGGCAGTGAAGGTTTTTAAAAGTTGCAGAGTGCAGTTATTAGATACTATAAGACGGGAATTCACATTGATATTACAGTAGTCACTTTGTGTGTACATGCATGAGTGTATGAAATCCTACTGCATTCCTCCAGTCCCAAATTTGCTTTGGCTATATTATGAATGGTAGAAGCAGCAAAGTATATTAGAATCTTATGGTAGTACGTGTAACAGCATCTAATATTTTATCCTCATCATGTCACCACCTATCCAAGTGTCCAAGTCAATATGAGTTTCGAAACACTAAATTTATAATCTGATATCCTACACTGCAACTGTAACAGACTAGCTTGTTTGCTGGGGATATACACAATTTGAAAATTGTTTAATAAACAGCTCTGTCATTTAATTAAGGTCATATGTGTAATCTGTATTTGGCAAGATCTATCACTGTAAAACCTCCCCACTTTATTCCACATCACAAAGGAACCTTTCCCGACTCCATCTGTCAAGACCACAATTCTCTCTTTGCTTCAGTTTCCCCATGGTTTCTTTCATAATTCACAAGTGGATCAGTTGATGAAAGAGTATCAATAGAAACAGCAGGAAAAAAGAAAATCTTAAGCCAAAGCTTTCAGCCTAGGAAATGATGCATTCATTGCCAAAGCGCAGGCAAACAGCACTGCCACCTCTACTGTTTTCTAGATGCCTCTTTACATCTTACATGCTATTGGATTTTTACCAGGTAAAAGCTCATACCCCACTGAATTTTGAGGTTTCTACAATGCCACTTGTCCTCTGAAGGGGAAAGCAAGCCACAGCAGGAACACCACCTTGATGAAACACAGCAAGACCCAGAGAACTCTCAACCAGCACTTTTCAATTCCTTCCTATCTTCTCCAACAGAGCTGTTCATGCAACCTCAGTCTTGGTCAGCCTATTCTGCACAAAGCTTTAGAAAGCCAGAAAAGTAATTTACAAGCTGCAGGGGATGGAGTACTTTCTTTACACTGACATTTGAGAATCAAAAACTTCAGCAAAATAGATTCAGAAAGCTAATCTACTGCAGATAGATACTAAAAAAAAAAAAAAACACCTTCTAATTTAAAATAAAAACACCCATACATCTGAAAAATTTTATGGGAATACACCACTGCAAGGTATGAAAGACATTTATAAAACAGCCACTAATTACTGTTTATGCTTACTTTTCTGTTACAGTTTCCTTGCCACAATAATTATGGTCCTTGAAAAAAACACCAAAAAAAAAAAACCCCACAAAAAAAAACCCACACTTGTTCTTCTAGTCATCACTTATGCTTTTGCATGATCAGAAATATCAAAGCTAGGGTTTGGAGCCATCAGATCAAAAATTATGTTTCTCTGTGCCAGGAAGAAGCAAATGTCAGCTTCCAACCACTCTAAAAAAGGTGGTAAACAAGTTAATTCAGGAATTTTAAGGTTTTATACCATTGTTTCTCTGATACAGATCTGTCTTATCTTGCTCTAACTAGCAACACTCACTGAAAATAGCAGGAGTAATGCTATCAAAAAAAAAAAAAACTTCTCAAAACACCAAAACACAGCACAAGCTGCTTCTGGTCTTTATTCTGCTTTTTCTCAACTAGTCATCATCACTATGGCAATTTGTGGAAAACCAAAGGATAAAACATACACGTGTTCAACTCAACAATATCCATGCATTGTCTGCATTTAACAACATTGTAACAGACATGACTGTAAGCACCATGTTGTCTGACACCTATCATGCAGTAATATTGATAAATGAATGCCAGAAAAGGTTCCACAGGCTAAAAGCCTTCTCCCTTCTGACAAATCCCTGAATTTCTCACAGTTACTGGCAGGCAATCCACACAGCCTAGGAAAGAGAACCAAGATAAACTTAAGAAACAGAATAAGAGAACAGCACACATACAAAAAAAAATATTGACACAATTAGCACATCTGTTCTTTTGAACAAGCAAAGACTGGACAGACAAACCTTAGTTTACAAAAAACATCAAAAAATAAATACAAAACCCACGACAGTTTACTACTATCACATTGCTTTCCTTCACACAGACTAAACATGGCTTGTATTAGACAAATGTCATGAAGCATTTAATAAAAACCTATCTGTGGAGAAATCTCTGTGGCATTTTTACAGTTATTTAAACAAGCAATTACATACAGAGGCTGCTGACAAGAGTCAACAATACCCAGAGCAGCCTTCGAAACTGATAACCCACAGTAATCAGTGGAGTCAAATACCTGAAGTTCAACCTGTTACCTCTTGGTAAAGTCCACAAGTTGCACAAACGTGGTGTCAGAGCTCGTACTTCAGTCAGCCCCAGCACCACCTAAAGGAATTATGCAAGTGTACCCAGGAGCTGTCTCTAACCCTTCCAACTGTGAAAACTGTTATTCTAAAACCAGGTTTACATCAGAAATGCTTGCCAATGTATAAGCAAACACTGCTGGTGAGCAATGCCCTTCTGGCTGCACATAGGTATGCCATTAGATGAAGGCATTCATCAATACAATTTTTTTAACAGGGTTGGACTGGGCACCAGCAATAATTTGTATTATGAAAAGCATGCTCTTACACCATAAACTGTGTCAATGTTGTACACTATATTGGCAATGTCTTTTTGTGGACACTTACTACTTTCTCTGGACTTTCTACTTCAATAACTCCCTCTTCTGGTTTCGCCGCCAAGGAGTGCAATTATTATCCAACCTACACCCCAGAACTCTCCACCCCTTTTTGGGGAAACACTTAAAACTGAATAACATTAATTGACAGGCACTGGGTTTGCAGCAAACTATTCTGATCTCCACTGCATAAGGACAAACAAGCTGTTCAGTGAGACACCTGGAGAAGAATCAGATCTTGACAGACTTGGCATTTCCTGCATCTGTAAGGTTCGGGAACTGTTTCTGTCAGAAATCATTATGGTCAAAGTGGTCTACAATGACACTTAATGGACATAATTGCCACTTACAGCTACCTCCATTTTAAGCTGGAAATCACTCAAGTCAACCCTGACTGTTGCTGAAAGCTCAGTCTGATGTCTACTTTGATAGCAATATGTTATTTATGATATTAGGGAAAGTCGTGCCTTACTTCTTGTTCTGCAACTCAAAGGCCTCCATCTCAGGTGAAGTATTTGCTTCTGCTGTAGAAGAAAGTCTGTTTATGTCATTGTTTGTACTACTTACTGCTAAGCAAAAAGCCAAATCACTTGGTCAAAATACAGAATGCCTGATAGTCACACTCCAAGACGTTGTTTGTTATCTTGTAATACTCAGGCCATAACTTCATGGTCCAGAAGAGATCCTATTCACAATGCAAAGACACTTTAATCCAGTCATTGTTATTGTGTGCTAACAACAGTCCTGCTTTACTGGCTGTGCTAAAATAGTTGACATCCAAGCCTCATTTCAGTCCAAATTTAATAAAATTTCAAGTGAGAATGATCATTAGTTGTATTTAGCCACCTAATTTTTTAGTAAAGTTTTTCCTGTTCTTCCCGAATTCACATGCTGTAGCAGAAATACACACATGTCCAAACATAAATTGAGTGTATTAATTTTAGTTATTTGGAACCCACAGACACTTTCTACCAATTAAAGGTATAAATGATTAGGTTAACTTCTATACTATGAACACTTTTTCATCCTATTATCAGTTCACAGAACAAGCAAGAGATTGCTTGCCTCAGAAGAAAACAGAACATTTTTGAACAACCAGATTTACAGACTTCCATTGTTGTTTAAGAACCTTATATTTTTATTATCCAATTGAAAAAGTTAACAGAAAGGGTTTAAGTTTAAGCAATAGATGCATGAAATCTGTTGAAATCCACTGTATTGGGAGTCTTGCTGAAAAGGAGCTGGTGACACTGCTCTGTTTGGAGTTGTTCTTAAGGTTTGAGCAGCTTGAAGGTTCACCTGAGCAGCAGCCATTGCCTGAATGTGAGGACAAAGTGAATTTTAAACTAGCTTATGTACCATCTTCAGTCCTAAAACACGCTCACACCTATCTCTGGAACAAAATACCCGCAAGTCAGAGAAAAGACAGCTCCTGCTATAAATCAGCATTCACTGCATGGCAAATTCTGAGGACAGAGGGGTGGAATTTATATGCAAGTAGCAAAGCTAAAGGTGCCCATACAGTATCAATATTTGGCAACATTATGTCTGGCAGCAAACTTCTCCAACCGCCCCCAGAGGTCTTGCCTCCTGCAAACTTGAGCTTTTCAACCACGTCTACCACAGCAACATGAAAACAACACACATTTCATACATTACTTGGTTAGACAGTGGTATTATGATCCAAGGACTCTTTCTCAAAAAGAGTTAAAAAAAAAAAGAAGCACCATACCAATTATTAGGGTTTTGAATTTTGGAAGAAACTTCTCCATTCGCCTACATACACATCAAGTGTGGCATCTAAAACTGAGGGCACAGGAGGGAGATGAAGAGGGAGTCTTCAACTTTGAAGTGTTTTTAACTACAAGAATTTAGAGCGTTCAAGTGAAGTAGCAAATAATCTGATTTATGAACCCATACACTTACTTATTTTAGGACAAGTAGCAAATAAAAAATACTCTTCTGTCCAAAATTTTTGATCAAACAAAGAAAATGCAAAGAAGTTTGGCAAATATCTCTAAATGCTAATACTTCTTATTTATAAATTTTTGTCTGAAAGAACTAATCACTGTAATCACAATCAAATTACACTGCAATAGCAAGTGGAGTTTTTAATAGTAATCTGCTATTTAGAGAAAAGACTGTTCCAAGCCTGTTTTTTTTTTTCCTTAAATACTTTCCAATTGTTGTAAACAGGATTAAAACAAAGCAGCAATATTTTGAAAAAAACCTTTCCGATGTTTATAAAATTAGGGATTAAGGAACTCTTATTAGAAAATTTATAACAAATACTCCATAGATTAAGTCAATGAATGCTATAAGCCATAGCTAAACTTGCCAATGAACTCCAGTGGAGGCTGAATTACACACAGACAAGCTAAAACTGTTCAAAAAAAGCTGTGTCTATATACACGTATGCATTACGCACATAAAGTGCAATTAATAAAGACATTTTTATGGTCTTTGGGGAAAATACATAAAAGGCTGAACAGCAAACAAAAGAAAGACTAGTATTCACACTCAAAACAAACTTTATACCACTAAAAGCTAAGATACAACTACCTTGAATTTTGCACAGACTACACACAGCTTTAGGGATCCAATTCCTCCCCATTTTTAGCAGCAGAGGTTTGTGTTTGGGGGGTGCACGTGGAGGCAGGGCAGGGAGGAAAGAGTTAAAACACAGACCACTCTGATACTCTTACCAATACCAAGCTCCTGCCTCCACGGACCTTTTTAATCCCTTTATCACTTTACACTTTCCCCCTCACTGCCTGACAAAGCAGGCAGCAATGCCTCTTTGGATTTGCCTTCTCCAAGAACGGGGAAAAGCTGCTCAGACAATGGACGCAGACCCAAGTGTGCAGCCCAAATGCTACGCTTTGCTGCAGCCTCTACTCCCACCACTTCGGGGCTTGCCAACGAGGAGATTATTTTTCTACTCGTGCTACTGCTGTGCAGTAACCCAAAAGCACCTGTTGTTGCTCAAAACAATTGATAACCAGCAGCAAGAAAGGAGCCAAGGGCTGAAGAACAGAAGCACAAAGAGCACCCTAACTAAAAAGAACATGGGCAAATTGGTACAGTTATTTAAGCACCATAAAGGCTGGACCAAAGGAAGGAGATAGTACAGTCACCACCACTTGCAAGATGAAAGATTTAATGGTATTCTGACAATGATTTTTTTAAGCTGTATTTTTCTAAATAACTTCCTCTTTAAGTGACAATAAAAAATGTACAGAAGACATCTGATCTCTATTGAAAGGGAAATGAAAAACTTTTTCCAACAGACTATGCTTCAGCGGGAAAAAACCTCACATACATGTTCAGAGAGGCCATGCCATTGGCAGAACTAGACACGTACTGTTTAGTTCCCAGAAGTGAAATATTTTATTAAAAACAATATCCATTTATTCAACTTGAAAGATACAATGATCCATGAGCTTTCCAAAGATTAAGTTAAAGCCTGGGAGTTCACATCAACTGAGAGACAGGATTTGGTTGTTCAGACAGTAGATTTAAATCACCTGGCTCATTCAGGAAGCAGAAGCTTTACCCTTGTTCTCCACTGCTTTAACATTCTCAAAAGAAGTTGTAGTCTAAACACCCCCTGAAGTTGTAAAGCTTGTCTTTTTTCAGCACTGTTCCTTCCTTTCTTACCAAGGAGGGATTTTCCTCATTCCTTCTGTACTTCTCTTGGGGATGTCAAAGGTTTTCAGGGGGTGAGAAGGACAACTGCAGAAGGGTGGGACACAGGAGAGAACACAAGATGACAAATCCCATCAAAATACAGGCTGAGAAAGGACTTGAGTACCAACACAAAGTATTTATTTGCCATAGGTCTTACACTGATGTACCAAGTATAAGACTGTTCTCTAATTTCCACTTCTCAAAAAGGTAGATTTTAGCTCTAAGCTCTGGAGAGCTCCCATACCAGCTCCTGTCCCAAACCATCATATCTCCTGTGTCACAAATGCTTCTATGGAGTCATCATTACTGTCTGTGTAACAATATAAACCTATTGTGCAAGTATTTACATGCTGCCCAAATTTCCTCAGAAAAGTTGGCAACCAAAGCAGTACTGCAAACGACCTATTTCTATAAAGCTTCAACAATTCCCTAAAGGAGTAGCATTTTCAAGAAAAAAGTGTTTATTCAGGTCAAATTAAACCTTGCTGAAAGTGAACAAAGAGTCATAATTTATGATGGAAATGGAATTCTTTTCTTAGACCAGAAAGCATCCATGACTTTACAGCTTACCAATCTCTATCGTACCAGGAACATTTATACTGGGGATATAGCCTACAGTAGGTATCAAACAATTATGTTAACTATTAACAGGTGTCAAATAATCATGTTAACTTGCTTAAGGCTGACACATAAGACAGAATTTATTAAACTCCTTTTTTTTTTTTGCTGGGATAGCAGGTATGGTACAATCAGGATGCCCTCTAAAGCTGCTAAAATGAGCTGCTGACTCTTATGTTCATGCAGTGAATACATTCTACATGGGCAATTTCCAAACAGTTGTGGTAGTGCAGCATGTTTTCATTTACAACACACAGTAACTCAGCATGATTTTAATAAGAGTCTTTCAGACAATTCCCCCTGGCCCTCCTGCTTTTCTTCTGAATCATCTTATCAAATGCTTACACAACCAAAAACTGGGATCTGATGATGACAATGCATTCACATGTGACTATGGGGAATGCCTGGATAAATGTAGCCTGCCTCTCAGAGACACATTAGGAAAAGGAAAGTGCCCTCAAACCAGAAGTCTGCTGACCCACACACAGTTGGCACAGTTTAGCCACCATGTAATAAGCCCCCAAACTAACTGTCATAAACTACCTATCCCTACTACCTTACTACCTACATCTGTGATCAGCACTAAGTTGATATTTCACTTGTCCCAAGGCAATGTCTCTTAAAGAGCCTTCTCTAGCAGCTCCCTCTTGAAGAGAAGGATCAGAACAAATGAAGACCAGACCCTAACCAATGCCCAGAAATAGAGAAGTAATTATCTTACAATCACACAGATTAGCAAGCACCCTTCAAGATCCATGTAGCTTATTTACGTATGCCAACTTATCCACACTTCCAGAAGCTTTTCTTGACTGAAAAGTTAGGGTTTGGTTTTGAGTGGAAGAAATTAAAGAAGAAATACTGATAAGCTTGAAGTACTCACTCTCCTACTGTAATACTTCAGCAGAATTCCTCCATATTTCTATTCCTAAAGTACAGCATCCTTACTTTGGCATGTCATACCTGAACCACTTGTGAGAGAATCCACACCCGAACCTCCCTTTAAAGACTGTGAAACACAAATTCACTCAATTCACACCACCACTTCAGGCAACAAGGGCTGAAGCTCACATTTTCTATTCCGTGAAGTATGGAAACCAGCACATCTCAGTTAATTTTGCGTGACTGAGCATCACTCCTTTTGTACATCTAGGCTACATTTTTCTGCACTTGGCATAATCTTTTAGCAGTGGCATTCCTTCTCTGGAGAATGTAGGCCCACCCTTACCAGAACTTCATGATCCACTTTGAAAATATTTTCTCTCTCCATCACTAAGCACAAGGGCAGAGATGCTAAGTACTAACAGAGGCAAAGCAACACACCAGGACAGCAAGGATACAAAGGAAGCAAAGTATCCTATGCCTGAACAACAGCTTCAAAGAGAAAAGGAGGGTGTCTAACAGAAAGCATTAGAGCTACCTCTACCTGCAAGTAATACCAGTCAATGGAATCACAGCTGAATGACTAGAACTGCCAGTAAGGCTTTTTTGTTAAGTATACCAAGAGAATGTAAGTTTAGCCTTAGAAATTCCCGGATTCATGGAACAATTTTTTCAACATGCTCACATAACAGAACTAATTTACCTGGGTCCTTTGACAGATCTTCACACATCTATTTTACCAAGAGCCTATACTAAATTTTAATTGCAAATAACGCCCAGATAACATTCACTAATTAAGTGCTTCCAAGAGCAGCATCTTGGAGGTATATTCTTTGTAGAATCAACAGGACTCATCTCTAACAACTGGCCTTCAATTTCTTAACATGAGGTGCTACATCATCAAACTGAACATCAAACTGTCAGGTACTTGGGGAAGAGGCAGCCATATTCTAGGTAGAAACTTTTTCTTTTGCTGAATATTCTTTTTCCAGAAGAAAACTTATGTTTTAAACATTTTAAATACAAAGACCTGATCTTGTTGCACTAGACACTTTGCCTGAAGACATTATTTTCTTCTTAACCAGATGAATAACTGTATGAAACAAAGTTTCAGAGAGTACAAAGCAAGCGGAAGCATGAGTGAGAGGTTTTAGATCTCTGACATTGCACAAGCCAAAAGCTATCTTTTGTGGAAGGAAGAAAATGAAGGAACAGCTAAGATTAGATACCAGGGGTAAATAAAAGGTAACAGGGAGCCTGAAAGAGAAGTGTCTACACATAAATATTGAAATTGAACAGGGGGAGAAAAGCATCTTCATGAGATAGGATGTCAGTTTAAGACAGTTCTCCCTAAGAATGCCTTCTTTTTATCTTTGAAGTAGTGAAGAAACATGCATAAATACCTGAATGTAAAGTATTCAGCAAGACAAAGCTTTTTCTCACGATTACAGTGAAACAGTAATCAGATTCCTGGTCACGTAATAAATTATTCTAGAATTCCAGGCAAATTCTCAGTGTGATCCAACATGCTCAGATAAGCTGACACTATGTAACAGAGCTGAGGGGGCCTCAATTCGTTTTTTTTCAGAGAACACCAAGTTTTCATTTTTATACAGAGGCAACTGGTCTGCTAACAAAAAGCAATACCTACATCCTTATATTTCCCTGCCTTTTTAGAAATCTGGCAGCTACTAACACAATTCCAAATTGAATCTTTTGATGAGGGCTACACCTGACACACATATGCTACATATACATTGGCCCATGTAAGTACTTCTTCACACACTTAAAAATTAAGGTCATCAGTGAGACAGTGGACTGTGCTTGTCAGAGTTAGTAATCCAAATGCACATGAGATAGAGACTATGATAATGCAGAAGGATATATTCCATTAACTTGGCAGGATTCTAGAATCAACAGAAGTCTACTAAACTTGTGGGATGCCACCAAAACCAACAAAAATTCATGGTTTTTGGTGAATATTTAGTTCTGCCTAGTCTCAACAGTCTGTATGAGACAAAATGGAAAAGGAAAATCCAGTTTTTCTGATGATATATAACAGTTGTGTTAATTCTGTGACAGATCATAATCCAGTCCTTCTCCCCTTTCCATCTTCATCTAAAAATAGGATTCTAGCTTAGTCACCCTTCAACTTCCATTCCAAAACTTGCTAGACCCCAACAGCTGCCTTCCTACTCAGCCCTATCACACCCAACTCGACACCTTTTCATTTTTAATACCTCAGTCAGGGACCCACTACTGTTCATCTTCAAAAAAGATTAAAAAAGACAGAACCATGAAGCAGCATTAAACCAACATTAAGCAGATACAAAATGGGAGATAAAAATGGAAGAATGGTGAGTATTTCCCATTTGTTAGAATGGAGGGATCTAAGAACACTACAAGAAAGCTATGAGCCAAGTGACAGGACATCTTGGTTATTGATACTGCTACAAAAGCCACTGCGTACATGTTCCCACCTCGACCAGCTCACAAACACTTCAGAAGGAATGGAACCCCTCCCTCTAAACCCATTCATATGGCCAAGCACTTTCAGCAGCATTTTATCTAGCTCAACAAACTAATGTTTTTTGAAGACTAAGACTGAAGCTATGCATTGGTATAGTTCTTCTTATTTATTCTATAAATTGAACTATTCAAAAAAAGCTTTCACCAAAGACTAAATAATCAGTAGGTTACAGAGGCAGCTGCATGGTCTGGTAAAATATAATAAGCCATGCACGTTGTTATAGCAGAAAATTCTAATAGGCAGCACTTTCTAACACCAGTTTGTAATTCCATAAAATGCAATTACACCACAGGCATTAATGGTTTTAATTGAACCAATTATGCCCTAAGAGGTAAAAGACTAAAAATACATACTAAATTACATAAAGCCTTTAGTCTAAATAACACTTGAGACTTAACAAAATACTTGTGGGAAAACATATCACAGATGGTCAAACAATGTAGCACAGTGATACTCTACACAAACACTATCACTTGGGGATTTTTTTTTTTTTGCTTTTTTTTAAGCAAATTCTTGTTTAGAGATCTGAATAATGTATATTTGGGTCAAGACTGAGCAGTTCACTATACAGACACTGATTTCCCTTCATCCCAAAGAAGATACTACTTCCTTGACTCAGGATCTAATTCAGGCATTCATCAAAAGAAAAAAAAAAAATTACAGATTTCCCCATGAACATCTTTTGCAACATGCCCAGGCGTGACAAAGTATTGAAAAGGGAACATGACCACAAGTCTTTCTTCCTCCTAGTCACTCATTTAACTATGTCATTCCATCCTCCACACTTAGGGCATTAAAAGGTCCTACCACCACATTTTAGGCATAACTTCTTTAGAGAAACCCTTTGTTCCTATCAAAGCACTCATTCAGCATTTCCCCAGGTTTTACGAAAGAGAGGGAAAACAGTCAGTTGTCTAAAGCACAGAGTTACACTTTGCAAGAGGTTAAAGGAGACAGTCCTTGAAAGCAAGAGGAAATTTTTCAGAACTTGCGGCAACATCACGATTCATTTCATCATGGATCTAGCAACTCTCAAGGTGAATCAGGATAATCATATTATACTGCAAAATCCAGTCTGATGTGAGTAAAGCCTGTCTGTCCTTCAGCAAACCACTCCCTCCGACAGAAAGGAAAAACAAAAGGATGCACAACGAACTCAGATGCACAGCTACGCTGCTGTGCCAACCTGGCCACCATCCTGAGGGTGAAGGGGCACAGCACAGGGCAGGAGAGACAGATGTGAACCCCAGCAAGAGACACCTGCACTTGCTCAAAGCATAGATGAGCAGGAACACACACTACAGACTCACCAGAAGACAGCTCTTTGTTCCTGGTCTGCCATCTACGGCACACAGGTAGGGCCTGAGAGATGGGTTTTTGTTGCAAGAACATATTATAAGTTTCTCTGTGTGTAAGCCTGCAGGAAAATTTTCCCATGGGAGAGCATCTTTTACTGTCTTTTTACTCTGTATAAGTTTTTGTAAACAAAATCTCTGTGTTGAGTTTCAAGGACGTTTTTTAGACTCCTCTGCCTGTCTCCTAGTAATGAGAGATAGAAGTTCTCTCTTTCAACCTATGAGGTAAGACTGTTATCTCTCTGGTATTGTAAACATTCTAGCATTCTAGTACAGGGAATGAAGAAGTATGCATCTGAGCTCTGTACCTGAGCACATTATAGCCCAAATCCTCTAACTACAGAGTCATTTTAATAAATCATATTTAACCTTCTGAAATTATTATCAAGAGTCTTTTGTCAATGTACGGACCACAACAATAGGTTTCCTCAGAACAGATGCGTAAAAGCCAACTCGAGGAGGCATGGGCTGCTCATACCCATTCACAGTTTTAAGCTATCTACAGGTACAGGCAGCTGCAAGCGCCTGAAGAAAACAATGAGCCAGGCTGCACCCCAAGGGAAACAGGGAAAACACACCAGAAGCAACAAGGTTGCATCAAGTTAAGTTACAGTATTAAAAAAGAAATTTCCACAATTTGGGTAGCCAAACACAGGGAGAGGCTGCCCAAGGAGGCTGAGGAAGAAACACATCCTCAGAGACCCAGCCCAAGCCAACAAGGTTCTGACAGCCCAATGCCACAGCAGAAACCGGTCTGTGAGTGTGAGGATAACCAAGTCACCTGTGCAGCCTCCAACAGTCATGGACACACAGCTCCAAAGTTCTCTACTAACAGTCACCTGGCCATGCTAACAGGTGCCACAGATAAGAGAGCAGATAGACTCAAGACCAAAGGGCAACTCAGCAACTTGCTGATGTCACTGCCAAGACACTGCCCAAGTCTTTTATTTACTATCACTTCTACAAAAGCACTTTTACTGAGCAAGATAAAGGGAGAACTATTTCACATCTTCCTGCACAAGGCATAATATAAGGATCTCCACCAACAAATGTTTAAAAGGTTTGTTTCTCAAGCATTCTTAATCCTCTGTCTAAAGCCCTGATTTTTATTTCTGTAGGCAATACACAGTATGATAACTATAAGATATAAAGTTTCCATCACTCCATGGTGATTTGGTTTAATATTAAGTAAGGTAAATATCATTACAAATGCTAAGAAGAGATTCAGACTACTACAGGAAATGCATCCATGTATATTTTATTTGATTAAGTGTCTTTCACTTCTATTTTTTCCCAAAGCTTCCTAACCCAAGCAAGTAAAATACTTCTAGTGCTACAGGGTGCCAGGCACCAAATCTGCCTCCCATCCCCTTTATCAGGAAAAACTCAACCTTCTGAACTGAGAGACAGCATGTACTTTTGTTGTCTAAAATATTCAAGTAGAAAAAAAAATGTCACTGGGCAGGGGTATCCAGAGCAAAGTTAGAGAAAGACAGTCAACAGTAACATAAGGAATAATGAACAGATTGTCATTGGCTCAGTAGTTGAGTAGAATAATTTCTACTCAGTTTTCCTACTCTACAAAACTAAACTCATTGCTAATATAGTCCTCCTGTCCTACCTATGATGAGGCCATGGCAAGGAGGTGACAAACAATCAACTCTTAACACACAGATATGCTTAACAGCACATATTCCTGGCAGCTTCATCACAGCCTTTTTCTGCACCACTATGGTGTAGAAAACCAGATCCATTGAGTTATTTAATGAGTCCCACAGTGATGGGTCATACAACCGCCAGTTGAATGCATCAGGATCCTTCAGCCTGGAACAAAGATCACAAAGTTCCACACTGCTCAGGGTTTCTGATATAGTGCATACAGTTACACCAAGCTGTTCACCACCTCCCCCAGCAAAGGAACTGGACATAAAGTAAGCAAATCCCATGTACTGGAGGCCCTAAAGAACTGGTTCTTCACACAAACAGCACTTAGGCTGCAAAACTCCTTTATCCTGGGCACTCTTGATAAAACACACACAAAGCCATTAAATATAGACTGAATCACAACTCATAGAAACCACAAAGAGCATTGCATGCAGACACTAACAGGCATTTCCCTGTGCTTACAGCTTCCCCTCCCTGGCACTGTCCCATCCACAGACTGTGCTGCTTCTTTGGGCTTAGAATAAATCATCCAGTTTACCACAAACTGACACAAAAGTTTTCCTTTATTCTTTTAAATTAATTAACAGGATACATGCTTCCACATGCAATTCTATGGTAAGTGACCAACTGGAGGTTCAGGAGCCAGAAAGTGACAAGATACAGGACCATCTGAAGCTCTATGCTCCAGATGCACAAACCTGAGGACACAAAAGTTTTGCAAACTCACTGTACTCAGTACAGGCATACTATCTTCAGCAATACAAACACCACTACCCACAATATGACTGCTTTGATGGCAGGCACATTCAGGAAGCCCAAATATTTTAATGAATACTTTTATTAAGAGCCAGATCTGCCCATTTATTAATTCCTACACCCTGGCTCCCCACTGAAAAAATTAGGTGTTTTACAGCACTACATGCATGGCCAGGAGCTTGTCAGGAACCACTGTATAAAACTCTCCGTTGTTCTGTCATTAAGAGATTAGTTTGAGAAAATGCTCTGCAAGTCAGCCTAATAGTTTACTCAATCCTTAATCCTATTTTACAAGATCTAGACTTACCACTATTCAATACCAGAACCCAACAGGATACCTGGTAATGTTAAACCATGGAGAACATAAGAACATTTAAAAAANAAAAAAGACACAAAAAAAAAAAAAAAGAAAAAAAAAAAAGCCAAAGACCAAAAAAAAAAAAAATTATATTCCTTCTAACATCCCTCACACACAGAGACTTTTCCAGACTTCTGGGACACAGGGCATTGGTCAGTACTACAATTATTTTGATTGCCAGAGGACCACTAGTGAAACACAACATAAATGTGCAACATAAAAGCTCCCAATGACTGTGTTCAATCGGCCGGTGAGGTTTCAGCAGCTTTTCCAGGCCAGCAGCCTGGCTCTGCAGGATTCAGGCCTCCTCTTGCCCAGGCTGCTACTAGCAGGCTCTCACCCAGGCCCTGGACAGAGAGTTGGTGTTACAGTTCCCAGCGAGAGGCACAAAAAAAGGGATGCTCGGACCGGCAACCTGGCACCAACCTAACGCGCACTCTGCTACTTCGTGCATTGCAGGTCTGCTGAACAGCTGAGCTGGCAGTTCAGGGACACCTCAAAACACGCGCCTGCAGGAAAATTCTCCAGAAAGACGAGACTCAGGAGCAGTTTGTTTACAGATTATTGCAGCTAAACACTTTTGTTAGTGACAGTAGCTCAGTGCATCACCCTTACATCCTGACTGCAGCCAGCTCTGGGTTCGCCAAAACAGGAAGGGCACTGACCTTTTGGAATGAGTCCAGAGAAGGCCACCAAGCTGATAAAGCATTTCTCCTATGAGGAAAGGCTGAGAGAATTGGGATTGTGCAGCCAAAGAGAAGGCTTAAGGGTGACCTAATGGCAGCCTTACAGTACCTGAAGGGAACTTGCAGGAAAGATGGGGCTAGACTACATGTAGTGACAGGTCGAGGGGAAACAGGTTCATTCTAGGAGTAGGTTTAGATTAGACAGTAGGAAAAATTCTTTATTGTAAGGGTTGTGAGGCACTGGAACATGTTAGCCAGTGAAGTTGTGATTGTCCCATCCCTGGAAGAGTTCAAAGCCAGGCTGGATGCAGCTCTAAGCAACCTGAACAAGTGCATGGTGTCCCTGCGCACGGCAGGCCGGTTGGAAGCAGATAACCTTAAAGGTCCCGTCCAGCCCCAACCCTTCTGTGATTCCGCGACTCTCGCAAGCTGTCCCCGGGCTGTGCCCCACGGGCCCGGCTGCCCCGGGCGCCG